>CAWUFW010012589.1:0-531454 GCA_963921515.1 Calotriton arnoldi
TTGAATGCAATGGGCCGGCCGGAGGCACCGATCGGTCCATTGCAGTTCAACGCGTACAGGGGTACAACGCGTACCCGCACACATTGAATGCAATGGGCCGGCCGGAGGCACCGATCGGTCCATTGCAGTTCAACATCGAACAGGGGTACAACGCGTACCCGCAC
The DNA here is from genome assembly GCA_963921515.1 of Calotriton arnoldi. Taxonomy (NCBI): domain Eukaryota; kingdom Metazoa; phylum Chordata; class Amphibia; order Caudata; family Salamandridae; genus Calotriton; species Calotriton arnoldi. The sequence continues at coordinate 165 of CAWUFW010012589.1, forward strand.
ACATTGAATGCAATGGGCCGGCCGGAGGCACCGATCGGTCCATTGCAGTACAACGCATCACTGTACATGTGACTGGCATATGTCAGCATGCCTGTCTCAGATGGACATATGCCAGCCACAGATAGCTCCCAGGGAGTGAGGGGCACACCTACATCACGACAGCCTGTCCAAACTTTATCATAAGGCATGTAAGGCTGCATTTCCTATTGTGTGTATGTTGGTGTACATGTTGTCCTGTGGGTGTCACCTGTGGGCAGCCACCCCCAGGCTGTGAACGTGTTCGTGGGGACAGGATCCTGGGTGTTACGTGTACATGACCACTGTGATGTGCAACTGTTCATATCTGTGCATGTGCCATGGTCACATTTCACGGTGGTGTATGTGTATGTCATGTCACATACCCCGTGAGTCCCATGTGGGACGGTATGTTTGAGCCAGGGTGTCCCAGTGGCACAATAGTGATGGTCCTCCACAGTCTTTGTGCATGTAGTGTTTACAATGTCTCTGATTTCATGTGCACAATGGGAGACAGTCTCCACATCCACGTTGTGTGTGCATGGACTTTGATGTTGTGCGTGTGTGTGTCACAGACGTCCATGTCTGTCCTGCCGTGGCAAGTGGGGCCACTACCTGTGGGGGTCATGGTTGTTTTGCTGTGGTGTATACATGATACTCCATGTAATGCCAGTGTCCATGTGGCATTACAGGGTCCCTGGGAATGTACCTGTCGTTGAGCTGTGGTGCCTGGGGCACATCTGTCCTCACATGTCACTGTGGGGGTTATTGTGACACGGCAGCAGGAGATGGGAACTGTGACACGGCCTCATGATATCCAATGGGCCAACCTGGGACTAATTGATGCCACCTGTTGGACCGTGTTGACAGATGTTGGCCATGTATGTACCATACATGTCCTTCCGGTACTGCACACTTCATGTAGTTGTGCCTCATAATGATGTATGTTGGGATCTTGAGTGTGTTCAATGCCGCATATTTGGGGTGACTGACAATCTTGCTTACTTCTCCTCTGCACTGCAGGGCTCCTGCTGTCCATCGACCATTCCCAGACCTGGCAACGATGGTGGAACGGGACAGCATCCGATGGTACCGCTTCACCAGGCAGCTGATTGAGGATTTGGCAGTGCAGTTGTCCCCACATTTGCAGCCTGGCCGGCCGTATCCTACAGCGCTGACCCCCAAGGTGAAGGTGATGGCAGCCCTACACTTCTTTGCCACTGGTACCTTCCAACATACTGTGGCGACTGCTGGTGGGATGTCACAGACCATGTTGAGCCGTGTGCTCCGCGATGTTTTGGCGGCAATGTTGCTCTTCCTGAACCGGTACATCTATTTCCCTAGACTGCGACGACTCACTGACGTGAAGAGTGACTTTTATGCCCTGGGGAGGATGCCGCATGTCATTGGCTCCATTGATGGGACACATGTGGCTTTGGTACCACCACAGGCCCAGGAGCAGGCCTACAGGAACCGCAAGCACTACCACTCGGTCAATGCACTGGTGGTGTGTCTTGCAGACATGACCATCACACACGTGTGTGCCCGTTTCCCTGGTTCAGCACACGATGCCTTTGTGATGAGGAGTAGTCGCATCCCCAGGATGATGGCACAGATGCAGAACCAGCGTTCCTGGCTTGTCGGTGTGTACTGACTTTGTGCCATTGTGTGTGATCTGATCTGTAGTATTCCGCCCACTTTTCCAAGTCAGCTAATGTGCACTTGTCTGTCCGTAGGTGACTCTGGATACCCCAACATGCCGTGGTTGCTGACACCCCTCAGGAACCCTGTGACACCAGCCCAGATGCGCTACAATGAGGCACATGGTCGGACCAGGAGAGTGATTGAGCGGACATTTGGTCTCCTGAAGAGCCGCTTCCGCTGCCTGGACAAGACCGGAGGGTCCCTCCCATATGCCCCTGCGAAAGTGTGCAAGATTATCATCGTCTGCTGCATGCTCCACAACCTGGCAGTGCGGAAGGAGTTGCCTCTCATCCAGGATGACAATGACCAACATCCGCCACCTGTGGAGGATCCTGGCCTGGACCACGATGCCAGTGACGATGATGATGATGATGATGATGATGGTGATGTCCGCACACAGCTCAATGTGAGTATCCTGAGGTGTCATGTCAATGATGTGAGTTGGCATGATGTGTGGGTGGTGCTCTGGTGCTGTTGGAGTGTGTCCATGGGCTACTTGACTGGATGTGTGTTGCGATGTGTGCTAACAGGTGGGCTGTACTCCCCAACAGTGTTGACATGTTAACTTGGTTCTGGGTGGGTATCTTGTAACATGTATTGTGCATGAGTTTTGCTGTTCTGTCCTGTACTCCATTGCTTTTGACTGTGTGTCATTTCTGTCCTTCACAGGGTACTTTCAGATTCGTTTGGTCAACTGTGTCCACCGACAACGTGATTGCACATCCAGGCTGGTAGCTGTTGTGTCCCTACAGGTGATGTGCGCCACACCCATGGACTTCCTTCCGTCTACAGTTGTTGACTGTGTGCCCGCTGCCAGGTGGGATTACCTTGCATCTGTAGTGGTTACGACATGTTGCAACTGAGTAATAAACCTGTGCTTCACTTTGTGATGTGCGTTGTCTGTGGTCACACATTTGACTGCCATTTGCTTACTGCACCTGTGGGCTACTTGACTACAACTGGGAATGGGTGTGGTGTCTGTGCATTGCACCGTCTTCCCTGGCAACATCAGTGTAGGCAATGAGTCAGATGGCCTAGGTGTGTATGTGTTGTGTAGCCCTGGTGGTGTGTCTCCCTCATGTGTGTCACGTTGCCTGTACTCACATGCCTGTGTTGTCCTTGCTGTTGCAGTTCGCATACACAGTGTAATTTTGCAGTTCATCATCCCCATAACAGCACCCACGTTGGAATCACGACAGAGGCAAGTATGGTGTATTAGTGTGTTTATTGTGATACATTTGTGTTAATAGTGCATAGGATGGGTAGTGCTGTACATAAATCTTGCAATCCCAAGTTCCTAGATGAATTGAAAGTCCTGGTAGACAGGATCCCCAGTATCGGGGCCACAGTTGTCTGACACATTGGTCCAACTTGTACTCCCCATACAATGTGTGGGAGTAGTGTTGCCGTCAACAGGGTGAACAGTCTGTGCACAAAGGCGAACATCCAGAACAGGTTCAGGCTTCCTGGGAGTTGCGCTTGGCCATCGGCCTCTCACTTTTCCCTCCTCGGACGACCCCTCTTCTTAGGGGGGGCCCTCAAGTACAGGCTGCTGCGGTGCAGGGGACTCTCCGCCAGAGTCCTCCTCCCTCCCTGTGGCAGTTGCAGTTTGTTCGGCACCAGATGTTATTGGCACACAGGGAGGTGTGGACTGGTTGCTGTTCATCTGGCGGAGGCATTGTAAAATGTCCCTGTGCACCGCCGTCATCTCATGCAGTGCATCCCACTTGGACTCCACGCGGGACATGTGTGAGTCCACACGGGACATGTGTGACTCCACGTGGGACATGTGGGAGTCCAAGCGGGCATGATGGGCAGCCTGCTGCTGTTTCATGTCTCTGAGGAGCCCCACTACCTGGCTGAGCTCTCCGGTGCTGGACTGGTACGCATCAGCTATGCGTACCAGTTGTGGGTCATCATGCACACCAGCAACGTCTGCAAGCAGCGACCTCTGTCTCCCACCCCTCCCACCACCCCTGCTGACATGTGCAGTGTGTGCAGTGGCACGCACAGATAACCCTGGTCCACCTTGGGGGTTGGTGGTGGTGTCCATGGCCCCAGGTTGGTCCAGGGTCCCTGTGCTGGTGTTGCTCCTTGTTCTGTCCATGTCGGCAGGGATGGTATTCGTGGTGACAGTCGTTGGAGGGGTGGGTGCAGGGGTGCAGCTGGTGGTCCTGCTGGTGCTGCAGCTGGTGGTCCTGCTGGTGCTGCATGTTGACTTGCACCGGATGTGCCAGGTTGTTCTTCATCGTCCGAGGAGGACAGAGGCTGTACGACGCCAGTGAGCTCGGCATCCTCTTGAGCCTGGGACTGCGACTCCTCAGCGTCTGCTGCTGTGTCCCCATCATCACCTGTTTTTGGGAGACACAAACAATGTATGTTATGTTTCTTCAGGCATCAATGGTTGACACACATGACAGTTGTGACTGTGCCTCTGGGTGCGGGCCTGTACATTGCATTGTCCTAAGTCGTCACAGTCAGGGGTTGATATTGGTGTGGCACATTGTCCTGCATTATTTGGGCATTTCTATGTATTTTCTGGGGTGTGAACATGGTCTGCATTGGTTGTGTTTGGTTGACAGCCGGCCCTCCTTCCCACCCACCCAGCCAGTCAGTTATCCCACCATGGAACGTGCTTGCGTTGCAGGGAGTGTAAGTTGTCTCTCAGGATGTCAGTCAGTGGTGTCCTGCTGTTTGTTGGTGCACAGTTGCCAGCAGGGCCTTGTGCTCCCCACAGCAGTAGCCAGTGTCAGCCATCTTGTGAGTGCTTCTCCACTTCCTGTGATGTGAGCATGGTTCAGGGTGGTGTTGATGGGACAGTTGTGGGGGTGACCAATATCAGTGACTACAACTCCCATCATGCTATTGCCTCCACCCCCTTCCCAGCATGCCCATGCTTCCTTCCTTTTGACTCTGCTTCCCTGTGGGGTGGGCTGGCTGTGCTGACAGGATGGCTGGGAGTGTTGTCCTGGCAGTTGTTTGGCTAAAAGTCCCAAGAGTGTCCCTGTGCTTCACACAACATAACCCAGGGTGGTGGTTCTTTGTGGGATCTTGTGTTAGTATGGGGGCATTGCATTCTACCAGGTGGGTTCTGTGGAGTTTGTGTTGGGGGTGTGTGAGGGGAGGTGCTTGTGACTATGGTCAGTGCTGCAAGTCCCCCTTCCCACCCAGCTAGCCAGATATCCCACCATGGAAAGTGCTTGCATTGCAGGGAGTGTAAGTTGTCTCTCAGGATGTCATTCAGTGGTGTCCTGCTGTGTGTTGGTGCACAGTTGCCAGCAGGGCCTTGTGCTCCCCACAGCAGTAGCCAGTGTCAGCCATCTTGTGAGTCCTTCTCCACTTCCTGTGATGTGAGCATGGTTCAGGGTGGTGTTGATGGGACAGTTGTGGGGGTGAGCTATGTCTGTGACTGCGACTCCCATCATGCTATTGCCTCCACCCCACTTCCCAGCATTCCCATACTTACTTGCTTTTGTGGGGAGTTCAGTGTGTGTGGGTGTGAGAGCAATGGCAAGATGGCTGACAGTGGTGTCCTGCTGTTGGTTGGTGTGCAGTACCCAGCATGCCCTTGTGCTCCCCACGACACAGCAACAGTGTCAGACATCTTTGATGGGCCTTTCCACTCTCTGTGGGATGTGCATGCGTGAGTGTGAGCTTGCTGGGCCATGTGGTGGGGGATGTAGAGCTGTGAGTACGACTCCCATCATGCTATTGCCTCCTCCCCCTTCCCAGCATGCCCATGCTTCCTTCCTTTTGACTCTGCTTCCCTGTGGGGTGGGCTGGCTGTGCTGACAGGATGGCTGGGAGTGTTGTCCTGGCAGTTGTTTGGCTAGAGGTCCCAAGAGTGTCCCTGTGCTTCACACAACATAACCCAGGGTGGTGGTTCTTTGTGGGATCTTGTGTTAGGATGGGGGGCATTGCATTCTACCAGGTGGGTTCTGTGGAGTTTGTGTTGGGGGGTGTGTGAGGGGAGGTGCTTGTGACTATGGTCAGTGCTGCAAGTCCTCCTTCCCACCCACCCAGCTAGCCAGATATACCACCATGGAACGTGCTTGCATTGCAGGGAGTGTAAGTTGTCTCTCAGGATGTCATTCAGTGGTGTCCTGCTGTTTGTTGGTGCACAGTTGCCAGCAGGGCCTTGTGCTCCCCACAGCAGTAGCCAGTGTCAGCCATCTTGTGAGTCCTTCTCCACTTCCTGTGATGTGAGCATGGTTCAGGGTGGTGTTGATGGGACAGTTGTGGGGGTGACCAATATCAGTGACTACGACTCCCATCATGCTATTGCCTCCACCCCCTTCCCAGCATGCCCATGCTTCCTTCCTTTTGACTCTGCTTCCCTGTGGGGTGGGCTGGCTGTGCTGACAGGATGGCTGGGAGTGTTGTCCTGGCAGTTATTTGGCTAAAAGTCCCAAGAGTGTCCCTGTGCTTCACACAACATAACCCAGGGTGGTGGTTCTTTGTGGGATCTTGTGTTAGGATGGTAGGCATTGCATTCTACCAGGTGGGTTCTGTGGAGTTTGTGTTGGGGGGTGTGTGAGGGGAGGTGCTTGTGACTATGGTCAGTGCTGCAAGTCCCCCTTCCCACCCAGCTAGCCAGATATCCCACCATGGAACGTGATTGCATTGCAGGGAGTGTAAGTTGTCTCTCAGGATGTCATTCAGTGGTGTCCTGCTGTTTGTTGGTGCACATTTGCCAGCAGGGCCTTGTGCTCCCCACAGCAGTAGCCAGTGTCAGCCATCTTGTGAGTCCTTCTCCACTTCCTGTGATGTGAGCATGGTTCAGGGTGGTGTTGATGGGACAGTTGTGGGGGGGGGGCAATATGTGTGACTGCGACTCCCATGATGCTATTGGCTACACTGACTTGGCCAGCATACACAGGATTCCTTCCTTTGAGTGGTCTTCACTGTTTGTTGGTGTTGTTGTGGTGGCTACATGTGTGGATGTGTTTGTTAGTTCTATTTGTGCCACTGCCTAGCTGTAGTTGTAGTTGTGTTTGTACATGTGTTGGCACAGTTGGATGTGACTTTTTGATGGCATGTGTTGTGTTTATCTGACTGACATACACATTTTGGGATGATTCTGTTCTGGTTGCTGTGTAATTGGTATGAGTGCATGATTTGACTCTCCCCTTGACAGTGATGTGTGTGTGTATTGTGGCAGAATATTGTGTACATTTGTTGTGTACTCACCAGGCTCTGGGATGTCCTCTAGTCCATATACGCTCACTGGCGGAAGGATGGCCCGCACCTTCTCCTCCCAGGGCCTGAGGTATATTGGCTTGGCAGGAGGGCCACTGCCGGTGTGTTGGCTGTTGATGTAGTCTTTCTTCAGCAGGTCCCGTACCCTCCTGCGCACGTCATACCACCTGTTCTGGATGTCGGTCTTTGTGCGCCGACATGGTGATTGTGCGTTCACCCTGTTGATGATCCTCTCCCACATCTTGGTTTTCTGGGAGATGGGGGTCTGTTGGACCAGTGTGCCAAACAGCTGTGGCTCTACCCTGAGGATCTCGTCTACCATGACTTCCAATTCACTATCTAGGAACTTGGGATTCTTCTTGGGGGGCATGGTGATGGGTGGTGATGGTGAGTGATGTGTGTGTTGGTGTGCAGGTGAGGGTGTGTGAGTGTGTGTTTTGCTGGGTGTATGTGAGGTAGGTATTTGTTGGTGTGCTGATGGTGTGTGGCTTGTGTGAGGGATGAGCTGTGGGTGTGTGGTTGCTTTCTCTTGGGTGCTGGCAGTGGAATGGCATTTGCAAAGGCTCATGGTTGTGATTTGTGTCCTTTATATAGGTGGAGTTGTGGGTGTGTCTTTGTTCTCTGTCCCCACCCCACCCAGTATTTATTGGCTTGGTAATTGCTTGTTTGGCCTTTTTTTGGGTGTTTTTTCCTTTGTGCTGTTTGTGTATGTTGGAAACGTTCTTGTGACCGAGTCGGACCCTGCATTTGTCTCGTACGGTGTTCTCCGTTTCGTTCGCGCTGTGTTTGTGCAGTTTTCTATGCTGCGTACGCGTCGGTCGCGGTGTTTTGTGTTGCTTCGGCTCGGTTTTGTATGCGTGTCGGTCGTACGGCTTGTCCTCCGTCCGACTCGCTCGTGGTTTTCGCGCCTTGCATCGTACTTTGCTGTTTGGAGTTCGCGTGTACGTTTCGGTCGGATTTGTTCCGGGTGCGTGTCGGTCGGTTCGATTCGCGTGTTTTTCCGGCCGGATTGCTGTTTTCCGTGCGGCTCGGTCGGTCGACTTGGTTTCGGTACGTGTCGGTCGGAGTTTTCACGCCTTGCATCGTACTTGGCGTGTCGGGCGCCACGGGTACGTGTCGGTCGGTATTATTTCCGGATCCGAGTCGGTCGGTGCTTTTTCCGGCCCGAATCGGAATCGACCCCTAAGTGTGAGTCTTCACTCTTTCTCTGTGTGCTCCCTGCACCCCTCACTGTTATCTAGAGCTTGGTAGTTTTCTCTATGGTGGTCTCCCTAGACATCTGGGGGTGTATTATACAAGTGTCCCGAGGTCGCAACGGGTGTTTTCATCCGCTTTGTGCGCCCCTGGGGCACTTTGGTATGACAGACGGGGCCGCAGACGCTTGTGCAGCCCCTTCTGTAAGACCGATAGCGCTGGAGCACATAATGCGCCAGGGCTATCTTCAGAGTGCGTTCCCTCATTGGCATGGGGGTGTGCCCCATGCAAATGAGAGAATCCCTTTTCCTCTGCACCCGTGCCGTATTACAGACGTGGGCGCAGAGGCAAAGAATTTCTCATGAAGTGCACTGACAGTGTGCCACCTAAAAGGTGATACACTGTCAGTGCGCCCCCTGATGGCAGCCCTCTGGAGGGGTGAAAGGAGGTCCCATGGACCCCCCAGACATTCCCTTGCAGGCGGGTGAAGTCACTCACTGCACCTACCTGCAAGGGGATCTTTATTCCCTCTTCAAAGAGCAGGCGGCTTGCCGCCTGCACTGTGAAAACAAGGAGCGGCTTCAAAGCAGCTACTCCGTTTTTCACATGAATGCTCTGCCCCCAGAGTAGCAGGGGTTCGCGGCTGCCCTGGGGGCAGCGCATTCACCATAATACAGTGTATTTTCCTTCATTGAGCTGGGCGCACCTTTTAAAAGGTGCTCCCAGCGCAAAGAAGAAGTACGAGCCGCATGTTTAATACGGACCCTGGTCTTGCAACTGAAACTAAGTACATGGAAAGTGTAGCATGGAGGGCTGGTCCTTGGCTTGTACTGAAGAGGTTCTGAAGTATATATCTATGCCGCAAAACTGGAATAGGAGAATTTGACTTATGTCAGATATGTTGCATGTGGGTCATACCAAGCAGTAGTGGAAGGGGTAGACAGGAGGTGGTCTGTTGCGTAGGACCGAGAGGTGTGGATTTGGCTCTATGGAAGTTAGGAGAGTAGATTATGCTATCCTGTATTTAGTAACTTACCTGGGGTAATAAGGAAAGGGTTTGGGGGCTTGGGGCCAAGCAGTGGCGTAGCTAGGGGGGGGCGATGGGGGCGGACCGCCCCAGGCGGCACGAGTTTTGGGGCGGCAGCCGGCCCCCCTTCCGCCCGCTCTTACCTGCGGCCGTTGCGGCCGCAAGAATCGGCCGCTACCACCCCCCCCCTCCGCTCTTCAATCGTTTTGCCGAGGGCGGCAAACGCAGGTGCCGCCACGGGCAGCCTAAGGCCTAGCTACGCCCCTGGGGCCAAGTGTATGAAACCATTTTGCATGTGCAAAGCCTGCGATTTGCAAAATCACAGGGTTTGCAACTACAGCATAGTTTTTTGTCCTTTACAAAATAACTTTTGCAAATTCAGAAAAAGCCTTTGTGAATTGCAAAAGAGTTTTTGCAACTCTTCTGATTACAGTTAGGAGAGGGCATGAAAGGGGTGCCCAAGGCATATGAATTGTTTGTGACCACCTCAAGCAAGGTGATAACTCCTTCACAAAAGGAAAGTTGTCCCTGTTGGACTGTTTTCCCTTTTGTGGATCCAGGAGAGTAGGCAGTGGTCCATGGGACTACAGCCCATTGCCCAATGGACTTCTGCCTCGAACCCCCCTCAATGGCTTCTTAAATGGGAGACTTTTTTTTATAGTATTACACGTTCCTTAAAGGAAAAAAAGTTGCTTAAAAAGATCATGTTTGGGATGTGAATGCAGGTATTGTGGTTGGTGGTTGACTGTCCTGTGAAAGGCACCATCCTGTGTTTGTATTACATCTCAGGGGGTTGCAAATAGCGACCTGCCTAATTAATATACATTAGTCAGGTTGTATTGGTCCTCCTGCCCTCCGCCCCATGTAGGGACCTTTTGTAATGCGACCTATTAATACATAGGTTGCATCACAAAATGACAGACAGGTCCCGAAATGTCAGTGTGTTGTTTGCACTGACTATTTGCGACCTGCTTATTGATATATTGGGACCCAGGCTCAAACAAATGTAATAGGTGTCATGTCACCTTTTTAGGTCTTTGCTTGTTTGAATAGGAAGGTAAAACCCAGACGTTTTTTCAGTGAGTTAGAGCTTTGTCATCTGGTGATAGGTTGCATGAGCTTGGGAGGATTTGATGGTCATTTGATAGTCATACCAGAGATTGTTGGCAGATGACAAAAGTGGGAAGGTGGTGGCGTCGGTTCTGAGATTAATTGGTTTTCTCTCCCAGGTTCAAATAATTGATTCATTTGTATGTTCAGAGTCTAAAATCAAATAGAACTCTATTATGAACACTACTGAGAATTTGTTTCTACATAAAGAGAAATGTACTCACAGAAACCACAGAGCTGTAATAGGTGTATTGACAAGAGAATCAGAGGGGAGCAGCTATTTTGCAGTAACATACTCCCATGACTCTGTTCTACTGAACTTGTGCCTGGCAATAAGGTAACTGGAGAGACCTTTTTCTGAATTCGGATATCACACACTATGATCTATTTGAATATTCCCTTGAGTAATCTTCAGACAGCTAAGGACAATTTAACTGCATCAACCAGTTAGTTCCCCTCATTCAACAAACAAGTTGCCTACCTCCTTGGGCCAGCTTTCCAGAACCCCAAATATTACAACAATATACAAATGGAGAGGCAATGTCCCAAAAATTGTTAAATGATTCCAAAATCAAGGTTCTGAAAATATTGAAGCAATTGTAATAAAATTAAATTCTTTATTGTTCATCCAATTTTCTTCATAAAAAATACAGCCATGCAGCCTATCCGTTTCGCTCATACACCACGTGTTTCTGCAGGGCTTATAGTCAGTATCCAATTGACTTATATAGTCATCTGTAGATCCTGTGTAAAGGCAATAGTGACCCAGCCTAGTTCCCCTTGAATATACAGCACTTCATGATATGATTCCCTCGTGTACGACGGCTGATTGAACAGAGGTTTGTGGGCTAACACACCGTACATGGTTAGTCTGTAAGCACACCGTTTGGCACCAGTACACGTGCAGCCTTATGATCTGAAGGGGAGTGTCCTAAGTGACACGGGCCAACTTACAAATTGGCCCTAGGGAAAAAAGTCCTCTAGGCCAGTCAGAATGCTCTATACATCAACCATCAATTATATACAAATATACAAATATGTTCAAACCTCCTGAATTTCTCAAGAACTACTGAACAGATTTGCACAAAAAGCCCGCTTTGTGGACCAAGATCTAGCTTCCTGCTAAATTTGGTGTAATTTCATTCAGCAGTTTATATGGTAGCATTGTTTAAAAAAAACATGTAAGGAAAATGCATGCTCCCCCCTTTTTAGGTCTCGCGCCTAGCGTTGCAGTGCTCAGCACTGCTCGCGCAGCGCGAGACCTTTAGAAAGGGCTTCTGAAAACGACCCACACGCTCGTGCGTGTGGTTTTGTTTTCAGAAGCCCACATTGGCTGTAGCGTGCGTTTTTCAAAAAACGGCACGGGATTGGGCAAAGGCGGGCGCATGTCCCGCCTTCGCTCCTCCCATTCCCGACGGTGGCCAGAACGCGCAGCAGCGCGCGTTCGCCTCGCTGCCGCGCTCCCTGGCCCCGCTCCTCTGTGGTGCGCGCGCACCACTGGTTTCGCGTTCGGCTCCTCTGTGGTGCGCGCGCACCAGGTTTCTATTCCGTGCTTGTTTAAAAACATAGCACACAATTTGTGCAAGGTAACTCATTTTATTAGTGACTTTCTCTGAAATAGTAACTGATTATGTAATTTCAAAAGTGTTGGCGAAGAATCTGCAAGCTACATATATAGTGATAAGAGCTGCCATTTAGTGCAGAGTAACATGGCCGACTGTGGGAACTGGATGTGTCCTTTCTGCAGAAGAGATTGTTGTTCAGAATATTTCTCTCATCTGCTGGTTCGTGGATGTTCTGCTGAATAGATTGTTGTTTAGAATATTTCTCTCATCTGCTGGTTCGTGGATGTTCTGCCGAAGAGATTGTTGTTTAGAATATTTCTCTCATCTGCTGGTTCGTGGATGTTCTGCTGAAGAGATTGTTGTTCAGAATATTTCTCTTATCTGCTGCTTCGTGGATGTTGACAAACAGTTTTCTGTCAGCTGACTGGTAGATAGTTGCCTGTTGTGTTGGAGGAGTTGGCTCGAGTGCATATGAGGCGCGTTGACTATTTTTTGTTCAGGAATTACTTACAGTGTCTTTGGTAAGCCGACCGCCTTCTCTTTCTTTCCGTCCTGCAGTGCCTCATGCATCTCGATTTTCCATGGTGCCTTAGTGCTTTGTGCTTAAGTTCTGCCTAAAGAATCCTTGGGTACAAGCCCAGCACATTACATTTTACGTTACCAGAAAAATAAAGTTTGGAATAGAATATTGCACTTTTAAATCTTGTGTAGGATGTAGACCTAGAGATGCTGGATTTTATATACTATGTCTAGATTTGTGTCCCAGCTTCACGGTGGTATGGTACAGGAACATGTTTAGAACACCTGCGGGGGAAAAATAACCTTTGTATAGACTTTCCTTATTAAACAGAGTCAGGGCACAAGTCCTAAAAAAAGAAGTGGGGGGACTAACCTAGTTAATCAGAATGCAAGTGGCATCACGGCGCGTGACATCACGGCGCGTGACATCGCGGCGCGTGACATCGCGGCGCGTGACATCGCGGTGCGTGACATCACGGCGTGTGACATGACAGGAAGTGGCATCATAAGAAGTGACATCAGATCTTAAGCCCTCACATATATGTTTAACATGTCTAACATGAGTACATTGGAACACATTTCGAGTATACAGGGAAACCCTCCTGATTTAGGCAGAAGATTCACACTTTTGTAAGCTACACATAAAACAATGTTGCCCTTTGTCAGCGAAAACTTCCTCTACCCATAGTGCTTTAAAAGAAAAAAATTGTGGTACTTGCATTATTTCAACGCCTCCTAAGGGGTACTAAGCACTATATAAATTACATTTATTTTGTGTAAATACAGGGAAAGACCAACACATCTGACATTCTTACAGTGAATGCATATCTTGTAAACAGGGACTGAACAAAGTGAAAACTGCCTCTCTTAAGTAGGTGTGAAGTGCTAACAAGGTATGAGCCTTTGTTTCCCCTCTGCTGCATTTGCATCAGGTGTGAGGCTCCTGACTGCTCCCAGCCAAGAGACTGGAACAAAAGCAGGCCTGATGACCCCTCAGGATTGGCCTTTGTTATGGGCCCAGCAGGAGTCCAAACTAAGAAAGCCCTCTCACGCCTGCACGTTGTTGCGGATCAAAACAGACAACAAAATGCAGGCGCTGCTGAATGTGTCCAGGTGTTTGCAAATTACACCGGGGCGATTTCAGCATATTTTTCAGTGGGGCCCAACTAATTGGCAGGGTGGACGGCGTCCACCATGTGAAATTAGTGGGTGGACGCCGTCCACCCGCGTGTACCCCCGACTCGTGCCCTGAACAGAGTGCTTCCAAATTGACGTTTTTACTTTCAGACAGTGTTTGCCCCCAAGCGGCAATTCCTTTGTATGAGTTAATGCTGTGCAGATCACTATATTGTTTTATGGGGTTTAAGGTTATTCAGTATGCTACACTTTTAAATTGGTGCCCAAAAACTGCCCCTGTCGGCCACAAGTTTGGCTCATTGAGTACTGTGTAACTTGTCTATATCTTGTATTTGTTTTGCTGATCAGCTTTCACAGATCAGGATCTTTGTAAAATTCTCCACTCATCTACTTTGGCTTGTGTTCATGCTTCAAATGCGTGTCATGCTGTGTACCGCTTTTACCCTTATGTAAGGCATTTCTCATCTAACATTAGGTTGCTCATGTAAAATCAATAAATGCATTGATAGAACACCTTATGCTATAAGTCCAATTTCACATATGCAGGAATAAAATCCATCCTTGTGAAGACTGCTTGATGGCGGCTTCACTATAGAAGGGTTTACTGCAGGACTTCTTCCATTATGTAATGCTGTGCGAGCTCTGGAATAGGACAGTGCTGGACACCCAATTATACCCCAAGGCTTTCTGTTCGGTTCATGACATGATTACTGATGCCGATTGTGACCAGAAAGGCTTGGCTGGATTTCACGGATGTTGATGGTCTGTGGCTAGCTTTGTTGTTTGGTCATGGGTACAAAGTATTCACGAAAATATGTTGAATAATTTAATTAGCAGATCGTTTAAAAAATAGCTACTCTATTGTGCATACATCTCAACACTCAAATGATATTTAATATTACTTTTTTCATAATAACTACACCCACGCCATGCACATGATTGTGGGTTATGATGCAGCACAATCTCTGATACATTGATGTCGGGCAGTTTTTTCTTTTAGTTTTGTAAAAAGATTTACATGAAAGAATTAATGTAACAGTAAACAGAATTTCTTTATAACTTATTTTCTAGAAGAAGTATTTGAAGCTTTCTTCCTTTGTCTTCACCTTCAAGGTGCTAAGAGCGAAGCATCAAGATAGCTATTTACATTAAGCCTATGATGTTAGCGTTCAAGTTTGACTTCTCAGTTGTTGCTTCTCTTTGAGGAACTTCTGCATTCCAGAGACTTTGTCTCAGGAAGGCAATACAAAAGCAAGTATAACCTTTTACATTTTCACACGCCGCTTACAGACATCACCTTTCTCGCCAATCCTGTTTAACAGCTATGAGGCCCCATTGACTTGCATTATTGAACTCTGTAATCTTGGGTATCACTCGTATGTCCACAACTTCCAGCTCAAATGTCTGTGAAATATTTCCAGTACTGTGATTTCCCCCCCGCCGCCCCCATCTTATCTATGTCTAAACGTTGTATCACTGAGATCAGTGATTTTGTAAGTGGTTTGACATTCGTGAGCACCACATACAATCCTCCAATCTCATGTTTCAACACAAATAATAACATTAACTTGGCATGATACTGCATTTAGGAAGAACAGGCAATGGAACGATTATTATTGTGAAGGGAAATAAAACTCCACCTCTAAAGCCAGTAGCTTGTGCTTTAGTCTCATGCAATGGGGGCAAAAACTAGAAAAACGAATTGATATCTCTCTACGGTCCAGTAAATGTACCCCGGCTAATGTCCCTTGTAGTGAATTATCAAGTTAAATAGGCCAGTGGTTCAGCATTTGTAGGTCATTTACATATAACTAGAGAATAAGAAGACATGAAAGAGGGTTGCATCAATAAAGGGAAGGGAAAGAGCAGCAGCAGAGAGACTCATTAAAAGCTTTTTGAGGAACAAACAGAATCGGTTTCAACGGATGGCAGCAGTGCTGTCAAACAAGAGAATATATATGGAATAAAGTACCCCCTGCTCTACATTACAAGCATATTGCAAGTCACCAAGGAGTCCCATGATCATATAGATGAACGAGGTCGAAGGCAGAGTTCCTTTATAAAGCCATAGAACTCAGAGGCAACTTGCAATATCTTTTTAATGTATGGCAGAAGGTATTTTATTCCATAATATATATGGTTACTAAATGAATTGACAAAAGCACTCTTCGGTTCTATATAAATTAAAAAATATATATTCTCGGTATTGAAATTAGGTGATTGCATCAGGGTATCGCCCTCTGATCCTGGGCAGGGGAACACGTTCTTAATATATATGGTTACGCCATTACCCTTTTCACAAACCACTTTAATCCTTTGGTCTCTTACTCTTTTGTGTTCGTAGCAGACATGAATATAATCAGAATTCATACTGTAATACTGGACACACTAAAAAAGCAATTAGTCATTTTTGCAAAAAGATAATCAAATCAATTAATGTAAATCAGATTAAAAATGCTGTGGCTCAGATTGTGTACAACCATGCAGAGATTCCATCCTTCTGGTAATGACCTCTAGCATTGTATAAAAAAGGGAAACATGTTACCACAAATATCTCCTTTCTAGTGAAACCTTTTGCTTTTCTGGTATATATATGAGTAGACTGAATAGCCAATTCATTGCCTTTCATCCTAGTTGCTGACTCTAGCAGCAGGCATTGTGACCTCCGAACTCCAGTGTAAAAGCGTATTACTGTTGAGTAGCTATGTCAATTCTTTACTACACTTGAGGGCTTCATCACATTTTGGGGGGGCGGTATTGTTTTGCGTTAGGCTACTGAAAGAGACTAGCAGGTTGCACGGATTCTGGGTGCACAAAGAGATTGGATATTAAAGATGATTTCCATTCCCTAGCTTAGACTTGAACAGACTGACACCTTTTGCTTCTTTTATGTGTGTGTGTCTGGACACAGGGATACAGTGTTTACTTGTTTCCCACCCGTCTAAGATTGATGCCAGCCATACCTCAGAGTAGTACCACTCAGAGTAACGATGGAAGCTCGGCAGCAAGCGTCTTCCACAAGTAAATAGTGTCATCTCCACATAAAGGCAAGCCGTCTGTCCATATTCCTGGCAAGTGTAGCTTTCAGACTGCAGGCTTTCACTTTGCCACAGATATACAGTTTCTTTTATTATTTCACTCTAAATGTTCCAGGAAAGTTTAAATTTATTTAGTGCATGCGTGTCCAATCTAAGACCAAAGCCCAAGCTATAGTAACTGTGCTAATTGTAGTTATGCTGAATCTAAATGGAAACCGTTTATGTATAGCGAATGGTTATCATGCAAATCTGCAGTGGTTTCGCTCACTTGGCCATTGGACATCCCAGTTTTTAGCTTAGACTTGACCTCTTAATATTGTGGTTGCTCAGTGCATTCAAAACGCTTTGCATTAAGAAATATTTTTTACTGTTACACCCAGTTCTGCCACGTCCCATCACAAATTGTGAACCTAGTACTAAGTGCTATTTTACCCTAGAGGATACTTGTCTTTTGTGTTGTACAGTTAATATAGATTTCTGTTTTTCAGTCTCTCCTTCTAGCACCTCCATTTTTAGATCTCGCCTAGGCAGCACTTGGACTATCTCTTATAGACCTGCTGTATTCAGGTATTGACTTGAACCTCTGCCCATTTTCCACACATCTTTTCAATTGGCTCCAGTTACTCGCCTTTCTAAATGGTTACTTTTGATTCGTGAATAGCCTTAGTAGTCCCTCCTTA
This sequence comes from Calotriton arnoldi, assembly GCA_963921515.1. Taxonomy (NCBI): domain Eukaryota; kingdom Metazoa; phylum Chordata; class Amphibia; order Caudata; family Salamandridae; genus Calotriton; species Calotriton arnoldi. The sequence goes on from CAWUFW010012589.1 coordinate 17,353, forward strand.
CTACCGCCTTTTCTCCTTTTGTAACCTCCAATGAGGACTGGCCCTCTTACGTCTGTTATGTGCTCTTCCGATTGTCTTGTGTTATCACTCCACTGCAAAAAAATTATTAAAAATTGCAGTGCAATAGATCTCGCGTCACTGAAAGTTTGAGCTATTTGTGTTGCAAATAATAATGCAACAACAATAGCTCAAACTTTAAGTAATGCGAGACCTATTGCATTGCAAATGCTTGTTCTGGGTTCCTGCTTGGCGGATCACCTCAAAACTATTCATGAAAAAACTAGGCACAAAAGAACACTTTTTTGGAAAGTTTCATGAAGAGTTGTCAAACGATACCAACAGTTATTAGCTAACCAAAAAAGGCATTTCCTATGGAAACACAGACCTAACTATAACAATCCTGTGTATGTGTATATATATATATTGACGAAGGCCGTCAGGCCGAAACGCGTTTGTCAAGCCATGGGACAGAAATAAAGTACTAGATATTTACAGACTCAAGTGTGCGCCACACTTTGATGCTACAGAGGATTGGAAGAATATATATATATATATATATATATATATATATATATATATATATATATATATATATATTCACTGAAAAAACCATAGGTTTCAGGGGCGTTCTAGTTAGTTGGACATTTCACTCGTACAAAACCATAGAAATTCCCCCGTTATAGTTAGTTCAGCTAACTATAACTCGCAGCGCTCCGCAATGCACTGCTGATGACGTCACATATTACATCACTCATGACATGGTCAGTGACATCACTGATGACATCACTGATGACATCACTGATGACATCATCCTTGTGATAGAGTGGCAGACCTCCTCTCACCCTAATATAACCTTTGATACACACACTCAAAAATACAAACTAACATTTTCAAAACAATGGACATACCAATACCAGTTACAACACACCTATTCAGTAATTCCAAGATCTACACACACATCCACTCATTCACCAACAGTCCCTATACAGTCACTCATACATGTACTCACTCATCATATGTACTCATACACCTATATATCCTGTTACACACCGCCACTCATCCATAGAGTTACACACATAGTCACACATGCAAACAAAGTATCAAACATCCATTTACTTGCATACACAGTTATACACACACTACCACACTTACTTCTACAGAAACTTACACATACTTACTCTCTTAAACAATCACTTATAGAAACACCTACTTATTTGTACAGGAACTCTTCCAATCTCTCACTCTAACATATACTCACTTATATACACCAATACTCACATATACTAGTTTAAAACATATGTAGTTACTCATAAAGACACTATTGAGACAGTCATTCACTCACTAACACACCCATACACATACTCATCCACCTATACAGTCCTGCACACATGCTGTCTTCAACACATACAAACAGTGAGTCACTCATTCATGCATCTATGCACTAAGTAATACCCCCACCGAACCATACAGACACTCATACTGATACTCAAAAAACCAACTAATAACCCATATAGACACTCATGTAGCTACTCACCAACCCATGCAGCCACTTATACACAAAGTGAGAGACTGATACAGATATTTTCATATTTAAACATTACTCACTAACCCATGTATTCACTAAGATACACTTAGTCAGTTATACAATCAATTTTACAAAAAAAATCATCCATTTAGACACTTATATACCCATTTATTCTTCCATCGACCTTGAGATATACATATATAAAACATATTTAATTTTCAGAGAAACACACATTCACTGGATGATGTCATCAGTGATGTCATCAGTGATGTCATTTGAGATGTCATCAGTGATGTCATGAGTGATGTCACTGACCATGTCATGAGTGATGTAATATGTGACGTCATCAGCAGTGCATTGCGGGCGCGCGAGTTATAGTTAGCTGAACTAACTATAACGGGGGAATTTCTATGGTTTTGTACGAGTGAAATGTCCAACTAACTATAATGCCCCTGAAACCTATGGTTTTTTCAGTGAATTTCTAAGGTTTTTTAAATGCTAATTTCTAACTATAACGTGCCTGAAACCTATGGTTTTTTCAGTGAATTTCTAAGGTTTTTTAAATGCTAATTTCTAACTATAACGTGCCTGAAATCTATGGTTTTTTCAGTGAATATATATATATATATATATTTATTATACTATGTATACATGTGAAAATGTCTCGGTCCCCTGTTTGCCTCGGTGGCACGGAAAAAATGGGTAGAACTGACGTCAGCACGCCGACGAGGTCCTCTTATGGCTCCGATGACGTCATACGGTGTCGCGAGCGGAGCCGTGCTCGCTGACGTGGGAGAGCTAGGAAAGAATTTCCGTGGAATGCTGGCGCAGGGGATATTCACCTAAGTGTTCAGGCTAGTCCTTTGGGAGCAACTGTTTATGTTGCCACTCCAGAAACCGAAACCAGTGATCCGAGGGCAGAGGCCCTGCAGATGGCACACGAGGTGGGGTGCCCAGTCGTGTGCACCGGCGGGGCAGCGAAGTGACAAGCACCACAACCCACAAAAAAGGTAACGAGGGCACTGAATAACACAGGATCTTCTCTTTGTATCTGGCAGGAACAACGAAGTTAAAATGCCCTAGTACAAAAATGTAGAATTAGTGCTACAACGGTCTTCAAGAGGACCTGCGATGCCGCTTCTGCCTCCCGTACCCTGGAAGCGGCACATGGGTCACGCGGTACAGTCATACTGCGGTGGGACGCACACTCGTTGACCTCTCATGGCACTGCTCCACACTTCAGGGAGGACGCTTTCCATTAGCTATGTTTTCTGATGACATGTCGCGCCGGCCCCGTCCAACAACAGAACTCCTTTAGATCCAAACAGACTCTTCCACTCTCTCACCGGAAGTGAAACCAGGCCACGCGGACACTTTCACAATACAACAGCCGGGAATGCACTTTTCGGTAAAAAAACACATACATTCCTCCTAATTAATCAAATAAACGTCTCACTGAAGAACAGGGGCCAGCTTCGATCGGTAAACAGCCGTTACAACGACTTTTTACTTTGCGATACCATTACAACGCATGCATTACCACGCATGCGTTGTACATCACAAAGTCATTACTACGCATTTTTTAGAACGCATGGTCATTTACCACGCATGCCTTTACAACGAATTTTGTTGCAAAGGTATGTATGGTAAATGACCATGTGTTCTAAAAACATGTAGACGATCCATGTCGTTGTAAGGAAACAGAGGCTGTTCCGTTTCCTCACAACGACGTGCACCGCCCCTCAGAGATGACGTGAAGCAGGAACCACGAGGAGAGAGGAACCATGAGGAGTGAGAGGTAAGGGGGATTGGGCATGGGGTGGGGGTTTCTTTTCTAGGGTTTAGGGTAGTGCAGTGGTGTTTGGGTGGTGTAGGGGGTCGTGCTGGGGGTAGTGTTTTAGGGTTTAGGGTAGTGCAGTGGTGTTTGGGTAGTGTAGGGGTCGTGCTGTGGGTAGTTGTTAGAACTGGCACCATTGGCGTGGGTCTCCCTTCCATTTTTCGCTGTTGTCTCCTCTGTTTTACTGGTGTTAGATGCTCTGGGCGCTGTGCCACTGCCATTCAGTGTCACAGCGCGAATGCTCCCTGTATAAATATGTCTATGTGAATTGGTATATCCCTGATTGGCTTATTTGGTTTACCTGTTAGTCCCTAGTAGTGTGGCCTATGTGTGCCCAGGGCTGGTAAACCAAATGCTGCTGGTGGGCCTGCGGCACTGATGTGTGCCACCCACAGAAGCAGCTTGTAAAGTGTGTCTCAGACCTGCCACTGCAGTCTCTGTGTGCAGTCCAGAACTGCCATCTTGGCTGTGAAGTGCACTCACTTCCCAGCCCCTGAACCTTCCCTTAGCATCCTGTAAGTCACCCCTATGGTAGGGTGCCTTGTATGTGTAAGGCAGGACATGCCTTGGTGTGTGTAGCATGTCCTGGTAGTGAATTATGCCCCATTTCGTTTTTCACTACTGTAAGGCTACCTGTTCCTCATAGGCTAGAATGGGCAGTTTGACTATTACATGCTATAGTCCTAACTGACCCCAGGAACATGGTAGAAAAACGAATTTAGAGCGCCTGAGCTCAGAATATTAAAATACACCTTTTAGTGAAGTTTATTTTTATATTCTGTGTTTGAAAATACCACTTTTAGAAAGTAGGCATTTTCTTGCCTAAGCCTTCCAGTGTGCTCTGCCGTTATGTGTATTGGCTGTCTGGTTTTAGAGGGGCAGGACAGGCTGAGTCAGACCTGGGTTGAATAGAGAGATCTGCATTTAGAGTGTGGGGAGGGGTGGCTCCTTGAACTGAATAGGGCTGTGCCTGGCAAGGTGAATGCTGGCTCCACCTCCCACTGTGTGTCTGCTAGCAGACCCCTCTTTCTGAAAGGAAGGATGCAGCCTGGTAAACAAAGTGCTCCAGGCCTGAGCAGAACTGGTTCTGGCTAGGTTCAGGGACTGGTAGCTTCAAGGATCAAAGGCTTTTGGGGTATAAATATCTGTGCTCAAACCCCTACTTTTGTATTGCTTTTGGATCTGGAGAGGAAACTCTGTCCGTGCCACTGGAGGAATCTGCAGGAAGTGACTATCCTTGTGCTTGTGTGTTGTTTCTTGCACTGGCCTGCAGCAGTGACCACTGGACCTTGAAGAAGAGGAAAAGGAACTTTTGAGAGAACTTTTATTTTTGTACAGCAATTACCCAAGGGCTAGGAAAAGAGCTAGCCTCCTGCTGGAGTCTCAGGCACATCAGACTCCACCACCAACCTCCTGCTTCCTCCCTGCGAGGACTGCTATCTGCTGAGGAGGCTCCTGTGAGTTCCAGGGCCTCTAGTTTGCATCAGAGAAAAGAGGGTGAGAAATCGACGCTAACGCATCTTTGCGGGCCGCTGCAGTCGAGAGCGCTGGGAAAATCATCGCGCTACTGCCGCCGAGGGCCCGCAACCCGAAACCATCGCTGACGCCCCTTTGCGAGCCGCTGCAGCCGAGACGCGCTGGAAAGATCGTCACGCTGCTGTCGCCGCGCACTCGCAACCCTTAAAGAAATCATCGCTTCGAGACATCGCAGTGCGGACGCCGTGCGTCTGCCACTTTGATCGCATCGCACCGAATTTCGTCGCTCCCTCGCGGAGCGTCTTGTCTTCGCATCGCAACACGATCGCACAGCGCAACAGGATCACCGCATCGACTTCTCCCACGCGGCAAGAAAGTCATCGCATCGGCGGTCCAGCGTGCAGAAGTTTGTCGCATCGTCTCCGCACGCATCCCGCAGATCGGCGCATCATCCTCCCTTGCGGCAAGGATTTCAACGCATCGCCGGCCTCGCATGCCGAGAATCATCGCTACAGCTTATTTGCGACACTTTGTTGGTTTTGCTACTAAACCCAGGTACTTTGTGAAAGAAAGGGTCGCAGAGACCACTGCTTTGAACTTGAACCTTATTTTTGCAACCTTTGAACTATTTTTGACAGCCCTTCAACAGCTATCCTATTTTTGACAGTATTGTGGCTTTTACAGTTATTGGTCTTGTGATAAATCTGCCTTTATATAAAGATACTTATTTTTTATAATAACTACTTGTGTGGTGTCCCTTTGTAGTGTTCCTCACTGTGTTACTGTGTATGATCATAAATGCTTCACACCCTGCCTCTGAGATAAGCCTACCTGCTCGTGCTACGTTACCACAGGGTTGAGCAGGGGTATTAAAGAGGGTAGCCCTCTCACTCTGACTTAGGAAGAAGGGTCCCTACTTGGACAGTGGCCAGCCATTGCCAACTAGAGACCCCCATTTCTAACATTGGTGGTCAGCGGTGAGGATCTGGACTTGCATTTATGATCGTATACAGTAATTATAGTGTACACTACTAGTGAGTGCAGACCATAACGTACCGCATACATTTTTTGAGAATTTTTTTGCTCCTATATTGTGATTGATATTGCCGGTGATTTTTCACCCGCGCACATTTTCTGAGAGTTTTTGGGATCCTATATTGTGATTGATATTGCCGGTGATTCTTCACCCGCGCCCATTTATTGAAAGTTTTTGATCCCCTATTGTAATTGATATTGCCGGTGATTTTTCACCCGCGCACATTTCTGAGAGTTTTTGGGATCCTATATTGTGATTGATATTGCCGGTGATTTTTCACCCGCGCCCATTTATTGAAAGTTTTTTGATCCCCTATTGTGATTGATATTGCTGGTGATTTTTCACCCACGCACATTTCTGAGAGTTTTTAGGATCCTATATTGTGATTGATATTGCCGGTGATTTTTCACCCGCTTACATTTCTTGAGAAGTTTTCTTCTGTCCTTTATTGATATTGCCAGTTATTTCTACAATGGGCAAGCCCAGATCCAATGCCTCAGAGGATCTCTCCTGGGAAGAAGAGAAAATAGAAACCTACAATGCCAAGCAGCTCAAATATTTTTGCAAGCAATTCACAGTCCCTATCACAGGTCTCACTAGAAGGGAGGAGTATTACAAGGCGTTGAAGGCCTGGCTAGAAGCCAGGGATGCCCCTAAGGATCTAGGAGAGCTTGTGGAGGGAGGAGAGCAGCAGGGCGATGTAGTAGACTTAGTAGGAGATCCAGCCCTTTCCAACCCGGGCTCTAGTGTGTCCGCTAAGGGTCTGTCCCCAGAAGAGCTGGAGGACAGGGAGAGAGATAGGCGGCATAATATGGAGATGGCTAAGCTTAAAATGGATGGTCACCGGGACCTAGAGAACAAGAAGTTAGAAATTGAGATTATGAGGATGAAGCTGGAGCATGAGAGAGTATTGAGGGAGTTGGAGATTAAAGCTATGAGCATGGAAATCTCCCCTCTGGTGGCAGCGTACCTGTAGTGCACCCTGAGAGTAGGGTGTATATACCCAAGGAGGTTATTAAAGATTTCCACAAAAGTGAAGATATTGGGCAATGGTTTGCCGCTTATGAATTAGCCATGGTGTCCCACCGGGTCCCTGAGAAGGATTGGGGAGCGGGGTTGTGGGGACGCTTTGTGAGTGAGGGGAGGGATACCTTGTTGGACCTGCCCCCAGAAAGTAGGATGGTTTATGCCCACATGAAGGAAGCGTTGATGACCCGCTATGGTTTGACCCCTGAGATGTATAGGCAGAGGTTTAGGGTCTGTAAGAAGCTAGAGGGTACCACGTGGGTTGAATATGTGTCCTTTTTTTGCAGAGCCATGGAACGCTGGGTAAAAGGTAGCAAAGTAGAAACTTTTGCACAGTTTTATGATTTGATTGCATGGGAGCATTTATCTAGTAATTGTTTTCCTGAGCTACGCCAGCACCTAATTGATTGCAAGCTGACTAACCCTAGGAAGCTTGCTGAGGAGGCGGACCGCTGGGTGAGCACCCGGGTCCGCAAGGGTCCAGTGGGAGACGTCGCCAAAGGTGGGCAGGGTCCCCAGCAGAGGAGTGGGGGGACAAGGGTCAACAGAGGGAGTTCCACCGAGGGCCCCAAAGTAATCCCCCAGGGAACCAAGCAGTGGTGTCCCAGCCCCCCAAGAAAGGAGGACCGGGCCCCCAACAGGTAGGCCTGTTCCCAGGGGACCCCCACGTGTTACAACTGTGGTCAAGTGGGCCACAGATATTTTGATCCCCAGTGCCCCCAAAGGGGGCCAGTGCACCCCCCGTGCACCACCCCGCCAGATTGCTAGTGTAGCCCTGGGAGAGGAGGAGATGGGTGCCCAAGAGGGGTGGGATCCCGTAGAATTGACCCTTGTCTCATTAGGGGACTTTGAGATGGTCCCCAAGCCTGCACTGCCTGCTAACACTAAAAAATACAGGCAGTGGGTGACCATCAATGGCCATAGGGTGGAGGCTCTAAGAGACACAGGGGCCAGTGTAACTGCTGTCAGCTCCCGGTTGGTGTCCAAAGAGCAGGTTGTCCCCCATGCATTCTACCCAGTAGTGTCCGCAGACAACTCAGAGAGCCAATGTGAGGTGGCTCAGGTTCCCTTTGAGTGGGGGTCTCAGGAACTCTTCAGGTAGCTGTGAGGCCCGCCATGCCTGTAGACTGTCTGCTGGGCAATGATTTAGAGGACTCCCCGTGGGCTACGGTGGAGAGGAAGGCTCACTTAGAGATGTTGGGTCTGCCTGAGTGGGCGTGTGCTACCACTCGGTCCATGGCAGCCAAGGAGGGTGTTGAAAAGGATCTGGAGCCTGAGAGTAGGGCCCAGATCCCTGCCTTAGAGAGGAGGGGCAGGGGGCGCGGGAAGCCGGCCCCCTTGGTTCCCACGGCCCAGGAAGGAGCAGACCCTGAGGGGGATGCCCTGGAGCCTACCGGGGAGCAGATCACCGAACTGGGGGACCTGCCTGAGCTGACCCATTGGCAGCAGGAAGGGGGACCCACCAGGGAGGAATTTTGTGAGCAGCAGAGAGTTTGCCCCTCTCTTGAGGGTATGCGGCGACAGGCTGCAGCCCAGGCAGAAGGTGACATGTCTGGTTCACATCTGATTTATTGGGAGAACAGTCTCCTGTATAGTGAGCCTAAGGTTGCTGAGCCAGGGTCAGCCCGTGTGCTGGTGGTACCCGAGTGCTTCAGAACCTTCCTACTGGGGTTGGCTCATGACATTCCATTGGCAGGACATCTGGGGCAGACCAAGACCTTTGAGAGGCTGGCCGCCCACTTTTTTGGCCCCAGATGCACAAGAGTTCAGACACTCATTGCAGGACCTGTGAGACTTGCCAGGCAAGTGGGAAGAGTGGGGGAAGATCAAGGCCCCACTCCAGCCCTTTCCAGTTGTGAGTACCCCATTCGAGCGAGTGGGCATTGACATTGTGGGGCCTCTGGACCCCAAGACAGCCATGGGCAACAGGTTCATCCTGGTCTTGGTGGACCATGCCACCCGGTACCCTGAAGCCATCCCGCTCAGGACAGTGACGGCCCCCGTGGTGGGACGTGCACTGATGGGGATTTTCTCCCGTGTGGGATTCCCCAGAGAGGTGGTGTCTGACAGGGGGACCAACTTCATCTCCCAGTACATGAAGTCTCTGTGGAAGGAGTGCGGGGTAACGTATAAGTTCACCACTCCTTACCACCCCCAAGGTAATGGTCTGGTTGAAAGGTTCAACCGGACCTTGAAGGGCATGATCATGGGCCTAGAAGAGCCCCTGAGGCGTAAGTGGGACGTCCTCTTGCCATGCCTGTTGTTTGCCTACTGTGAGGTGCCACAGAAGTCCTTAGGGTTCAGTCCCTTTGAACTCCTCTATGGCCACCCGGTTAGAGGACCTCTGAGTCTGGTCAAGGAAGGCTGGGAGCAATCTCCCAGGAAACCTCCCCAAGATGTATTTAGTTACATGTTGGCCTTCAGGAACCAGACTCGGCGTTTCAGAAAAATTGCTGAGGCAAATCTGGAAGCCAGCCAGGAAGAGATGAAACGTTGGCACGACCAGAATGCCACTCTAGTCGAATTTCAACCTGGTCAGAAGGTTTGGGTACTGGCCCCAGTGGAGCCTTGTGCGCTCCAAGATAAGTGGACCGGTCCCTTTGAGGTGGTGGAGCGCAAAAGTCCAGTTACCTACTTGGTGGACTTTCAGTCTCCCAGGAACCCCTTGCGGGTCCTGCATGTGAACCGCCTAAAGCCCCACTTTGAGAGGTCCGAAGTGGGCATGCTTCTTGCCACAGATGATGGGGTTGAGGAGGAGAGTGAGCCTCTCCCTGACCTCCTGTGTGCAGAAGAGAAGGATGGGTCAGTGGAGGGTGTGATCCTCTCCACCACACTGACCCCTGAGCAACAGAGAGATTGTCACCACCTGTTGGGGCAATTTTGTTCTCCCTGGTACCTGGTGTCACTGATTGGTGCGTCCATGAAGTGGATACCGGGGACAGTTCTCCTGTCAAGCACAAGGCTTACAGGGTAACTGACAGGGTCAGGGCTTGCATTAAGGAGGAGGTCTCCAAAATGTTCGCCCTAGGGGTGGTTGAGTCCTCTAGCAGCCCCTGGTCCAGCCCCGTGGTCTTGGTACCAAAAGCTGCGACGCCTGGTGCCACTCCTGAACTTAGGTTCTGTGTGGACTACCGAGGTCTCAATCCGGTCACCAAGACCGAAGCGCACCCCATCCCCAGAGCTGATGAGCTCATAGACCGGTTAGGGGCTGCCCGGTACCTCAGCACGTTTGATCTGACGTCTGGGTACTGGCAGATCGCCTTAACTGATGGGGCAAAGGAGAGGTCAGCATTCTCCACACCAGATGGGCACTACCAGTTCCGTGTGATGCCCTTTGGGATGAAGAATGCCCCTGCCACCTTCCAGAGATTGGTCAACCAGGTGTTGGTTGGGCTGGAGGCTTTCAGTGCCGCCTACCTGGATGACATTGCAGTGTTTAGTTCCTCCTGGGAGGACAACTTGCGCCACCTCTGGGAAGGGTTGATGGCGCAGAGCAGGCCTCACAATCAAGGCCAGTAAGTGCCAGATTGGGCAGGGTTCTGTGGTGTACTTGGGACACCAGGTGGGGAGCGGCCAGGTGGCGCCCCTGCAGCCCAAGATTGAAACCATCCTGGCTTGGGAGCCCCCAAGGACCCAGACCCAGGTGAGGGCCTTCTTAGGACTCACGGGTTATTACAGGAGGTTTGTCAAGGGGTATGGCAACATTGTTGCACCCTTGACTGAGCTGACTTCCAAGAAGCGGCCACAGATTGTGAACTGGACTGACACCTGTCAGAAAGCCTTTGATGCCCTCAAAACTGCTATGTGTACAGCACCCGTACTCCAGGCGCCCAATTTTGCTAAGGAATTTGTTGTCCAGACAGACGCTTCAGAGCATGGGGTGGGGGCGGTTCTGTCACAGATAAATGAGGAGGGACTAGACCAACCTGTAGCCTTCATCAGTAGGAGGTTACTTCCACGGGAACAGAGGTGGAGTGCAATTGAGCGTGAGGCATTTGCTGTGGTCTGGGCACTGAAGAAGCTGAGACCATACCTGTTTGGGACTCACTTCCGGGTTCAGACAGACCACAGGCCCCTCAGATGGTTGATGCAGATGAGGGGTGAGAATCCCAAGTTGTTGAGGTGGTCCATTTCCCTACAGGGTATGGACTTCACGGTGGAACACCGCCCTGGTACAGAACACGCCAATGCTGATGGTCTGTCCAGATTTTTCCGCCTTAGCGATGAGAACTTCCAAGGGGATGGGTAGTTCTCCCCACATTTCAGCTGGAGGGGACGTGTGTTAGACCTGGCACCATTGGCGTGGGTCTCCCTTCCATTTTTCGCTGTTGTCTCCTCTGTTTTACTGGTGTTAGATGCTCTGGGCGCTGTGCCACTGCCATTCAGTGTCACAGCGCGAATGCTCCCTGTATAAATATGTCTATGTGAATTGGTATATCCCTGATTGGCTTATTTGGTTTACCTGTTAGTCCCTAGTAGTGTGGCCTATGTGTGCCCAGGGCTGGTAAACCAAATGCTGCTGGTGGGCCTGCGGCACTGATGTGTGCCACCCACAGAAGCAGCTTGTAAAGTGTGTCTCAGACCTGCCACTGCAGTGTCTGTGTGCAGTCCAGAACTGCCATCTTGGCTGTGAAGTGCACTCACTTCCCAGCCCCTGAACCTTCCCTTAGCATCCTGTAAGTCACCCCTATGGTAGGGTGCCTTGTATGTGTAAGGCAGGACATGCCTTGGTGTGTGTAGCATGTCCTGGTAGTGAATTATGCCCCATTTCGTTTTTCACTACTGTAAGGCTACCTGTTCCTCATAGGCTAGAATGGGCAGTTTGACTATTACATGCTATAGTCCTAACTGACCCCAGGAACATGGTAGAAAAACGAATTTAGAGCGCCTGAGCTCAGAATATTAAAATACACCTTTTAGTGAAGTTTATTTTTATATTCTGTGTTTGAAAATACCACTTTTAGAAAGTAGGCATTTTCTTGCCTAAGCCTTCCAGTGTGCTCTGCCGTTATGTGTATTGGCTGTCTGGTTTTAGAGGGGCAGGACAGGCTGAGTCAGACCTGGGTTGAATAGAGAGATCTGCATTTAGAGTGTGGGGAGGGGTGGCTCCTTGAACTGAATAGGGCTGTGCCTGGCAAGGTGAATGCTGGCTCCACCTCCCACTGTGTGTCTGCTAGCAGACCCCCTCTTTCTGAAAGGAAGGATGCAGCCTGGTAAACAAAGTGCTCCAGGCCTGAGCAGAACTGGTTCTGGCTAGGTTCAGGGACTGGTAGCTTCAAGGATCAAAGGCTTTTGGGGTATAAATATCTGTGCTCAAACCCCCTACTTTTGTATTGCTTTTGGATCTGGAGAGGAAACTCTGTCCGTGCCACTGGAGGAATCTGCAGGAAGTGACTATCCTTGTGCTTGTGTGTTGTTTCTTGCACTGGCCTGCAGCAGTGACCACTGGACCTTGAAGAAGAGGAAAAGGAACTTTTGAGAGAACTTTTATTTTTGTACAGCAATTACCCAAGGGCTAGGAAAAGAGCTAGCCTCCTGCTGGAGTCTCAGGCACATCAGACTCCACCACCAACCTCCTGCTTCCTCCCTGCGAGGACTGCTATCTGCTGAGGAGGCTCCTGTGAGTTCCAGGGCCTCTAGTTTGCATCAGAGAAAAGAGGGTGAGAAATCGACGCTAACGCATCTTTGCGGGCCGCTGCAGTCGAGAGCGCTGGGAAAATCATCGCGCTACTGCCGCCGAGGGCCCGCAACCCGAAACCATCGCTGACGCCCCTTTGCGAGCCGCTGCAGCCGAGACGCGCTGGAAAGATCGTTGCGCTGCTGTCGCCGCGCACTCGCAACCCTTAAAGAAATCATCGCTTCGAGACATCGCAGTGCGGACGCCGTGCGTCCGCCACTTTGATCGCATCGCACCGAATTTCGTCGCTCCCTCGCGGAGCGTCTTGTCTTCGCATCGCAACACGATCGCACAGCGCAACAGGATCACCGCATCGACTTCTCCCACGCGGCAAGAAAGTCATCGCATCGGCGGTCCAGCGTGCAGAAGTTTGTCGCATCGTCTCCGCACGCATCCCGCAGATCGGCGCATCATCCTCCCTTGCGGCAAGGATTTCAACGCATCGCCGGCCTCGCATGCCTAGAATCATCGCTACAGCTTATTTGCGACACTTTGTTGGTTTTGCTACTAAACCCAGGTACTTTGTGAAAGAAAGGGTCGCAGAGACCACTGCTTTGAACTTGAACCTTATTTTTGCAACCTTTGAACTATTTTTGACAGCCCTTCAACAGCTATCCTATTTTTGACAGTATTGTGGCTTTTACAGTTATTGGTCTTGTGATAAATCTGCCTTTATATAAAGATACTTATTTTTTATAATAACTACTTGTGTGGTGTCCCTTTGTAGTGTTCCTCACTGTGTTACTGTGTATGATCATAAATGCTTCACACCCTGCCTCTGAGATAAGCCTACCTGCTCGTGCTACGTTACCGCAGGGGTATTAAAGAGGGTAGCCCTCTCACTCTGACTTAGGAAGAAGGGTCCCTACTTGGACAGTGGCCAGCCATTGCCAACCAGAGACCCCCATTTCTAACAGTAGTGTTTTAGGGTTTAGGGTAGTGTAGTAGTGTAGGGGGTTGTGCTGGGGGTAGTGTTTTAGGGTTTAGGGTAGTGCAGTGGTGTATGGGTAGTGTAGGGGGTCGTGCTGGGGTAGTGTTTTAGGGTTTAGGGTAGTGCAGTGGTGTTTGAGTAGTGTAGGGGTCATGCTGGTGGTAGTGTTTTAGGGTTTAGGGTAGTGCAGTGGTGTTTGTGTAGTGTAGGGGGTCATGCTGGGGGTAGTGTTTTATGGTTTAGGGTAGTGCAGTGGTGTTTGGGTAGTGTAGGGGGTCGTGCTGGGGGTAGATTTAGGGTTTAGGGTAGTGCAGTGGTGTTTGGGTAGTGTAGGGAGTCGTGCTGGGGGTAGTGTTTTAGGGTTTAGGGTAGTGCAGTGGTGTTTGTGTAGTGTAGGGGGTTGTGCTGGGGGTAGTGTTTTAGGGTTTATGTTAGTGCAGTGGTGTTTGGGTAGTGTAGGGGGTAGTGCTGGGGTAGTGTTTTAGGGTTTAGGGCAGTGCAGTGGTGTTTGTGTAGTGAAGGGGTCACGCTGTGGGTAGTGTTTTAGGGTTTAGGGTAGTGCAGTCGTGTTTGTGTAGTGTAGGGGTCGTGTTTTAGGGTATAGGGTAGTGCAGTGGTGTTTGGGTAGTGTAGGGGTCATGCTGGGGTTAGTGTTTTAGGGTTTAGGGTAGTGCAGTGGTGTTTGGGTAGTGTAGGGGGTCGTGCTGGGGGTAGTGTTTTAGGGTTTAGGGTAGTGCAGTGGTGTTTGTGTAGTGTGTGAGGTCATGCTGGGGGTATATTTAGGGTTTAGTGTAGTGCAGTGGTGTTTGGGTAGTGTAGGGAGTCGTGCTGGGGGTAGTGTTTTAGGGTTTAGGGTAGTGCAGTGGTGTTTGGGTAGTGTAGGGTGTCGTGCTGGTGGTAGTGTTTTAGGGTTTAGGGTAGTGCAGTTATGTTTGGGTAGTGTAGGGTGTTGTGCTGGGGGTAGTGTTTTAGGGTTTAGGGTAGTGCAGTGGTGTTTGGGTAGTGGAGGGGTAGTGTTTTAGGGTTTAGGGTAGTGCGCACAACCAGCCACAATATCCGTGGACAAAGGGGATCCTGACTCTTTGGAACGCTCCGTCAATTGAATAATTTGGGTCAAGGGCGCTACCACGTCCAAGACCTATCAATTCCTTTCTTGGGATCCCTCATATACTTGGAGAAAAAGGTACATAGTTTCTCATCAATTTCAGGCGTGTGTGCCACCTTCCCCTTCAGTGAGGGCCTGGGGCATTCTCCCCTCATCCTATTCCTGACCTCCCTTTCAAGGGGTTGATGGATTTTCCCCACCACATACTCTGCCACTTTGGCGTCAGGTGTCCACTCTGCCGACCTAGGATGGTAAATTTGGGTAGGCTCGAACATGTCCGAGTGGACCCCGTCCCCAACCGGGGACTGAGAGGAGTGGGACTCTGGACGCCAGGGACGCCCGAGTCCTTATCCTCATCGGAGGAGAAATCGTCCTCCGATACACCCTCTCCCTCTAAGGGAAACCCGCCGTCGGGGTCTACAATAGTGGTGACAGTGTCGCAATTTTCTCCCGGCCCCTCCTCCTCCCGGCAGGGTGCATGTTTTAGCGTTCGCGCACTCTTGAGGAAGGTCTCCGTAAGTTTATCAAATCCTTCCAAGTGCCCCGCGTTATGCTTAACGGCCCTTTTATTCCCCATCTGGGAGTTACTTGGACCCGCCACCACCAGATCTGGGTCACTGAACACCCCAGGGATGCTTTTCGCCAGCTTATCAACCTGATCCCTAAGAGGAGCCAGCGCCCTAGAAATAGCTAGAGAGAGGGCTTGGTCCACTGCTGGAGGGAGAAGTTGGGGGCCATTCCTCCTCCACTTCCTGGTAGGAGGAGTAAAAATGGTCTTCTGGAGAAGACATGATAGCAGAGGGTGTGAGCACAGAACAAATGCCCTTAAAATCCTTAAGACAGCCCCCTCGCCGGTGCTCCAACAGCTGGGCTTTCCCCGAAGCTGTTATAAGAATAGACTAAGGCGCAATACCAATTACCGCCACCAGGTGGCGCTGGTCACTAACGTGGCCGTGTGGGGAAATCACCGTGTAGCGGTGTCAAAATTAGGCGAGGGTTGGTCGGGAATCAAGCGGACACTAAAGGAGTGACCGGATTCCCAAATGCGCGTAAAGACCAGCGGGAGCGCTCGACGGAGCTGCCTCGCTCGGACCAGACACGCCTGACAGGATCTCACCGCACGCAGAGCACACAGCGGGAGAAACTGCGAGGGGGAGAACGCGCTCGGGCAAGAGCCTGCTGCACAGGGAATATGAAACAATACCAAGGCAATAATGCTAATAACGTGCACAAGAAACCGCTATACAAACAGCAACAACGTCAGATTAAGCCAAGAATGTAAGGAATGCACTTAACTGACGAGCAGTGAAGAAAGAGGAAGCGGAAGGGACGTCACGATATTCTATACGATGGACTGTGATATGATTGGACTATAGTTGCCTTGGTTCATGGGTTGTGTAGTCTTTTGTTTAATGATTGTTGTGTTACGTTTTCTTTGAACTGCTATGCAAATAAAGTGAGGAAAGATATGCATAATCCTCGCCTCCGTCCTGCCATAGAATTCATTAAACTTTATTTGATCTGATTTAGAAACATAGATCATAAAAGTGTACATAAAAACAGTAAATCCTCTTTCCTAATACAATACAGTGAGAATTAATTAAAACCAGTAGGTAAAAACGGGTTTTACAAAGCCCGGTTCAGAGCAACTTCAGTTTAACAGAATCGTAAAGTTCAATGTTTCGCAAGATCAATCTCATGTACTTCGTGCAAAATACGCAATAAGGGGTCCAAGTAAGATGTAACGCTCCAATACCTGACCAGTTTGCACTATATAAAACTGCAGAAAAACTAAAAATAAAAGTGTTTTGCACACTTCTGTCATTGGGCTATATGTGGGCTACATCTGGGTGATATTTGTGCTACATTTGGGCTCTTTTTTCTCTGGTGGCCATCTTGGGAGACTTATTTGTTATGAAGTTTCCTAATTTCGTCATTTACTGCAGTCTCCTCAGTAGGAAATGCTTTCAGTTTTTACTTTGATTCCATCAAGAAGGCATTCAGATGTGTCACACATTTGCCATAAATTCAGAATGTTAGCACTCTAGTTGTTCATTAGATCACTGAAGTAAAGCTACTGCTCACCAGGGAGTTAACTGGAAGTCTACTGCTGGTATTGAAAGGGATTGTTTCAGTCTGCATGTCAGAATTTTCTAATGAAATAGAAGAGGATTTGAGATCTCACTTAAAACATGCCCTAACTTTTCTTTCTGCAGCACTAACCATAATTTCTATGGCAAAATGAACTCCCTCATTTTGTTCCTTTTTAAATTAAATGTTTTAAGTGTTACCAGTTTATTCCAATCAAGATGGTTTCAGGTGTGCCATACTTTTGTCATAAGTAAGACTGTTAGCGCTCTAGTTGTTCTTTAGAACACTCTGGGAAGCTGCAGTAGAACACAAAGGCATCAACTGACAGGCTGCTCCTGTTGAAATATAACAGGAAGATATTTGAGATCTCACTTAAAACATGTCGTAATTTTTCTTTCTACAGCACTAACCATAATTTCTATGACAAAATGAACCCCCTCATTTTGTTCCTTTTTAAATTAAATGTTTTAAGAGTTACCAGTTTATTCCAATCAAGATGGCTTCAGGTGTGCCATAATTTTGTCATAAGTAAGACTGTTAGCACTCTAGTTGTTCTTTAGAACACTCTGGGAAGCTGCAGTAGAACACAAAGGCATCAACTGACAGGCTGCTCCTGTTGAAATATAACAGGAAGATATTTGAGATCACACTTGAAACATGTCCTAATTTTTCTTTCTACAGCACTAACCATAATTTCTATGACAAAATGAACCCCCTCATTTTGTTCCTTTTTAAATTAAATGTTTTAAGTGTTACCAGTTTATTCCAATCAAGAAGGCTTCAGGTGTGCCATACTTTTGTCATAAGTAAGACTGTTAGTGCTCTAGTTGTTCTTTAGAACACTCTGGGAAGCTGCAGTAGAACACAAAGGCATCAACTGACAGGCTGCTCCTGTTGAAATATAACAGGAAGATATTTGAGATCACACTTGAAACATGTCCTAATTTTTCTTTTTACAGCACTAACCATAATCTCTATGACAAAATGAACCCCATCATTTTGTTCCTTTTTAAATTAAATGTTTTAAGTGTTACCAGTTTATTCCAATCAAGATGGCTTCAGGTGTGCCATACTTTTGTCATAAGTAAGGCTGTTAGCACTCTAGTTGTTCTTTAGAACACTCTGGGAAGCTGCAGTAGAACACAAAGGAATCAACTGACAGTCTCTGCCCTTGTTGGATGTACATGTTTTACTGAGAATGTCAGACTTCATTCTCACATGACTGAGAAAGATAATGTGAATTTACAGAAAATATGCTCTCATTTTAGCTTCTGGAGCACCTTCCACAACTGTATGGGACAAGCATGTGAAAATAGTTTTCTCTCAAACATGATATCCCAGCAGAAGGTTTTTCACAGGGTAAAATCACCTTAGAACACACCACAATTTCTGAAATTAGTATGGTACCATCAACAAATGAATTCTAATGTAACTAAAGTCTGTTATCACCCTTTATAGTTCTCCTTTAGGTAACCCTCAAAATCTTTGATTCACTACAATGCATTTCAATGGGGTACTATCATTTATATTGGTCCCAAGATGGCTGCCAGCAATTCCAGGATGAAGTGCTGACAGCCAATCAGATCTCACGATGACATGTGTGGTTAGGCTCCGCCCAGATATATGTGTTTTCTTTTTCAAATTTCTCATGAACTACTGAACGGATTTACACCATTTAAGCAAAAGGCACGACTCTGAACCAAGGGCTACCTTTTTGCCAAATTTGGTGTAATTCCGTTCAGCAGTTCGGGCTGTAGCTGCGATGAAAGGTTCCTATGGAAAATTGCATGGGGAAAACACGTTTTGGGACCCCCCTTTTTTCTCGGCCCCCGCTTTCCGAATCACCCCAAAACTTTCAGGATAGGAGCGAACCAAAGCGGGCCATAAGTTTTGAAAATTTCGCAAAGATTCGTCAACCGGCGCCAAAGTTATTTCAAATAGAATGTTGTGGATTTCCTATGGAAAATAGGTCCTAACTATAACTATCTACTGGCGACCGCCAGTAGATTATATATATATATATATATATATATATATATATATATCTACAGTGGGTGTTTAATAATTAAATTTAAAGCCAGCAGACCCTGAGACAGCATCACGGGCTCCCCATCCATTTCCTGCGCTGCTGTCAAGCATGACAGCAGCGTGGGGATTGGCCTTAACAGGCTGGATTAAAGCTTGCTCAGGCACAGGGAGTCTCTGATCCAACCCGGCTGTGCAATGCAGCTGGGTTGGAGAAACCTAAGCGCAAGTGTGCCATCATATAGTATAGTTCCATATCCAGAATCTCCACACCACCTATCCGTCGTCATCTTTTGAGTGTTGTGAGGCTGACCTGGTGTCTCTTATATGCCCATACTAGTTCCCTGATAAGCTTGTCAATGTCGATAAAGAAGCAACGTGGGATTTTATAAGTCGTACCCTGTAAGGTGAATAAGCATCATGGTAGCAGTGTCATTTTAACTAGTACAACTTTGCCCATCATGGACACGGGCTGCGTTTTCCAGAACCTGATCGTTGATCTCAAGCCATCCACCACCCTGCTCATTTTAAGAAAACTGGTGGAATCCTGCTCACCATGGGCGATCCTTACACTCTGTTGTTCCCATGTCAGTCCCACCCTTGGCAACAGAGCGGCCGGGTTCGCAGCCAACGCTCCCAACAGGAAGAGGCTAGACTTACGACGATTGACATGTAGTCCCAACAGGGCCTCAAATTCAGCCATCACATTGAGCAAGATAGGTACTGCACATTCCGACTGTTGCAGGTATACCAGTGTGTGGCCCGAGTAGAGAGAAACCATATGATTGGTCATCCCCACTTTGATACCCCAAGGGTCTAGAGCTCGGCGGAGAGTACAAGCTAGCAGTTCCATGTCTGGAGCGAATAACAGTGGTGACAGGGGTCACCGCTGTCAGGTACCTCTATATTGTCGGAAGCTCGCCAAGTCCACAGCTCCTATCCTCACTCTTGCCATCGGGTCGGCATTAATGAGCTTCACCAATTGTATGTGTATGAAGTTATCATCCAGGCCGACCTTTTCCAACACTAACCAGAGATAGGTCCAATCTACTGAGTCAAAGGCCTGCTGTATGTCTAAAAACACCAAAGCGTAGGCATCATCTACCAAGTGCGTAGCATGATATACATGGGTGAGTCGTCACAGATTACAAAGGGTGTTTTGTTGTCACATAAACCTCTGCTAAGAATCTTAACATCATTATTTAACATTGAAATGGGACGGTATGACAAGGCCTCCTGCGGGTCCCTACCCGGCTTGGGAACCATCACCACTATCACCTCCCTCATAGTTTCTGAAAGTATTCCTTTCTTCATGGCTTCGTTTTATACCTCCAAGAGCTTACCTGCCAATGTACTTGGAGATCAGTGGTAAAACTCCATGGGTAGTCCCCCCAAGGTCTTCGCCGTCCTCATGCCGTGTGTGGCTGCAATAATCTCCGCTCTTGCGAAGGGTGCCCCTAGGGCTTCCCGGTCCTCTCCTGCAAGGCAAGACATCCCCACTCCCATCATGTATGTCTCCCCCTCTCTTTCTCCAGCACATGGTGGGTCTGTGTAAATCTTACGCAAGTGGGTCATAAAGACATAATTGATCGCTACTGCACACCAGAGCCTCGCTGTAATTTTTCACTGACAATATTGGAGTGTGCTGAATATCCTGCTTAACTAGCTGAGCGAGCATTGCCCCCCACTCCAATCACCCTCTGTATGTAGCCTCTGGTTGTGAGCAGTATGCACAAATCTCTCAAGTCGCCGCCAGTCATCTAAAAATTCCCTCCAGCACTGCTGCCAGGCATGGAGTGTGCTATGGTCCACTGGCAGGTCGCCCTCAAGGCTGCACAACTCTCTCTCACGTCTAGCTATGCTCTGCTAAAGGCTGTCTCTTGACCACATACGTGGTCTTCAGACATTCTCCCTCGGAGCACCGCTTTCATAGAATCCCAGTCCATAGCTCTGCTGCCTGTACTGCCCAGTGTTCCTCAAAGCAGTATGCCAGCATCTCATTAATGTGAAATCGATCGCATGACAGGGAGTAGCTGGAAGAACTAAAGAAGTCCTTCCATTGCTCCACTCTGACAGTGGAGTCTGTATTTGCATATTCATTCATTTCCTTCTGGCAGAATTAAGATCAGGCTTCATAAACTTCATCACAACTTAACACATTATTAAGACAATCAGGTATGAATTTCTGGAGGCAAATCAAGGACTTCAGTGGTACAAAAAGACTAATAACAAGAAATTTAATTCACATACTAAACAGAAATAAACTGCAGTGATGCAGGTGGTTACAGCTATGCCACCCGCGCTCTTCTCAGTTCCCCTGGGCAGAAGCTGCATCATTACACTAAGGGGCATATTCACAAGGAGCTATCGCCGAATTAACGGCACTTTATCGCAGCCAAAGTCGTGATAAATATACCTCCCCATTCACAAGCTGGTGTAAACAGCCCACAGCACCAGTTTACCCGCGATAGCAGCCGCAAAAAACATCGCCACAGAGGACCCGCGCAACTATCGCTAATGAGATGCAGAGTGGGCGTTCCCGTGCCAAAAGGCGCGACAACATCACACCTCAACATTCACAACGACCAGCCACATCGGCGATAAAAACACAAAACAGGCAATAAGGCGCGTTCGCACCAGGAAATCTACACCTGCTCTGACCTGGTGTAAAGTCGTACGGCAGCCTGCAAACCAAAAGGGAGCACAGCCCAGGGCTACATCGGAAGGGCAACAGATGCCATGGAGCCACCCATCATGCGGCCCAGACACCCAAGAGGGCCACAACACCCACCGCCACCACCCCCAGGACCACCCCTCCCTGGCACCCCCCGACCAAAGACATGCCACATCAGCCACACCTAAACATGTACAAAATATTCCGCTTGATGCCGCACAATCACAACTGGTGACATGCATGTGTCGTCACAGAAATGAGCAGCACACATTCACTTTCAAAGCAACAAATGAAACTTTATTAAAATGAACACCGAAATGAAATGAAGACACATGGCCGCTCCCCTCGGGACAATACGTAGGTCACAGCCTGTAAGACAAAAAACATGATGAGAAGGTGTGTCCTGCGCACAACAGTGGACAGAGAGAGAGCGAAGGAGAGAGAGAGGAAGAGAGGGAGGGAGAGAGAGAGAGAGAGAAGAGGAGAGAGAGAGAGAGGAAGAGAGGTAGAGAGAGAGAGAGAGGAAGAGAGGGAGAGCGAGAGAGAGAAGAGGAGAGAGAGAGGAAGAGTGGGAGAGAGAGAGAGAGGAAGAGAGGGAGAGAGAGAGAGAAGAGGAGAGAGAGAGGAAGAGAGGGAGAGAGAGAGAGAACGAGCCGCCCCTGCGCACCCAGGCCACACTGCTCACCTGCTGCCACCGGTGTGTCTCCAACCACGTGCCAGTATGTATAGCAGGACACCAGGTCACACATCTGAGTCAGAGTCGTCAGCTGAAACAGAGTCCAGATACATGACTGGCACAGTACACACACTTGCACAAGACAACATAGCCTGCACGCCCATGCACACCCAGGCAGAGGCACCCCACCCCTCCCGCCGCCCATCGGAGCATGCCCGCCCATGCACACCCAGGCCTCAATGCTCACCTTCCGCCACCCCGCGTAGACAGGAGGTCCCACCACGTGCCGCTGCAAGCCACAAGCCCGAGGCCCGCGGACATGGCACCCTCCACATCATGCAGCCCAGCTCCGCAGGCCACCAGGTCTCATGTTTGGTGCTGGGTCTTGATTACTCCATGGTAGAGGACATACCAGTGCACCCGGCACCATCGCAGGCTGCACACCCGCTCAGCCCAATGGGTGCCACCAACTCTGGGATCCCGGAAGCGACGCCACGTGGCGGTAGGCCCACGCTGCCTGCTGGCTCTGGCCTACACTGCGGTCCAGCAGGGCACACAAAACCAGAGCTGTCCGGGCCGCCGGGACGGGGCATCATCGCAGGCTGCACACCCGCTCAGCAGCTTAAGGTGCCACTGACTCAGTGCACCCAAAGTCACCGTCCCGTGGCGGGGTGCCTGTGCCATCCGCAAGGCCCCGTGTGCCACTAACCCTGTGCAACCCCAGTCTGCTCCACGTGGTGGTAGGCCCGTGCCATACTCAAGGCCTCGGATGCTACTAACCCTGTGCAACCCCAGTCTGCGCCACGTGGTGGTAGGCCTGTGCCGTACTCAAGGCCTCGGATGCCACTAACCCTGTGCGCAACAACTCATGGGCCCTATATGAGTGAGAACCGTGGAGCGTCCGTCATCCAGTCACCACCGGAAGAGGGGAATGTGACATCGTCGGCCCCTTATGTTGGCGGAGTCACATGGCCTGTGACGCCTGTGCCGGATGGGTGTGGTGTGTGTGAAAACCTGCCCTCAGGGAGTGGCTGTGACATGCTGACAACTAGACCAGTGACCTGCACACCACCAGCGATTACGGCTGCGACGGGTAGCAATGAGGGCACCCCCTTGGGGTGTTAGCGGAGTGGTCTGGCTTGCCGTACGCCGGACCAGCGCAGGGCTTGCAACAATGACTCGTGGGATCTGGACGTCGTCCAGTCCATGTCCGGACAAGGAAGTGACTGATGCGTGTGTCCCTGTTGTAGTGTTCACGGGACCCGGTACACAAAATGCAATGTCGCACCCTCTGACTGGCATCCCACAGGATGAACATCATTGACGCAAGGGAAGGCACTGTCCCCACATTCATCCACACATCCATACATGAATGACGTAAGACATTACACAGCAGTGCGTCACTGGTTGTTTAGTTGCACTTCCAGTGCAGTCATGCAGCTGGAGCGGTACAGGGCAATGCCAAGCACACTACACAATATGGGCCCATGGAGGGCCAGCCAGTGTCCATCCGGGGATGACCTGTACTGCGGAAGAGGAAGGGTACAGTCCGCAGTCTGTCCGCCGTGTCAATGGTCGTCAAACAGGATGTGGCAGTCCATGTCGCTGTCCAAGGTGAGTGCATCGGAGTGTATCGGGGGTCAGTGGTAGGTCTTGAGGCCATGTGCGGCACCAAGCAGAAACAGGCAAGGTGTCGGAAATGAATGCTAGTGCCTCCTTATGATCTCAATCCCATTCACGTCCTCATCCCCGGATGTGTGCTCTGCCCCACCTGTGGGTGTTGCAGTACCGGCTGCGGCACTCTGTGCCACTGACACATCAGGGGCCGGAGGAGGATTGTCGGCCGCACTGTGTGGCAGTGACACATCAGGTGCCGGAGTGGATAGGCCTGCCGCACTGGGAGGCACTGACACACCAGGGGGCGGAGATGTGGATGGTGTGGGGCCAGCAGCATTCATCATCGCCACGCCTTATGGCAGCAATGCCATGATGAGGACATGCAGGGCCTGGTAGATCCCAGCTACATTTCGCTGATGTGCAGCGGTGGCTGCCATCCTTTCCGCCTCCATTCGCACCATGTCCTCCATGAGCCTCCGCATGTGTGCCAGCTCACGGCTGGCATCGCTGGAGCCACTCTGAGCAGACAGGTATTCTTCCCTCCGCGTCATGACTCCAGCGATGTCAGTCATGGCTCGTTGGAGACCATGGGGCGGACATAGACATGGGGCGCCAAGGATGGCGTCCAGTTTGGTAGCCATGAGGTCGAACCCCACCCGCACCTGCTCGGCCGTCTCCCTCTGGCCCTTCAGCACACGGCGTTGGAAGGCCATTTGTTGTTCCTGGGGGACTTGGGAGGGTGCCGGGGCTGTGGGTGCCTCCTGTTGGGTGGTTTGGGTGGTGGGTGGGGTCTCATCGATGTCGCTGGTCTGCCCTGATCCTGGAGGTGGCTGGCGGATGAGGTCAATGATGTCTTGGATGGTTTGGGTGTCGATGCTGGTGTTGTCCTCCTCCTCGTCATCAGTGAAGAGTGGCTGTGACTGCTCTGCAGGAGGTGTTGACGATGCCCCTGCGATGTGAAGGGGAGATGGTGTATCACAATGTGTCCACATGTATGTAGCCGCATGGTACAGGTTGACATTCAGACAGCATGGCATTGTACATTGTGACAGTCTGTGGGTCTGGGCGAGGACCCAGGGTCATTGTGGGTGTGCACTGTGCCCTGCTTGCTTGTGCATGTGTGCCATTGTGGCCATCTCCACCCGTCCCCCAGTACCTGGTGGTCACTCACCCTGTTGCGGTTGTGTTGTGTCCTGTCGAGCAGTGTCCGGTCCCCCGACTCCAGCCACAGTCTCCACACTGATGACTGTTGACACCAGCTCCTCCATGTCATCCAGCTCCAGCTGTGGTGCTGGGCCCCCACCCCCGGTCTGCGTTGCTGCCT
Organism: Calotriton arnoldi; assembly: GCA_963921515.1. Lineage (NCBI taxonomy): Eukaryota > Metazoa > Chordata > Amphibia > Caudata > Salamandridae > Calotriton > Calotriton arnoldi. The sequence goes on from CAWUFW010012589.1 coordinate 42,373, forward strand.
TCTGGTTGGCGGTGAGTTTCTCCTTGGTCTTCCGCTTGATGTCATTCCATCGCCTCTTGACCTCGTCCATTGTCCGCTTGTGCTCTCTGACGGCATTCACCTTGTCGACGATGTCCCGCCATATTCCATTTTTGGTGCCCAATGACACGTTGGAGGTGATGAAGAGTTGTTGATGGTGTTCCATCACCTCCGTGACTTTGATCCTGTTCGCCAGCGGACTGAACTTGGTCTTCCTCGTCTTCTTGTCCTTGCCCTTCCCTGTCCCCGAGGTCCCAGGCTGGTCGTCCGGGGTGCTTGTGGGGTTGCGCTCGTCCTCTGCGCCTGCTCCGGCTGCCTCCATGGTGCTTGGGTGTTGGTCAGTTTGTGTGTGGGTGTTTTTTCTACTTTTATGGTGATTTTTGACTCCTGCCAGGTGTGTGTTGCAGGCCTGGCGCTGCTTGTCGCTGATTTCCTCATCGCGCTTTGGCCCATCTCGTGTTTTTTGGTGTTGTGGTTTGTGTTTTTATCTCCATCGTGGTGGTTGTATCGCGGACATTGTCCGCGGTTTCAGCAGACTATCGCATGCTACCGCCTTATTGTGAATTCCACATTGACACGGGGTTATTTTCCCGCGCTAGGCTGCGATACGCTACTCTTGTGGTAGTTATCACACGTTCTTGTGAATATACCCCTAAAATTATTTTTCGATGGATACGAAATACTGCAACCCATAGCCTTTGCACACACATCACCACATTTAGGAGCGCTTTTTCCATCTGCTGCTATATTTCTAAGCGCTAACCACTCAGTCAGGGTCCTGTTCCACAAACAGCTGTTTGCCCCACTTCTATACTTGTGAAAGCCCATCTGCAGATAGCCTCAGACCTTTTAAGTGAATTGCACTATTTATGGCCAGCTCATATGTGGAGGTAAGGCTTCTCCAAAGAAATAGAAGTCCTGTCTGGAAAAAATCCATAATAAAAATATTGCTGCAGTTCTGCTCAAAGATATCTTGAATGCAGGGAAAACTGACAAAGGGAGCTGTTGAACTAGATCGAATTGCACACCATGCTGCAAGCTGCTTCCCACGCAGATGGCCCTGTTGGCAGCATTCTGATTACGCCATATGCATAATCAGCACACACATTTTTAATTGAATATTTTGTCACTTACACAAATTTCTGAAGTAGACTCTCTCAAGGATGTTGATTCATCCCAATTCTACAGCTACCACCGAACACATTTTGACCACCAGTGACAGCACAAGGTTGACCCAGGATTGGGAACTACAGAAAATAAACACGACTGTCCTATCCGATCTACACCTAAACAAATATCACAGAATTTTTTTTATTTTATGTTCTGTCTGGTTTTATTACTCTGTCCTTCATACCTCTTTCCTTACTTGACTCTCCCTTATTCCCCTTTCACCTCTCTTCTATCTATCATATACTTTTCCTGGCTTGATTCCCCCTTATATTCCTCTTCAACATTTCCAGTCACTCACCCCTGAAGACTTCCTTGTGCTATCACTGTTCTTTTCCTATCCTTTGAACCCATTCATAACAGTACTATATTTGGCTACCAATGTATATACTTGAACAGTCATGCTTTACTTGATTCTTCTTGTGTACTGTTCATCTACCCCATTTATGCTTTTGCCTCACCATTTCACAATTTGTCTTGCCCTCAGTTCCTCCACTACAATTGCTTTGTCAGTCAAAGACTTTTTCTTTGAATTTCTTCGTGTGATGTACAGTACAAAAACGAGACTGAACATTGTCTATTCTGATTCCTTGCCTTGAGGAAGCCCTTGGCGAGACAGCCACAATAGGACGAAACACGTGCCGGCTGTGCTTCCTTTCACATCAAGCTCTAAATCCTGGTGCTCTCAATAAAAACCAACCAAAGATACAGAGAACTCTTTGGGCATTTATTCCTTCCAAAAAACACAAAAAAACCCTCGGGCACTGCCTGTCTCTCTCGTACTACTCCTTCATGTTTTCTTGTTTGCACGTTTTCTGTTGATTTATGATTGTTGATAGTTTCATTTTCTATGTAGTGCCCAGGCAAAGCTTTACCCTTTTGTTTGTACCGCTCGCTGATACCCCCGAGTTAAATGGATTGTATAAAAATGAATAAATAAATAAATACCCTGTTTATTTTATGCCCTTGCCACTGCTGTCATGGTGCCTGACACTAGAGGTAACGGTGGTGGCAGAGGTACCAAAGACTATATCAGGGTAGCAGCTGCCACCCCTGAGTTTCAGCAATTGACATCCATGGAGCCTTTTTTCAGAAATCCCTGTGGCTGGTCATCAGAATGTGTGGGTCTGTAATGATATTTATATATTCTACTTAGAGGAAGGAAGATACACTCCACTGACAGCTGTCCCTTATTGGGTGGCTTCTGGCCAGCGTTCCCAGAAATGGAAGCCCCTCTGCGGTGTAACATTTGCTCAGCTCCCTGCTGGGCTCCATTAAACACACCGATCAGAGTGGTGGGGACAATTAGGTGAAATAGAGGGGGACAGGCCGACCATGCTTGTTTCTTAGGGGGACACCTGACGCCGGCATCCAGCACTTTTGAGAAAAGTGGTTAGTCTGTACCACACCCCTTGGCACCAGTAAACAATGCAACCTTGTGATCTGAGGGGGAAAAACCTGAATGATACGTGCCGCTTTCTGACAGCACACACCCACAATGTGTGAAGAGTGGGGTATCTTTTTACACTGCTATTTAACCTCTGCATTGTTTTTATTTCATTTTTGGAAGGTTGGCCCGTGCTTTTCCACGAAACACTCATTCATATCAGTTTGAAAGTTCTATCTGGAGAACATCCTGCACCAGTAACATAATTGACACTTGTGAGCACAAACCAGACATTTGATGTGCATGTATGTCTTTCTGATCTAAAGAAAAAGATGAAAACAGTCACTAGGCTGCTCGTGTAACCTTGGTTGTAAAAGGTTAATGCCAAAGGTGTGCTGTTACTATTTATTCCAAGTTCTTGCTCCATTTGATATTTACGGGGGTACATGATGGTTTCTGTGTCCAAACCTGAGGACATTTATAACCTTTTAGTTACACAGCACCCTGCCCTATGGGTTACCTAGGGCCTACCTTAGGTGTGACTTATGTGTAATAAAAGGGAGTTTAAGGCTTGACAAGTAGTTTTAAATGCCAAGTCGAAGTGTCAGTAAACTGCCCACACAGGCCCTGCAGTGGCAGGCCTGAGACATGGTTAGAGGGCTACTTAGGTGAGTGGCACATGCAGTGTTGCAGGCCCACTCGTAGCATTTCATTTATAGGCTGTCCAGATCACCAATATCGACTGCTTCCTGGAAGTCAGCTCAGTTAAGGGGGCAACAAGGGTGCCCTATCCCTTAACAAATCTGCGGTAATAGCTAGTGAGGCCTAGGAGGGCTCTCACTTCTGTTTGGGTTTTAGGTGGTTCCCTGGGCATGATGGTTCCAATCTTGGCCTGAAGGGGCTGCACCTTGCTTCCACCTACAGGTGTCCCAAATACACCACTGAACTCTGCCTAATCTGGCCCTTGCTGGCATTGATTGTCAGTCCTGCCTGTTGCAGGGCCTGAAGCACCTCATGGAGGTGATGCAGGTGTTCCTTCCAGCTGGAACTATAGACAGCAATGTCATCTAAGTAGGCAGCACAGAAAGCCTCCTTACCAGACAGGACCCTATTAACCAACCGTTGGAAGGTAGCAGGGGCACTCTTTAATCCAAAGGGCATCACACGGAATTAGCAATGACCCTCTGGGGTGGAGAATGCTGACCTTTCTTTTGACCCCTCAGTCAAGGCAATCTGCCTGTACCTGATGTCCAATCAAAAGTATTGAGGAATTTTGCAGCACCCAGCCTGTTAATGAGCTCATCAGCTCTGGGAATGGGGTGTGCATCAATCATGGTGATTGAGTTGAGTCCTCTGTAGTTCAGGCAGAGCCGGAGCTCTGGTTTGGTGCCCGCTGAAACAGCCTTTGGAACCAGCACCATGGGGCTGAACCAGGGACTGTTGGGGGGCTCAATCACCCCTAAGGCCAACATCTTGGAGACTTCCTCCTTGATTTAGACTCTCACCCTGCCTGTCAACCTGTAAATTTAGTTCTTTACAGGGGGACTGTGGCCCATGTTGACATCATGGACACAGATTTGTGAATCCAGGGTGAGGGAAAACAGTTAGCAAACTGTCCCAACAACTGGTAGCAGTCACCTTGCTGTTCAGGGGTCAGTGTGGCAGAGAGGTTGACACCCACCACTGATCCATCCTGTTCTGCGAAGAGAGGAGGTCAGGGTGAGGTTCACACTCCTCTTCTGCACTCTCATCTGTCACAAGGAGCATGCTCACATCAGACCTCTCAAAGTGAGGCTTTAATCTGCTGACAAGGAGCACCCTTGGGGGTTTCTAGGGGTCTGGAGGGCCACCAAGTAGGTGGCCTCCCCCTTACATTCCTTGACTTTATATGGACCAGTCCAGAGGTCCTAGAGAGTTCTGGGCTCTACTGGCTCCATGACCCATACCTTTTGGCCAGGCTGAAACTCCACCAGGGTGGTCTACGGGTCATACCAGAGTTTCATCACCTCTTCTCTGGCCTCTAGGTTACTCTTCGACTTCTTCCAGAAGCGGTGCATCCAGTTGCAAAGGGCCAGCATGTGGCTGACCACATCCTGGGGGGGTTTCTTGGGAGCTTTCTTCCACCCCTCCTTGGCAAGGCTAAGAGGTCCCTTAACAGGGTGTCCATGGAGGAGTTCAAAGGGACTGAACCCTACTCTTTCCTGTGGCATCTCCCTGTAGGTAAAGAGAAGGCATGGCAAGAGGGCATCCCACTTATGCCTCATGGGCTCAGGCAGGCCCATAATCATATCCTTCAAAGTCTTGTTGAATCTCTCAACTAGACCATTGGTTTTGGGGTGATAGCGTGTGGTGAACATGTACGTTACACCACAGTCTTCCCACATGGACTTCATGTAAGTGGATATGAACTTAGTGCCTGTTTACAGACACTACCTCCTTGGGGAACTCAACACGGGTGAAAATCCCTATCGGAGCTCTTGCCACCATGGGTGCAGTCTCTGTCCTCAGAGGGATTGCCTCTGGTTGGTTGGTGGCATGGTCCACAAAGACCAGGACAAACCAGTTTCCTTGTGCTATCTTCGGGTCCAACGGTCCAATGCCGTTGATGGCCACCCTTTCAAAGGGGGTGCTAGCGACGATCAGGGGAACTTTTTGCTTTTCCCTGACTCCCCACTGGCCTGGCAGGTGGGACAGGACCTGCAGAATGCATCTGAGTCTGTCTTCATTCAGGGCTAATAAAAGTGGGAGGCAAGCCTGGCAAAGGCTTCTATTGTCCCAAATGTCCTGCAGAATGTCATGAGTCAGATCAGTACGATAGTCTGGTAGCAGTAGGGAGCCAAAAGCACATGGCTCACTATAAAGGAAATTGTTCACCCAGTAGATTAGGTGATCCCCAGAGGCTTCATTTGCTGCATGGGCTGAGGCCTGGTACCTCAAGCGCTCATGAGCTGGACACTCCTTCTGCGCTTGGCAGAATTCCTCCCTGGTTGGTCCCTCCTCAACCTGCCAGCAGACAAGCTCAGGTAGGTCACCTAGGGTGGCTATGTCTTGCCCAGTTGGCTTGGGGGACTCCTACTCAGGGACCCCGTCAACTTCCACCCCGGGAACTTCAGAGACCTTGGCAGCTGTCTGGGCCATTCTTCCAGGCTCCCTTGACTCCTTTGTCGGGCAGCCATGGCTTGTGTGGTCATGCAGACCCACTAAGACAATCTCATCATCTCCAAGTGAGACCTGAGCTCTACTTTCCTCCAGGTAGTGTGCTCCAGGTCATTGCCTAACAAACAATCTATAGGCAGCATGGCAGGGCTCACAGCAACTGTCAGAGAACCTGAGACCCCCTCACTCAAAGGTAACCAGAGCCACTGGTAGATGGCTCTCACAATTGTCGGCGACTATGGCTTTGTGGAATGTGTTCGGTAGGATGTGCTCTGCTGACACCAGCTGACACTTGACAGTTGTCATGCTGGCTCCTGTGTCATGCAGAGCCTCCATCTGTTGCCCATGAATGGTTACCCACTGCCTATACTTGGCAGTATTTTCAGGCATGTGGGCTTTTGGCACCATTTATCTATCCCCCAGGGAAACTAGGATCCCCTCTGTCTGTTCCCCAAAACTAGCTGGGACTACCTCCACCCCGCTCGCTTCACTTACCAACCCAGGTATCTGCCCACCGGTGGGGGACTGTGCCCTCTTGGGACATTTGGAGTCGACTCTAGAGTGATCATGCTTATAGCACTCTGTACATTAAATCTAAATCCGTTATTTGTAAAGAGCGAACTATTCACCCCTAATGGTCTCAAGGTGCTGGGGGCTGTCGGGGAGATTAAGTGAGCTATTGCCCAGAGCCACATGGTGCTGAGCTGAGCTGCCGCCGGAAATCGAACCATGAGTCCTGCACTCTGGAGTCAACAGCCCTGGCCGCTGCGCCACACCTCTCCCCTCATTGGGATACCAACCTCCCTATCTTATGGTCAAAGAAATCCTTCTTCTTTGGGTCAGACTGGGACTGGTGCCACTACTCTTGTGGGAATTATTTTGGGGGCCTTTAGAGAACTCTTTATTTCTAAGTTTTTCTTCCCCCTCTTTCTTCTGTTGGGAACCCTGACCACCTTTGTGAGTGTACCCCCAGATACCTTTTTGGACACTCTGGTGCTAGCCCAGAGGTCCTCCTCCTCAGAAAGCTTCCTGGGGTCAGTCAGCTTACTGTCAACTAGGTGCAGGCTCAACTCTGTAGAGCAAATACTGAGCATGTGCTCTCTAATGATCAAATTGTAAAACCCAAAATAATCATTTACTTTGCTGCCCCTCACCCAGCCATTCAGTGCCTTACTGGAGTAATCAACAAAATCTACCCAGGACTGGTTGGGGAGCTTTTGGCTGTCCCTGAATCTTTGGCAATACTTCTCGAGAGTCAGCCCAAATTTGGAAATTAAAATGGCTTTCATGGTTTGGTCCCCAACATCTAAGGTTAGAAGTGTGTCCCTCCCCAGTGTAGGCATGTGCTTCCACAGACCCACCCCCACTGCTCCTCAGGAACCCGGTGTACCTTCAGTGCAACTTCCTAAGCAGAAAACCACTTATCGATATCAACTCCCACCACATAACTGGGCACCAAGTCGTTGGGTATACAAACCTTCCTGTCTCCATCAGGTACTGTGTGTATGCTGTCACCATCACTGCTGGAGTCAGACTGCCTGGCCTTGATCTCCAGCTCCTTTAGATTCTGTTCATGAGCCAATAACAGCTTCTTCTCAGCTAAGGCTCTTTCAGCCTCAGCCTTCCTCTCCTCAGCTTCCATCTTTTAATTTTGCCAACTGCAGCTTGAATTCTTTGTCCTCCTACCTCTCAGCCAGTTACTCTGGAGATAGGCAATGGGAAGGGTCACTGCTTCCTGCTCTCCCAGGGAGCCAAAATTCAGGGGTGTCCCCATAAGCCACTGCAGGTGGTCCCTAAGAAGAGCCCTTCCCAGGCTCCCCCAATCCATCATTCTCATTGGAGTGGGCTTCTGCCCAGGACCTCCGCGCTCTTTGAAACTCCACCTTTTTGGTGGCTCCTCGGGTAGGTACCCCATCTTCTTGCAGAAGCTTTTCAACTGGTTTATTATATAAGCCTTCAGCTTGGTCAGCTCAAACTCCATGGCTGCACTTGCAGAACTAGCCAGAGACATGATGTATAGGATGGATCAAAGATGCAAAGCAGGGAAAAATTAAGAAAAATCGAAATGGTCTTTGATGTGGATGGTAGTGTACACCAAATTACTGCTAGGTACTACTCAAACACAAGTCTTATCCTCACCGCTGATTACCAATGTTAGAAATTGGGTCTCTGATTGGTAGAGGTATACACCCTGTCCAAGTAGGGACCACAATCCTAGTAAGGGTAAGTCACAACACAATCTAAGTTATCCTGTGCTCACCCTCTGGTAGCTTGGCACAGAGCAGGCAGGCTTAACTTAGAAGGCAATGTGTAAAGTATTTGTGCAATAACTCATTCAGTAACACAGTGAAAACACCACAAAAAGACCAGACAACAGTTTAGAAAAATAAAGTACGACTTTATAAATAATGAGTAGAAGTTGACATATTGAATTCTGAATAAATAAATGTAGTAAAGTGCTTAGAAGCAAGTAGCACAATAAAGGTTACTTTAGGTCATGCTGGACCAGGGCAAAGTCAAAGTTCAGGCTGACCGCGATGGAACGCCAGCTGTCTACAGGACCCACGTAGGCCCCGGTGAACAAAGTACCTTTCCTGGTTGCAAGCAGTGAGATGTGTTGATCTTCTCCACGAAGTGAGGGCGATACGTCATTTCCGAAGACGGGTGCTGGAGTCCAGAGGCATCGAGCGATGCACTGGTTTCTGCCACACAGTCGAGGGGTGCATCAATCTCACCAAGCTGCAGCAGCAGCGATACATGGCCTGATGAGTCGATCCCTGGAGGCAGAGCGCTTGTTCTGAAGCGATGCACTGATTTTACTCCCACAACTGGGTCAGTGTGCCAGTTCTGCTACACGCAGACAGGAGATGCACCAAAATCCATGTTGCAAGTATCTGGGCCACTTCCAGTGAGCCAGACACAGGAGCAGGCAGAGACTTTAATAACCATCAGTCTCAAGCAGCAGAAGGCAAGTAAAAAAGTCCTTTGAGATCACTTGGAAGAAGGCAGAGTCGAGCGCCTCCTCAGCAGAGTCAGAGAGCAACAGGCAGCAGGGCAACAAGTAGAACAGCAAGCCTGCCAGTTCAGCAGTTCAGTTGAGTCCTTTGAGCAGCACAGCAATTCTTCTGACAGAGGTTCAGGTGTAGGTTCAGAAGTGCCTGATTTGCTGGGGTCAGAGACCCAATACTTATACCTACAATATGCCTTTGAAGTGGGGGGAAACTTCAAAGAGTAGTTTTGAAGAGCACAGTATCCCTTTCAACCCAGTCCTGTCTGCCAGGCTATCTGTGGGGGGTAATCTGTCCTTTGTGTGGGAGTGGGAGCCCCTTCCTTCCTTCTTGCCCAGGAAGTGCCATCCGAATACAGATGTATATAGATGGGTACTCAGCCACACCTAGCCATACTGTGTTTGTGGCTGTCTGGAGGGATATGCACGAAGGGTAACTGTCACCCAGTCCAGACTTGTATTAGAAACAGGCTGCAAGGCACAGAGAGCAGTAAGAGCAGAAAAATGCCTACTTTCTAAAAGTATTCCAAAAGAGCACTCCTCTCGTGCTCTACACTGTTGCACTGCGCAAAGTGGGAATCATTCCCCCGATATATTCCATTAATCCAGGTATTCCAATGTAAACTCTAATAACCATTGCCTTTTCTTTGTCCAATATTACTTCCATTCACTGTTTATCTTCATCACAACGGAGACGGTATGATTAAATCTGCAATCTTTATTGAACTCTTCCAATACCAACTGCTCGCCACTCCAGGCTTTTCACAATGGTACGTACAGATCAATCACGGGTTGAAGTTGACACACTGTGTAAATATCCAATGCATTTCGAGCCCTCTTGGCTCTTCGTCAGGGATTACTAGAACAAATACAATAAACAGCTTAGCCTCACATTTCATTACGAGCAATATTAAATGTTAAAGGACCCAACATCAATTGTGAAAACACATAACCACCTCCGTGTACCAAACCCTAGTCAAACGAAATTCAAATACTGCTAAATTCTAACCCTGCACCTCCCCTACACCACCCAAATCAATGCTTACCCTAAAAATGCTGTGAAAATAAACGAAACCTCATGACAATCATTCCACAAAAGACCCATTGCCCCACTCATAATCCTCCCTTATCCTACAACCCCTTCACTTTCCAACTCGCATCCCCTCCGTCTCCATATCCCTCATTTTTACCTTTTGTGAAAAACGTTCACCGTCAGCACTCTGGTCTCCTTGTGCTGTTCACCATGAATACGCTACTTCCTCCCTCTTCCTGGCCATTAGCTCAAATTATCAGCTGCACTCACTCACGCTCTTAAATCTTTGCGCTGCATGCTACCAAGCCAGTACCATGTGACTGTTTTCCCCAGCACCAGAATTCGGTTACCTCCGCTATTCTGTCGAGAGACTCTCACTCCCATAATGCACCACCCTCCCTCACACTGAATAACCCACCGCCCTACCCCATGGAATCTTTTGCATATGAATGTATCAATCTGATTCATAAAAAATGCCCTAACCAAACATCACCCCCACCCCCAAACCATGTTACACAAAATCGTTGCTATATCTAATCTAAATACATTATGAGCACATGTTAAGAATCAATATTGAGAAATAAGATATGGAAAAATTACTACATATTCTAAAAAATACATACAATTAATTATGCTTTGATTAAATAGATCCTCTACGTGCGAATAACGGATAATAAAAAATAAAAGTACCAACCTCCAAATTGTATCAATCGTGTAAATAGGCTATAACTGTTGATAATACATGTCCATTAGTGTTTATAAACTCCACTCCACTTGTTCCGTCTCCGCGATGACAAACTCATGTTGTATACTTTTCTTCACTTAACAAACGTTCACTGTATCAATAGGGTGCATCAGCTCCTTGAGGCGATGAATTGCGAAGCAAGAAAATATAATGGAGCATGCACTCCTTCCCTTTCATATGAATCCATGCTGCAAAAACTTATGTGTAAGTGTGTGCGCTCAGTGTCCGTGGATCGCCCCAAACCACAGTCAATACAAATGTATTCCAAAAGAGCACTCCTCTCGAGCTCTACACTGTCGCACTGCGCAAAGTGGGAATCATTCCCCCGATATATTCCATTAATCCAGGTATCCACGGACACTGATCGCACGCACTTACACATAAGTTTTTGCAGCATGGATTCATATGAAAGGGAAGGAGTGCATGCTCCATTATATTTTCTTACTTTCTAAAAGTGGCATTTTTAAAATAGTAATGTTAAATCTGACTTTACCAGTAAAGAGGATTTATCATTACCAATCCAAAGATATGAAACACGATGCAGCTTCTCCTTTCTTATCAGGAAGTACCGCTTAAAGGTATTTTAAGGATTTCCCAATGTTAGCCTATGAGAGGAGTAGGCCCCGCAGCAGCAAAAAATGAATTTAGCTGTTTGTCACTATTGAAACATGTAAAACATAAAAGTACATGTCCTACCTTTTAGTTACACAGCACTCTGCCCTATGGGTTACCTAGGGCCTACCTTAGGGGTGACTTATCTATAATAAAAGGGGAGTTTAAGGCCTGTGAAGTAGTTTTAAATGCTAAGTCAAAGTGGCAGTAAACTGCCCACACAGGCCCTGCAGTGACAAGCCTGAGACATGGTTAGAGGACTACTTAGGTGGGTGGCACAAGTAGTGCTGCAGGCCCACTAGTAGCATTTGATTTACAGGCCCTGGGCACATGTAGTGCACTTTACTAGGGACTTATGAGTAAATTAAATAAGTCAATTGGGTATGAGCCAATGTTACCATGTTTTAGGGATAGAGCACTTTAGCACTGGCTAGCAGTGATAAAGTGTGCAGAGTCCTAAAGCCAGCAAAAACGAGTACTGAAAAATGGAGCGATGCAGGCAAAAAGTTGGGGGAAGACCACCCTTCGGCTGTTAGGTCTTTTCTTTTTATAATACAAACTTTATTGATTGCCATAAAGCGATATGTATTAGTTACAAACATTTTCCTTTGGCATTTTTGGCTTTATACAGCTGACTCACTGTAACAGAATCGGTACATAGGCTGTTAGGTCAAACAGGGATTTTAAACAGCTTTTTGTAAGATGAGTTTATGCGTCTATAAACTTAATGCAGAGGTCTTCAACATTGTTTGCTCTGAACCCCTCTGAGCAAAATGTTTTGAAGTTTGGCCACCCTCAAAAACTTTATGGAAAGGATTGGGGGAGCAGGAGGGTCATGGCTGAGTGCAGTGGTTGGGGATTATGGGATCATTTCAAGAGTACTGTTTTTCTATAGCTCATAAATCACACTAAACATGGGACTTATGAAATGCAAATGCATCAAACAAAAACAAGTATTGACACAAAAATAGGGCTCTCTATAATTGGGATGTTGTGAACCTCTCACACTCCTGGACCCCAATGCAACTACACCTGCTGCACTTATGATAACTGCAGTCCTGAGTAGCAGTCTATGTCCCCTGCGTCTTTCACCTCTTCCCCATCATGACTGACCATCACTACAATCTCAGACCATCACTCCCTTTCAGTAATAAAGAGCTCACACATGTTGTCTCCCTTTTTTATGCCATGGTGACTTACGTCCTAATGCTAGAAAGGAAAATAAGCTCCTATGTCCCTTTTTTAAGGTAAGATGCAGTGGGTCCCTTAGACACCTGGACCCCAGTGCTGCTGCATCTGATTCATTAATGATAAACGACTGCCTTGCAAAGAGGGAAGTCTCCTCTGCCCTTTGTTAAAAACATGAAATCCTATCTTGCCATACCCCTCTCTCTGCCATCTCTCTGAGGCCAAACAAAGATGTCTCCTCTACTTTCATTTTCCCCTTGAATTGGTCATTGCTCCTAGGCCTACAGCAACACTGGCAAGTGTGCAGTGGGCCCTAATGCAAGCAAGGAAGGATAGTAAAACAGCCAAAACTGGGGTTTATTTGGCTCCTCATAATGCTGGGCCCTAGGGCCTGCAGCACAATATTATACTTTCTGCCCCTTTGTGTTTAAAAGCACGAAGGGTGACCTATGCGCTAATGCTAGCAAGGAAAAGGGGCCCCTTCTGTACGTTCTCATGGTAAGACAGGCATAATTGAGCAGCAGTGGCTACTTACACACCTGGCAGCAGTATCTGCTGCACTAATGAATGGCTTTTCTTTAAAAAAAAGCAAAAAAGCAAAAAAAGGCCACTTATATTGTTCCCTTCCTTGGGGTATCTCTCTGAGGAAGCTGTCTCTGGCCTTCTGTAAACATAACAAGGAGTCTCGACACAGTGCTCCCTATTTTGGGCCATCTCTTTGACAATATCCATGAATCTCGCTCCTTTACTCATTCTACTGGACCATTACTGTGAGGCCCCAGGGGTTGAGAGGATCAGGGCTCTGCATCTGAATGCAACCATGCTGGCCTTCTCATTGCCACCCAATGGACCCTGCTTAAAAAAATGCACCTGACCTGTTAATCTGACTTTGATGTTCCCCTGCCTGAAGGCAAGGGTGTGGTGGTAGTGCAGAGAGTTAAAGGAGGAACAAGCCTCCTTACCAGCCGTTAATTGATTGAGTCACTTAAAGCTAGGGATACTGGAATTATGAGTTTCTGCAGCAGCACTGTTTTCCGCATAATTATGGGTTTACAGCATTTGCTACATAATCCATCATCTGCTGCATAATCTTCAGATTTTAACAAAAATGATTTGATTCCAGGTCAAACTGAACAAAAGTTACTTGAAACGTGGCAAAATGTTCTCGAGCAGTGAAAGGTCCTTTATAAAGATTGATTGGTAATCTTGTAGTTGATTATTGCTGTATTTGGTTGTTAAACTGGTACTAATGAGGTAAAATATTTCCCCTGACAGTGTTACCAGGAGTTAAAATGACAAAATAATGAAGTACTGCTAACCACAAAATGGGCCGCATTGTGCTGCATAATATATCTTTTCTTGACACATAATTTAGTCAACCCAGCTGCATAATTAAGTCCTCTCTTGCCACATAATTCCAGTGTCTCTGCTTACAGCTTCTTGGTGGCAAAGATTTATTCTTCTTGACATGTAATTTAGGAGTGTTATCAGCTGAGTTCTGGAATGAGGGAGACATTTATAGAAATGTTTTCATTAGGTACAGTCTGATATTTTGTCAGAACTTGTTTTATCTCAAACACTGCATCATTTTCCAGCAGCCTGGCTTAGACTGTGTAAAATACTATTTTAAAATAGTGACTCACATATTCACCATGCTTTCTGCCACAGGCAGGGATCTCATAGCACTATAAATAGGGCCGCTGGAATTATGCAGCAGAAGGCCAAATTATGGGTTGACTAAATTTTGCGCCAAGAAAAGGTAAATTATGCGGCATAACGCGGCACATTTTGTGATAGTATTACTGCATTATTTTGTCATTTTTACACTTGTTAACACTGTCCTGGCATATATTACCCCTCATAAGTACCAGTTTAAGACCCACGTATTACTAATAAACAAAAGAAAAGAGACCAGTCACCACTTACAAAGGGTCTTCCACTGCATTGCAACATGTGTTGCTGCATTTGAAGTAACTTGAACCGTGTGAGCTAGAAAGCATTTTTTTGTTAAAATCTGCAAATTGTGCAGCAGATGATGGAATATGTGACAAATCCATAATTATGCGGAAGCATGCTGCGGTCTCACAATCTCATAATTCCAGTGGCCCTGAGTATAAATACAAAGGTCACTATTCCTCAATGCACCAACTAGGGTTCAATTATATGTTTCTCAGCTTTAACACACAGACATCTGCAGTGATGGTATTTGCTGAGGTTTCATAACCTAAAACAGTACATTTATCAGCAGTTAGATTCACCTGTATTCATTTTTCAATTAAAATGAAACTGCTAGTGCATTATTTTATACACAGTTACCTGACAGTGAAAAAAACAACTTAGACTATTTTGTTCTTTTTTTTAAATTTTTTTAGCCACCTCATTGACCCTGCCACCACACTCGCTGACCTCCACTCCCCTGGCACTCTGATCACAGTTCTCAATCTTTTCAATGGACTTCAAGGGCTTTGTGTGAAGTAAGACAGCCTGGAAATGCAGCAATTAAACAAGGCCGCACTTCAAGGCCATCTTCATTTACATATACTTGCAGAGTCACTTGGCCCCCCTGGGAACCCATCCACGGCCCTCAGGGGGGCGCCCCCCACAGTTTGAAGACCTTTGATTCTTAATTTTTATGCTAGTTTGGGACTGTGTGCACCAATTTCTTGGAGTGCTTTCCCCAGCAGCTCTCTCTCATTTGAGATTCTATGCTTGAGTGAGCTGAGCACCATCCTTGCTTTAAAGTCTGAAGCTAATTATGTAAACTTTGTCAGTATTCCACACAGCTGAGCTTTCTCTGTGATCCTGGTCTTGCCACCTAAAGTGCCCCAGAAATAAACTTAAAAAAATTTCTGAACACATTTTACTCCATTGACTTCAAAGGATCGGCAAAGTAACGATATTTTTATATGGTCCCATGCTCTCACCTTATGATACAGTTCTATTTTCATCTCAGTTACTCTTATTCTCGCTCTCAAATGTTATAGTGAAATCTAACTAATACAGTATATGTTCATTTACCTGAACCTTAATTTTTTTAATGCAAGCTGCAGTACTTGACAGTTACATCTTGTTTAATAGCTAAGCTAGGACATTATGAGGAATTACTTGTCTGTTTTTGCTTCTGACAAAGCTGGGAATTCCAAAGGCGGGACTGCCTCTTAGCCTAAAAAATTAGTTTTAAGGGCCTCGCTCCAACGAAAGGAGATGAGGGATGTCCTTGTTCGTTGGGCTACTTTATCAGCTCTGCCTTCACTAAAACTTCTTGATTGCTTGGAGCGCTTTTAGTAAAAAACCCATTTGTTTGTCAACTTGACAACCAAATGCTTTTTTTTGTAAAAGCGCTCCTTGCCACGCTTTCACTTTAATGACAAGCCGCACCCCTTTCCTTAGAAGCAGCTCGTCAAAGGAAAGGGGCTCGGCCGCCATTAAAGTGAAACCGTGGCATGGAGCACTTTTACAAAAATAAAATTTGTTTGTCAACTTCACAAGCAAATGCTTTTTTTTGGTAAAAGCGCCCCATACCGCGCTTTCACTTTAATGGTGGCTACGCCACCTCCCTTAGACGCAGCTAGTCTAAAGAAAGTGGTGCTGCCGCCATTAACGTGAAACCGCGGCATGGAGAGCTTTTACAAAAAAAAGACATTTGTTTTTCATACTTTATAAATATAAATATATAAATATATATATATATAATTCCACAAAACACCTCCGAGAAGGGGAGCCTCCGACCCTACAGGGCGGCTTCGGGCATAAACATATACGGAGCAGCCTGTCAATAAAAACACAGACAGAAGTGCCGAAGCCCAGTTCCTGGAACATCAGTGCATTTATTTCAAAAGGCAGCATGCTCTCATTTCATTTCCCTTACGCGTTTCGGCTCCACAAGGAGCCTTGATCACAGGTGAGACAGCTTGCCTGTAAGGTACCTACATGCTTATTTAAAACCAGGCTACCACGTGACTCCCGTAGTTTCAAAGCATACATATCCCAGAATGCACTGATGATGAAAATTGTTCATTTTCAACTGCGATGTATATTTCAAATAAAACATGATTGTATCCAAACTTTAGTAGTTATATATTTCAAAAGTTCTTTGCTTTTCAGTGCACATACTTACACAGAATGTTCCTTCAAGTCTGAGAGAATCATGTGCAATTTCACTACAGCCTGGCATAGCAAATCGTAATTTTTCAAGCACAGCCTTTATTAATGTTACCAAAATAATGTGAGGCAGCTGCCTGTAAGGTGACTATGTGCTTATTTATAACCAGGCTTCCAGGTGACTCCCGTGGTTTCAAAGCACACATATCCCAAAATGCACTGATGATGACAATCGTTCATTTTAAACCGCCTCACCTGTGATATATATATACATATACTTATAGGACTTTCAGCCAGCCGTGTTCCAGCTTCCCTTTCACAAAGATCCCATCTACACACAAAGTGGTTCCTTTCAGTGCTAGGGACTACTAAGGCAATGTTTGTTTATTTACACCAAAAGTATTTTTGATTTTTTTCCTACTTTTTTAAATATTGCCAAGGGTCTGACTGTTCCCATAATAATGTTGTATAAAAACCATGGCAAAACAAACACTGACAAAGCAAAAAGGCTGGCAGCCAGTACCCGACCGATTGGCTTTGCAGGTGCTTGTTCGTTTTGCTTTAAACACTCCAAGAGATCGCATTTGTTTTCTTGCTCTCTCTCCTTCCTGTGCTGCTTAAGTTCTCAAATTTCCATCCCGCCCGCATTCCATGTTACTCCTTCCTCCTCGCACCCACCACATCCATTGCCTTCCCCAACTCTTTCTGTTTTTTTTTTAATTTCCTTCATCTCTGTTGCTTCTCCATCCATTTCCTGCTGCTCCACCGTTCAGTTTTACTCCATTCGTTTCCCCCCACCATTTAATTTGGTTTGCCTGGACCACTCTATTTTTCCAAAGCTCTTTTGAGCATGTTTAAATTACGTTTATTTTTATTTTTATTTGCAGCTCCAAGAGCTATCACTCTAGCTGCCATTGCATCATGATGTGTACACATGCATTTGTGCTGGGGCATCATTCAACTCATTTTTGCCAATGCTGCTCGGCATTGCAAAGCCATAAAGTGGGCAAGATAAGACTTTTTGTTGTTGCCAATACTTGTTGCCACTTTGTGTCTAATTTGGTGTAATGACCATCTATCACCACTCTCTCACTCATCTGGCATACTTAAGGAGAATGATAAGTGACTTTGAAGCTTCTACAGCTTCAGGGCCTTTGGCACGGCTTCTGAGCCTTGTCCTGGCCAACAATAAGCATTTGAATATAAATTTGGCAGCTTAATTCTGCTAACCTGTATAATTCACTGACTCGCAAAAGGTGCAAGAAGAGCCATTTCAGACAGGGCACTTTATTATGCTCCCAGCATCCCTCTGCACCACATGTGAGCCCTGGTGCGATTAAGGCTTTTTGAGGAAGATGTCTGTTTCTATTCCCTGCAATCTTTCAGCAGTGATTATGGGAGTAGCCTGGCCAGGAACAGAAGATTTCATTTTAAAATGGGACTTCATTCTTCTGCCCAGCTTTCTCCAGCACTGCCTCAGAGCCTTGGCTGGCCAGGAGCATCAGCACTCTGCTGCCCTGCACCCTTCATTATGCCTCGGAGCCTTCCCGACCAGGAAGGAGCAAGAGGACTGATTTTCAAGAGGTCTTTGTGATAGAGCGAAATGTTCTTGTGAATTGTAGGGGTGCATCATAATCACTGATAGGCCGCACCCATATGTATTCAGACATATATTCGTTTATACTCATTGTATACTCATGCATGTTTAGCAAAGAATGAATAGTTCACTGAATTGAAGTGAACTCAGCAGTATAATGGTGTTAGGATAATGATGTAATGTAATGCTTTTGAATTGTGTGAACATAATGCATAGAGGAATTAGTTCGTGTATGTAATGTAATTGCAGTAGTTTAAACGTGCACCATATTAAAGTTGCACATGTAATTCATTGTTTGCATAAAGAATCGTAATGAATATGCTTATAGGGAAAAGTAAGATGTGTGTTTAAAAGTTATATGTAAGGGCCTGACTACATATATGCTTAAGGAAGGCCTGGTATATTCTTATGTTAGCTTATAATGTAGGCCGAAAAGGGTTTCTCTTGGAAAGGCTCTCTGGGCACAAACGGTAGATTTAATTAGCACAGTAGAAGGTTTCTGTTGAACGTATCTTTTGTTGCAGGTGCAAGGACACATGTCTCGTTAGTAAAGACTAACTCTTTGTTTTCAAAAGTTAGAAAGATGGGAGGCATGGTACGGGGAGTGCAATGGAATTTAGGGATGATACTTTCAGAGAGAAGGCGCCTGGGACTCAAGGTCAACGAAACCGTCCAGGATGAAGTCACCGTTTCAATGGAAAAGCACAAGAAAGAAGACCTGGCCAAGAGGGCGTAAACAAGGCGTGTACCTTTGTAGTATGGTTTTGTATTAGGGATAGTGCCCTGAGGGAGGAGGCCAGAGAAGCGGTAGGGGAGACCTGAGAGAAGGACAGAGCTGAGCTTAGGTATATGGTGATTGCACTTCTTATGAAGTCTTCACAGCTGACACCTTTTATTCTTTCTTGCCTGGGAAAATCGTTATGCAGGGATGTCACTTAGCGTTAGTGTAGGGACAGCAATTGATTTTGAGCTTGTTTAGGCCAATGAAGAGCAACTTAGAAATAGGAGCAATCATAGTCTGGTTGGTCCTCCTAGAACTGTCTATTCTTCTTATCCTGAGTCGGATGAGATTCCTGCGTAGATTATTATTTGTATTAGTGCCCATCTATCTCTTTAACCTCGTGTTGAGGTGCCTGCACGTTCAGTTATTTGTGGCGATAATAAATTCTCAAACTTGAATTCGGAGTCAGTGGTCCTTTCAGACAAAATGAATGCTGATATCTAACCTGATGAGATTCTCTCCTTTACACTATTCAACAGGTAAAAAGATCTTGGCGACCAGAAGGTTCTTATAGATAATTAGATAAGAATCGGCGTTATCATTTGTATTCTGTTTCCCCGCATCCTTCCTCAGTGCCTCACCAGCAGCAATAGAATGATGCTCCTCTCTGCTGGGCAGAATGTTTCAGCTCTGCCTTTGAGCCTTGCTTGACCAGGAGTAAGAGGTGGGGCTTGACTCTGGCACACCCCATCCTTCAGCTCTGCTTCTGAGGCTTGCCTGACTAGAAGCAAGAGGCCGGTGATGTCTCTGGTACCCAGCATCCTTGCATCCTTGCATTGCCTCTGAGCCTCGTCTTAGGAGGAAGAGCATTTTGAGGCCTAGCATCCATCACACCTTGCCTTGCCTGAGCAGGAGCAAGAGGAGGATGTTTGCCTCTGCTGCCGAGCATCCTCCAGTTCTGCCTCTGGACCACGGCCAGAATCAGCAGCTGGAGCCCAGACTGGGTGGAATAGGAACGCAGATTACCCATTTGTTAGGGCAGTGCGCTGCCATTGGACCTCCCCAGGAGACCCTCCATCTCCTTAGATGTGATGAATGGCTCCTCTCAAGGCCTGCTGAAGAGTAATGATGCCATAAAAGAAGCATTAGCTCGCATGTTCGGCCGAGGAATTCATTGTCTTTTCAGGAGTGAGATTAATGAGGCAGAGCCCCAGCCTTGCCCCGTCAGAGAGGGAACACAGCCCTTCGGAGGCGCTTCCTTGACGAGATCATATGTTCCGGTGAATGCGAGACCATGGCATGGGTGAGACAAATTTCAGTGTGAACAGCAGACGAAGGCCCTGGTTTCCTCATTCAGCTTTTCGCTGTATTTTCATCAAAGCACAATAACAAGCTGGCCGCGAATCGATTTATATTTCACTGGGCCAGCCACCATCCCAGGGGGAAACGGAAATGGCGTCGCGTTTTCAAGACGATGCTTTTTTTATTCCTCTCAACCCCCAACAGTATAGGGTGACCAGGCGTCCCGGATGTGCCCAGACAGTCCCGGTTCTTCACCAGCTGTCCTGGTATATTTTGGCAATTTTGGGTCATGTCCCGGTTTTCAGAGGGGGTCGACTGAAAACAGTGAGAGTCACTTTTTGGGTGTTCTAAAGCTGTGCTAGTCAGCAGCTGGTATAAGTAAGCAATGTAATTAATAGGTATGATGTTGGTTGTAGAAATTACATTTTATTTATTTTCTTCATGCCTCTTCTGTGATCCTATGTTGATGAGAGCTGTCATTCTGCGCCATTCCGTTGATGAAAAATTGTAGTCCTCCTTCTATTTTTCCGAAATATGTCCCGGTTTTTGGTTCTCAAGATCTGGTCACCCTACAACAGTAGTACGTGACGACTCCCGCCCTGCAGCCTAATAATTCTTTAACTTTTAACACCTGACACGTGCCAATCTACACAATGCCCACCTTTTTCTGCTCCTCCCCGGAGAGCAGCGGCGCCCCAGCCAAAACTTCATCAAGAGATTCAACCTGAGAATCCCACCGGGGGCAGGTCATGAGGGATGCAGACTGCCACTGGGAAACACCATCATCTACTTCATTTATTTACTTATTTATTGGACTGTTTCTTGGTTGATTTCTGGGATTTTGTATAGCTCTTCTGATGTCAAGTTATAAACCAGAATGCTATCGAAATCTAAAGGCAGGCTGAAATTAAAGCTATCCTGGGCACGCAAAGGCAGGCATCTCTCAAAGATGAATAGCAAGCACTAACGTCTCTTACACTCTAGTGGGCGCACCAGGGCTAGGTACTTTCCAGGTCCTCATGTTATGACTTATCTGTATTTTATTTGGCGTTGTGGTCGGCCGAATCAGTGAAAAGCAAGTGCAACGAAGCCCAATTTCGAAATACCCAGGGCACAAGTCCTAAAAAAAGAAGTGGGGTGACTAACCAGGTTAGGCAGTATGCAAGGGAAATCATGACGCGTGCCATCACAGCGCATCATATCACGACGCATGACATTGCATGTGACATCACAGGAAGTGACATCACAAGAAGTGACATCAGATATTAAGACCTCACATATATAATTATCAGGTATATCATGAGTACATTTAGGCGTATTATGAGATTTAACAAATGAGATTTGCTGTCGGGGTTGTGCCAAAAAGTGGCGCAATCCCAACACAAAATCTGGGCCTCAACTAATACATTTATTTTTCTAAGCCCTGCCACAAAGAAATTGGCAACAAGGAGAAGCATTGCAGTAGATCTGTTATGCTTAATTGGTTGCAAAGTCTGCATTTTTAAATATTTAATTGGGTTAAGGCACCTGCTGTAAAGGTTCCAGTAAATCGCAGGGAATAGTAATAATGGTGAGATAACTCTGGAGCTTAACGCATTTGTTGGAGAGATCTGTGTTTTGTGAAGTCCTAGATTTGTATCAAAGTAGTATAAGGTTAATGTGTCTTCTGCAAAGCACACCACGCAATATGTAGATGACAGATTTTTATTTTATGTAGATAGTAAAGTGGGTTACTGCTTTTAACACAGAGATCCTTTTGTTTCCTGCAGTTCATACATTGTAATCCTTGTAAAATAGCACAGTGAGCTATGAAGGACATGCGACTCCTACACCTTGTAAACCCTGTCTCATGTAACTCATCTTGTACATTGATTTACACTTGCACATGATTTATTCTCAATGTATAATGTGTATGTTACGTAAAGAGCTCTGACACCCTGCATTGGGTTGGGTAGCGCTATAAAAGAAATAAAATAGGCTATTGAAATTGTAATTTGTGTAAATACTGGGACAGACCAATACATCCGGCATTCTTACAGTGCATGAAAGCATCTCTTATATACAGGGACTGAACATGCTGTGTAAAAGCATGCCTTTCTTAAGTACCTGTGAAGAGATAACAAGCTGTGTGCCTTTGCCTCCCCTCCGTGGCATTTGCATTTAAGTGTGAGGTTCCAAGCCGCCTCTAGTCAGGATATTCAAACAAAAGGTGACCTGATGGCCCCTTAACTTCGGCCCAGCTGTAGGTGAACATGAAAAAGCTCCCTCGCTGCCTGCACGTTGCTGCTGGGAATGGAAAGCAGACAACGTACAGGCGCTGCTGATCATGTCCCTGTGTCTTACACCGGGACAAGTTTAACATATTTCTGTGGGGCCCAACTTCTTGGTAGGGGGGACGGCGTCCACCCTGTGGAAATAGTGGGTGGACGCCGTGTACTTGCGTGTACCCCCGACTTGTGCCCTGGAAATACCACTTATACAATAGAAAACATTGGAAAGAAAACACAGTAGAAACAGCACCAGGCCCAAGATGAGAAAAGGGGGATGAAACAAGAGCAGGAAGTGGAGAAGTGAAATGTGAGAGTAAGTCCACGACGGGCTTAGTGGAGAAAAAACAGCTGCAACTCTTTAACTCCCACAATGCCAGGAGGCACAGAACCACTCGAGTCATCAGATTAGCCCTCAGGTGGCGTCGTCTCCAGTGTGCCACTCTCAGTGTTCTCTTCATTTGGTGACCAGGTCGCACAACCCAAGTGCCCCCGCGTAAACTTATGGACTTTGTCACCCTCAGCCTCTCCTAACTCTGTGGGGCGCCACAGTAAATCAGCGCCATTTATACAGATGAGTTCCTTTTTTATTTATATGCAGTTTTATATAGCAAAAACAGAACCCAGGGTTGACAGAGTGCTTTACATTAAATATAACGAAATACAATAAAGAGTAATCAGACAGGAGAGATTAATATAGGCAATAAACAATGACTGAGATGAAAAACCATGTTCATCTTCACAGAGCAAAGTGTAGAAAAAGAGGTTAGTTTACTAAGTATTTGAGTCAGCAGAAGTGTTAAATTATTTTTGAAGGTTTTGAAGGAAAGATCAAAGTTTACTTCTGGAAGGATCGACTTTCATGTTCTGGGTGCACATCCAGAGAAGTACCTGGAGGCAGTTTTTACTTTCCTGTACCTGGGTGGTTAAAGGAGATGAGATTCATCATTTCTGAGAGAATGACTATCCACTGATAGGACAAGTTTCTGAGTTAGGTATTTTGTAGTATCATGTAAAATGCAGTGCTTTTGCATGGTGCAAGCCACTTTGAAAATGCTTCTGGCTTCTATCTGGAGCCAAGTGAAAGTAATCAGTACAGGAGCACCTTGATAAAAGTGTCTTACTCTCAATAGCAATCTACCTGCCAAATTAAGGGTAGCTTTCAGTGGAACTAGGTGTATTTTAGGGATTCCTGTGTTTAGTGGATTCCCATAGTCAAGTTTAGAGCCTGCTAGTAATTCTACCACAATTTTACAGTCCAGATCTAGAATTAAAGCTTTAATATTTTAGATAAGCCTGAGATAATACTGAGCGTTTTTGTGGATGCGTATAAATGGGATTGCAGGCTCAGATTTCTGTCACATATGATCCCAAGTCACTTGGTGCAGTCAACGATGCTTGGTCTGTAGTTAAGAACATTGGAAGAGTCTAGTCATTTTTGCATTGAATACAAAGTTTGAGCTAGAGAGATAAGGAGGACTTCAGTATTCAATGAGTACAGAATCAATCAATCAATCAAGCAATCAATCAATCAATCAAGCATTTGTATAGCGCGCTACTCACCCGGAGGGTCTCAAGGCGCTTGGGGGGGGGGGTCCGCTACTGTTCGAACAGCCAGGTCTTGAGTTGCTTCCTGAAGGAGAGGTGGTCTTGGGTAAGGCAGAGGTGGATGGGTAGGGAGTTCCACGTCTTGGCAGCCAGGTAGGAGAAGGATCTTCCTCCCGTTGTGGCTCTTCGGATGCGGGGGACGGCGGCGAGGGCGTGGTTGGTCGATCGTAGCTGGCGGGTGGGAGTGTAGAAGGTCAGACGGTCGTTGAGGTATCTGGGGCCTTGGTTGTGGAGAGCTTTGTGTGCGTGGGTGAGGAGTCGGAACGTGATTCTCTTGCTGACGGGGAGCCAGTGCAGGTCTCTCAGGTGTCCGGCGATGTGGCTGTGTCGGGGGATGTCCAGGATGAGTCGAGCTGAGGCGTTCTGGATGCGTTGGAGTCTTTTTGAAGTTTGGCTGTGGTTCCGGCGTAGAGGGAGTTGCCGTAGTCCAGTCGGCTGGTGACGAGGGCCTGGGTGACCGTCTTCCTGGTTTTGGTGGGGATCCACCGGAAGATCTTGCGCAGCATGCGTAGGATGTTGAAGCAAGACGAGGAGACGGCATTGACTTGTCGGGTCATTGAGAGGGAGGAGTCCAGGATGAAGCCCAGGTTGCGTGCGTGGTCCGTTGGTTTGGGTGCGTTGCCCAGGGCAGGGGGCCACCAGGAGTCGTCCCAGGCGGAGGGTGATGATCCTAGGATGAGGACTTCCGTCTTATCTGAGTTCAGTTTCAGGCGGCTGTTCCTCATCCACTCGGCTACGTCCTTCATCCCTTCATGTAGGTTGGTTCTGGCGGTTGTGGGGTCGTTGGTGAGGGAGAGGATCAGCTGGGTGTCGTCGGCGTAGGAGATGATGTTGAGGTTGTGTTGGCGTGCGATGGCTGCGAGGGGGCTCATGTAGACGTTGAAGAGGGTGGGGCTGAGTGATGATCCTTGTGGTACGCCGCAGATGACTTCGGTGGCCTCGGAACTGAACGGGGGGAGGCGGACTCTCTGGGTTCTTCCGGCGAGGAAGGAGATGATCCACTCCAGTGCCTTCTCTTGGATTCCGACGTTGTTCAGGCGTTGCACTAGGGTGCGGTGGCAGACTGTGTCGAACGCTGCGGAGAGGTCCAGGAGGATGAGGGGCGCTGTTTCCCCGTTGTCGAGCAGGGCTCGGATGTCGTCGGTGGCTGCGATGAGGGCGGTCTCGGTGCTGTGGTTGGCCCGGAAGCCGGACTGCGAGTGGTCGAGGGATCCATTCGTCTCGAGGAAGGCGGCCAGTTGTCTGTTGACGGTCTTCTCGATGACTTTGGCAGGAAAAGGAAGGAGCGAGATGGGGCGGTAGTTTTTGAGGTCGGTGGGATCCGCTGACGGTTTCTTCAGTAGGGCGCTGAGTTCGGCGTGCTTCCAGCTCTCTGGGAAGGTGGCGGTGTCGAGGGAGGTGTTGATGATGTCCCGGAGGTGGGGTGCGATGACGGCGTCGGCCTTGTTGAAGACGTGGTGAGGGCAGGGGTCGGTTGGTGATCCGGAGTGGATGGAGTTCATCGTGCGGATAGTGTCTTCGGTGTTGATCGGGGTCCAGGCTTGGAGGGTGGAGGTGGGGGACGTTGGAACGGTCGTAGGGTACGTCGGCTGTGTGCTGAAACTGTTGTGTATGGCTGCGATCTTGCTGTGGAAGAACGAGGCGAGCGAGTTGCAGAGGTCTTGCGAGGGAGTGATGTAGTTGTTTCCGGCGCTGGGGTTCGAGAGTTCTTTGACGATGATGAAGAGTTCCTTGCTGTTGTGGGCGTTGTTGTCCAGAATCAAGTGGTTGAAAGATAGCCATGTTTGTATAACTTTTATGGTTTGATCAGGTTTTATTTTGATAATTGTTGGAAAATGGCCCTCTCTGAAAGATCAACCCAAACTTTTTGCCTTCCTCCTCCTCTTTTTGCTGAATTCTTTTTGTTGGCTTTAGGACTTTGAACACTTTACTACTGGTGACCAGTGCTAAAGTGCATGTGCTCTCTCCTCTAAACATGGTATAATTGGTTTACACCTGTTTGGCATATTACATTTACTTGTAAGTCCCTTGTTAAAGTGGTGTACTATATACCTAGAGCCTGTAAATGAAATTCTACTAGTGGGCATACAGCACTGACTGTGCCACCCACACAAGTAGCCCTGTAAACATGTCTCGGCCTGCCACTGCTGAGTCTGAATGTGCAGTTTTACCGCCTGCCACTGCGCCTTGGCATTTAAAACACTCTGCCAAGCCTGAAACTCCCATTTTATTACACACAAGTCACCCCTAAGGTAGGGTCCAGGTAGCCCATAGGGCAGGGTGCTGTGTAAGTAAAAGGTAGGACATGTAGTCTTAAGTTTTTCATCCCTCGTAGTGAAAAACACCTAAATTCGTTTTTCACTAATGTGAGGCCTACTCCTCTTATAGGTTAACATTGGAAATTCCTCAACACACTTTTAGGCTGTAAAACCTGATTAGGAAGGAGTAGTGTATTGTATTTAAAAGTGGTCTCGCCTACCTGCGAGACCACACGTTCATTGCATAGTAAATGGTCTCACGTCTTTGCGTGACCACGCTGTTTATTACCTACACGCACTTGTGTATGTTTAAATTGTGTTCCATGCTCGGGGCTGGAACAGCATCAGTGAGGGCCCTAGCATTCATTCAGTTGCAGCCGGGACTTGTAGCTGCTGCATGCTCCCGGTCGTGGGTGTATTTATGCTTGGAAATAAACCCAGTTTTCTAACTTACCGCGACCCTGCCTTGTACTTCATCTTGGCGACTAGCGGATTCTCAATCCACCCACCGATGAAGATCGGATTTCCAGCTGATTTTCATTTCGCACAGACTTCTTGTCTTCCACTTCCTGCTTGTTTGCCGTGGTTCTCCTGGCGAACCTGTTTTCTTTTTCCTAGTCGGTCCGGGTGGCTTCTTCAATTAAAGGTACTGTTTTCGGACCCCTTCTACGTTGCTGAGCTGCACGCACTCAGAAGGCCACGCGTGCTTGAGCTGATGTGCACGCGCTTAGTCTCCACGTTGCCTCTGGGCATATTTCTATGGCAACCAGCAATGCGCGTTTCTGCTGAGATACTCGCGGTTGGGTCCCAATTTATTTGTGAAGGTTTCCATGACTACAAGTCTACTATGGCCCGCAGATTAATTTTTATCGTATGAAAAGCCCTTCAGCTCACATTTAAGTACTTTTCTTCAATTTTAAAGCATTTCTCATTTTCTTTTCTCCATTTTCTGCACAGTACTGTGATATTGTCTACTCTTTCCCTTTGTCAAATGCATGCGCTTTTGGAATAAGTTGTTTCCAGATCTTTCTCTACTTCAAGTTCCTTTATACGAGGTTTACCATCTTTATATTTGCTTGTTGAAATGTCTTCCATGCAACAGTTTCAACAGCCTCCTCCATTTTTACAAACACCTGGCAAACCTTTACTTAAGAGGAGTCGGTGGTTAAGGATCTTTGAAAACTATCTTGTTGCAATAGATGCTGTGAAATTTCCACCAGCACGCAAAGTTGCAATTTTGTACAGTTATATTGGAATAGCCGCACAGCAGGTTTTTGACAATCTTCCTGAAGTTGTGGGACCAGGTGGTTCAGGTGATGATTGGAATTCTTATAAAAAAGCTTTAATGCGCATGAGCAAGCATTTCTCTGAAGAACCTAGCATTATGCTCGAGCGCCACAACTTTTCAAGCGCAAACAAAGCCCTGATGAAGGTGTGGAGGAGTATATTGCAGCGCTGAGGATTTTTGCTGCAACTTGTGATTTTGGCGCAACCACAGATATTTGCATTCAAGACCAATTTGTTTTTTGTTGATTCTCAAAGAAGATTCAAGAAAGGGTGCTCAGCTGCAGGAATCCTACTTTATTAGAAAATATTGACATAGCTAAAGGAATTGAACATACCATGGTTTCTTCTAAAGTCCTTCATGAAGGTCAAACCCTTAATAGTGTACACATGGTTGAGGATGAATCCCTATGTGCAGTGAACATTGGCAACAAGTCTTCCAAGCAGCCTATTAGGAAGTCTCTGGTGTGCTTCAAGTATGGTTCAAAAAGCCACATTGGTAGTTTTCCCAATTGTCCTGCAGTTGGCAATGATGCATGTCCTGTAGGAAAATAGGCCATTTTCAGGCACTCTACAGAGGTGGCAAGAAGTTCACAAAGGTCAACAGCATTGAAGTGACTGAAGACATAGACAATTGCTCTGAAAAACTTAGTAATGTTATTTTGACTATTGAGTGCATTTCAGGTGATGTATGCAAGGCCAAAGAACCTTGGTGTAAGATAATTGTTGGTGATGTCCGTATCCAGTTCATGGCTGACTGGGGCTCTCCAATAACCATTTTGTCAGATGTTACTTTTTATCAAAATTGGAAGAGTGATATTGTTCTCATTCAATCTGATGTCAACCCAAAAGCATTTGGGGAGACAGAGATTGATATGCTTGGGTGTTTTCATTCCAGATTAGAATGTTTAGGCAGGCACACGTGCAGCAAAGTATATGTTGCCCTCAGAGGGAGAAACAAATATTATCGGTTGGCAAGATTTGGCGAAAATGGGTCTGTACCTTAAACCAGGTGTGGATGAACCTGTGGTTGTTGGTGAACTTCCGGGTGACTATTTAGACGATGTAGAGTATAATATGAATATGGTTAACAACTCTTCTATTTCAGACACTGATGTTAATAGTATCCTTATTCAATTTCCTTCGGTGTTCAGTGACAAAGTGGGAACTGTCATAGATTTTGAGCATCAGATTCGTCTCAAGCCAAGTGGCCAACCAGTGTTGCATAAAGTGCGCCCTTTACCCTTGAGCGCCTGGGAGAAATTGAAAGGTGTTCTAAAGCGTTTGTGTTCTGAGGGGATCATTACACCTTGCGATACCTCAGAATGTGTTTCTCCTATAGTTTTGTCCCGGAAGAGGTCAAGAGAGGTCAGATTGCGGGCTTACTTGAGCTCACTCAGTCACAACATACTAGTGTATTGCCATCTCCTACCTAAGATTCATGACCTCCTGGCTAACTTGGGTGAGGCAAAAATGTTTTCCATCATAGACCTGAGGTCAGCATACCACCAAATTCCCCTCACCATTGAGTCACAAGAACTCCCCACTTTCGTGACTCCATTCGGTGTGTACAAGTCTCTCAAGCTACCCTTTGGATTGGCATCCGCTGCCAGTGTATTCCAGAAACCGATAGACACCTTACTTGAGGGCATCCCTCGAGTACAAGCTTACCAGGAGGATATTCTGGTATACGCTGGCAGTCGGGTAGAACATGTTCATACTCTCATCAGAGTCCTCACTAAACTTGCTAAGTGTGGTAAGACTGCCAGGCATGAGAAATGTAAGTTTGCGGATAAGGAGCTCGAGTATTTAGGCTATACTCTTTCACCTGAGGGTATCAAACCCAAATTCTTGCTTATTGAAGCCATCAGGGATTCTGCACCACCTAGAGACAGAGAAGCTCTGCATTCTTTTCTATGCCTCGCAGAATATTATGCCCGTTTTGTGAAGGGTTATGCACAGACTGTAGAATCTCTTCGAGCCCTACTAAGGAAATGTGCCAAGTATGTATGAACAGATGATCTACATGTTACCTTTGACTGTGTCAAGAAGCTCATTGAAGACTCTCCAGCCTTAAATTAATTTCAGGATGGTCACAAATGTTTTGTGACTGTTGATACCACCCTCACTGGTCTTGGGGCAGTCTTAGGGCCGTGGGTTGCGAGTACAGAACACACAGTCGCTTTTGCCTCCAGAACCCTGCAACCAGCAGAAACACGCTACAGCACCATTGAGTGCGAAGCCCTCATGTGTGTTAGGGCAATTTAGAAATTTCCGTTATACATTTGGGAACGAGAATTTGAAATATACACTGAACACAAGCCACTCATGCACATGCTTAGTAGCAGTGGTGCGAACAAAGCCTCTGCCAGAATAGTTTGCCTGCTATCTAAACTGCAAGAGTATCATTTTATTATCAAACACTTACCTGGAGGAAAAAAATTCAGGGCAGACTGTTTGTCTAGGATGGTGTTAGATGAAGAGCAGAATGAAACTGAAGATTTGGAGTGTGTGGTAGCAGTTGTTGATGCTGTGTTGGTGTGCGCACCTATACCAGAAAGTGAGTGGAGTGATGCTTATGCTAAGGATGTGACTCTCTCTCAGGTCAAGGAATTCATTACCAGTAGCTGGCCTGAGCGCAGAATTCTTTCTGCAGAAATAAGAAATTTCGCAAATGTGGCTGATGAATTGTTTTTAGTTTAAGACATGGTCATGTGCCATGATCTCTTTGTCAACCCAGAGAGCCTACATAGGAAAATTACTCAGGCAGCCCATGAGGGACATCTAGGTGTCACCAAAACTTGTAAACACCTAAAACAGTACTATTGGTGGCCCTCTTTGGAATCTTAAGTGAGAGCCACAATTGAAAAATGTGCTGAATGTTTATTGTCTGACAAACATTGGAGAACCTTGGTTACCCCACTTCATCCTGTCCCATTTCCCCAGAATCCTTGGGACAAAGTTGGTCTGGATTTTTCTGTTCCATATGATATTTTATCATCTGGTAATAGGTATTTGATTCTTCTAGTGGATTACTATACCAAATGGATGTACCACTGTTTTTGTGATGGGGCAAATACTGACAATGCCAGTAAGTTTCTCCAAGATGTATTTTTGGTTGAGGGTTCACCTAAGGGCATCACCACGATAATGGCACACACTTTGTATCACAGCGTATGTGTTCATTTCTTAGACAACATGACATCTGCCATATAAAGGTGGCGTTGTATTCTCCCACTTCCAACGGCCTGGTGGAGAGAGGAAACAGAATTGTGAAGGAGGGTATACAAACTGCAATATCGTGTGGGCAAAATCCACAAGAGTTCATACGCAGTAAGGTTTGGTCCTATAACATAAATCCTCACAGCACAACTGGTATAGCACCTTTTACCCTTCCCAGAGGTAGAAAGGACATAATAGTCTATTTCCCAATTGGCTGAGTGAGAAAAGTAACCAGGATGTTGAATCTTTGGACACACTTAAGTCCCGGGTACAGCAGAAGCAGGCAGACATGAAGGTCCGGTTTGACACTGGGAGCACTTTGAAGATCTACCTTTGCAGCAAGGAGATTGGGTACTCATAAAGAACCCAAGAAAGGTAGCAAAGGGCAGGTCTAGATTTTCTTCGCCAGTATTGGTTTTACAGGTAAGCAAAGGTTCAGCTCTCCTTGATAACAAAGGATGGTGGTACAAAAGGTGCCTGGTCCACCTTACTAGTTCCCAGATGGATATTATCAAGAAACATGGGGTTAGCGGTAATGACCATTGTGAATGGTTTGATTGGCTTTAAGGGGAGGAGGTGCATCCGGAATCAGAGATGGTTTCAGTGAAACCAACACCCACTGTGGGGCCTGGTCCGTTGGTTGGTGAACAAATCTCTCAAGTACTGATGTTGGAGAAATGGTTGGGAGATGCGTGGGGTGTCAGAGACTGATGCCTTGCAAATTCAAAGATTATGTAGTGGGATAAATACCCCATATGTTAAATTAGCATTTTATACAATGTGTTTCTTAGTATTCTAGTCATTCATGTGTTTTCTTTCCTGAATCTACATGTTTTTATATTTCTTTTATTACAATTTTCCTTTCGGCTTTTTAGGGGGAAAATGTTGTAGTGTACTTAAAAGTGGTCTCATCTACCTGTGAGTAAGCCTGGGCGTAGTTCGCGAAGTAGCGCCACGCGAAGCTACGCAAAGTGCAGTTCGCACTACGCGAGCTACGCGTAGCACTACGCGAACTGCGTAGTGCACTGTTCGCAATGATTGCACAGTGCCGGATGCTTGTCCGCACTGTGCAATCATTGAAAACGGCATCTTGCACAGTGCGAGCTGTCTTTTACTGCCGCTCGAGTAGATTTTTACTCGAGCGGCAGCTTTTTCAACGCGGACTGGTAGTTTCTCATCACGAGCGGTCGCGAGCATACGCGACCACTCGCAATGAGAAACCTGACCTCCCCGCATTGAGAATCTCGCCGGGAGGTTTATTTTCCACGCTCGCGATTGGCAACTTGATGTTGCTGATCGCGAACGAGGAAAAAGTCTCGCCGGGATGTCATTTTGCTTGCTCGCGGTCGCCAACTTGACGTTGAGGACCGCGAGCAAGCAAAAAATGACCGCTGCACTACGCTACGCTACGCGTGTTTGCACTGTGCTACGTGCAATTCGCGTTGTGCGAAGTAGCGCAAACTTCGCAAACTACGCGAGCGTAGCGTAGTGCTTTGCCCAGGGTTACCTGTGAGACCACACTTACATTGCATAGTAAATGGTCTCCCGTCTTTGCGTGACCACACTGTTTATTGCCTACACGCACTTGTGTATGTTTAAATTGTGTACCATGCTCGGGGCTGGCAAAGTTATTTAATTGCAGCCGGGACTTGCAGCTCCTGGATGCTCCCAGTCATGGGTGTATTTATGCTTGGAATTAAACCTGCTTTTCTAACTTACAACAACCCTGCCTCGTACTTCAAGTAGTTGTGTTATGTTTTATGTCTTTGGAATGGTAATGATAAATCTTCTTTACTGGTAAATGTGGGTTTAACATTACTATTTTATAAATGTCACTTTTAGAAAGTGGACATTTCTCTACTCTTACAGCTCTGTGTACCTGCAGCCTGTCTCCAATACATGTCTGGGTGCGTGACAGCTATACTTTGTGCATTCCCTCTAGACAGCCACAAACACAGGAAGGTTAGGGGTGTCTGAGTAATCATCTGAATTCTGATGGCTCTTCCTGGGTAGGAAGGGAGGGAAGGGCTGACACTTACACCTGAATAGGCAATGCCTTGTGTAAGATAAGTTCAGGTTGCAAGCAGTTAAGATGGTAAATGTAAAGCCCCACCAGGCTACTCTCTCCAATTGATCACTCCAAGCATACATAAATATTCTATGACATCACACTCACACTCTGAGCAACAGGTCAATATACTATGCCCTGTCCCCACAAAAAGGGCTGATTACCCCTTACTGATAGTCTGGAGCCAGGGCTGGGAAGAAAGGGCTTCTGTGCACTCTGAAGACCCTTCTTTGAAGTCACCCCACTTCAAAGGCACATCTAGGTATATGTACTGGTCTCAGTTCAGTTCAGCTCTGCCTCTGAGCCTTGCCTGACCAGAAGCAAGAGGCCAGTGATGACTCTGGCACCCAGCATCCTTGGCATTGCCTCGGAGCCTCATCTTAGTAGGAAGAACATTTTGCTGCCTAGCATGTTTCACCACTTGCCCTGCTTTACCAGGAGCAAGAGCAGGATGTTTGCCTCTGCTGTCAATCATCCTCCATTTCTGCCTCTGGATCATGGCCAGAATCAGCAGAGGGAACCCAGACTGGATGGAATAGGAACACAGACTACCCATTTGTTAGGGCAGTGCACTGCTATTGGACCTCACCAGGAGACCCTCCACCTCCTTAGATGTGATGAATGGCTCCTCTCAAGGCCAGCTGAAGAGTAATGATGCTATAAAAGAAGCATTAGCTTGCATGTTCGGCTGAGAAGAACCTAATTCAGTGGTCTGACCAGTTGACCGGTCTTATGAAATCAATTGAAACAACACCTTCATTAACAATCAGAAGGTCTAGGTTGGGTCTTTTTATATGTGTTGGTTCTTTGAAGACTTGAGTAGGATTGTTATTTGTTACCAATTCTTTAAATTATACATAGAGTGGGCTTTGGGCTTCATCCAGGGAAGTATTAGTCTATCACTTCATGCCATTACCTATTTTGTATATGATTCTTCCTTCCAGGAATGATCTATATTGCAATGCATGATGGACTTTTTATATATGAGAAGTACACTCAATTATCACGATGTTTGCCACATTGAATTCTATCTTCCTATATACATTCTTTACAGAACACAATCCTATTTTGCTGCTTTTTTCCCAGCATTGGCATAGCCAATAGGGCAGTGTTTAATACATAAGCAACATTTGTACATGCAACCTTGTGAGTGCCTGTGTTTACATGTGTGGCACAATAAAGCCAGACCTATTGGCTTTGCCAGTGTTTGTTATAACTTATAGCTCTTTTCGCTGCCTTGCTTTGTTTTTTCAAGCCTGGGAAAATTAAGATCCTACTATCTTGGAATGCAAGTTTACTCCATTTAGCTGCATTGCAAGTTACCATCCTCCTTTGGTCAGCACTGCTCAAGCCCACAATGATGGTGCCTACCTCCGAAACCCATGGCCTGGTCATCTTGTAGGAACTCTGGTAGCTTTACAGATTTCAAACACAGGCTCTGCCAAATTGAAAGCACCTCTGACTTGAAGAATCCTAGTAGCAAGGCCACAACATCTTATTCTTCCGTGGTGCAAAAGTTGAACCCTCTGATCCTGGTCTTATTTTATTTTCATGTCTCTCCATTAAGACTCCAACTGCATCATGACTGCTATGGTGCAATTCCTAAATTAAATTAGAAGCAACTCATTCTAATGACCATCCTAAGAATTTAATGTTCACAAGTCTATTTTCTAGCGTCACAACTCGTTTCCATGCTAGTAATCCTCGATACATGTCTATTTTGACCATTCTCTGGTCTAAATAAGCCACAGATGTTTCAGAGTGCCATAAACAAGAGCCTCTGCCTGGGTCACTTGGTCTGCCCTAAAATTTGCCTCTTCATCCAATAGGTCACTGCCAGAAAAAATCTTACTTCTGTCTGAGGCCTTTTCTTTTTCCACTATAGGGGACATGGTCGTCTCATTGGGCAGTGGAAGGTGGGCAGTTATGTGGTCCCATGACATGGTGTAACAGTTTGCCCGAGGTTTATCACATATCTGTAGTTCTAAATGAGTCTGTTACCACAGGAGTGGGCTGAACGTCACCACACCACGTTTAGTGGCATCCCTTGAGTCCCTCTCTATGTGTTACCTCAGCCATCTTCTGACACTGCACTGGGCGGATCTACAGCAAGGATCTAAGGGCCATATGTACATACGTTTTGCTTAGCAATTTCCAAATAGTGATTCCATCCGAATCGCTGTTAGGAAATTGCTAATGGAAATGTGTAAAAGTCCACTTTCCACAATTTGTGATTCGGTAAGAGTCGCATTTGCTATTTTGCGATTTCCCAATAGGGAAACACAAAATCTTCGAAACCGTATTAGGAAATCGCAAATAGGAAAAGCTGCTTTTTGGGAACAAAATGATGACATCACTATGAGGAAGTGTTCAAATGTATGCCCTTCCTAGTCTTCTGTAACACAGAGAAAGTGGTTTCTGTTGCAGGAGTACATCTCTAGACCCTTGTGGGAATATTTGGCTGCAAACAATTACAAATATGTCCAGGGAAGAGGCAAACAAAGTCCTTGCAGCTAGAAAGTGTGCAAGCTTGCGTTTTTGGAGAAGGAGCTGGAGGTCCTCACAGAAGAGTGTGTTGACCATAATGAGTAGCTGTTTGGTAAGAGCTCTTTCACTGTGTCAGAAGCACAAAAAAATAGAATCTGGAATGACATTTTGGAGTAAATCAATTCCCTTGGTGTGACGCAAAGTACCATCCCAGGAATCAGGAAAAGATGGTACGACTTAAGATCGCGTACGAAAGAGAGGGTAGCAAGTTGCTTGGCTGAGGCACGTGGGGCAGGCTCTGTACCATCTCAGCAGCCACTACAAACATCCATGGAAACCTTGATTGAGGCAACAATTCAGCCAGAGAGTATTTTATTGTTGGGGTGTCCAACACAGATACCTCAAATCCACCATCTACATTGGAAGGTAAGATTTAATTTGATTTTCATTATATCACAATAGTATAAGAAATACAGATATTTCATTAATGTATATCAGAAAAGTTACTCTATTTTAATGGTTGTTTTAACTTTCAAATGTATTATGGGAGTTATAGTAACAATAATCATCAATTTATCACATGTAGAGAAACACATGTATAGTGATTTTCTCTCAAAAACACTGTCATTAAACGTAGCCAATAATGACAGAGGTGAACTTAGAGTTACATAAAATCTTCAATTTCCATGATAAAAGTATACTAACGTACAACTATATATTTTTCTCAGATGTATCACAACAGATAGAGCATGACACAGAGCAAGAAGGCACTGATGAAAGTCCTTGTCAAATTGAGCAATCCACAGACATACCTACTGCACAGACAGAGCAAGTAACAACCAGAAGAAGGGCTACAGTTTCACCACCCCCTGATTTCTCAGATATAGGAGAGGAACCAACCCCAGGCATGGAAAGCACGTCAGCACCTTTGAGAGACAGACAAATGCGTCTCAGGTTTTTTCAGAGGCGTCGTCATGCCACAGCTTCTTGAAAATGTTGCTTTAGAGACATCAATTGTTTAAAGGGTTAGAGGCCTCTATGCTCTCTGTGCAGCAGCTGCAGACCAAAAATATTTAAAATTTTAATCGCCAACTTGCATGTATCAATCGCACAATTTCACAATTGCTCAATGGGCAAGAGAGTTTAAGGAAAACAGTTGAGGATGGTCAGATCATGATGACTTACAACTTTGTAAGACACACTAAATCAAAAGATAAACTTGTTACAACAATGCAACAAGACCACTCAACACAAAGGTGCAGGCAGCACCAGCACATGGTGAGGTTTGATACATTAAGCCGATCCATCAACCATCTGGCACAGGCTACTAGCAGTTTATCTAGGCAAACTGTCAACATTCAAACTCACTGCTGTAGTTATGTAGCCCATGGCTTAGTGCAGGTTACATCTACCTTAGAAAACATTCAAACTAATGTAATATCAGGGCCTGCAGAAGTAGGGTTAGGGGCTAGTGAAGAGACAACAAGCTTAAGTAGCCTCTCTGTGTCTGATGCATCAAATCTTACGAGCACATTCCGACAGACATTTCCTACAGCTGTTGGTCATACTCCATCAGGCAGGCACTGCTGAGAAAAGTAGTGCGGGCAGAGGTAGAAGAAAGCACTAATATTTTTTTTGTCTATTCATATGTATTTCACTTCTTATCATGTTTGCTTAATGAAAAAAACACTAACCAATTGTGAACAATTTTGTTCATGATGTATATTTTTTGATCTTTCAACACAAAATGATAATGAACCCTAAATGAAAGGAACATTTTGATTTAAAACCATCATCAAACATGTGTTATTGTTTTCATTTCTAATATTCCCTTTTTACCTAAATTAAAAATAATTAGTAGTGATCTCAGCACGACGTGCTGTACCCTCAGCAGCACGAGAGGCATCCTGTTGGTGTTCTATTTGTGGTAATCCATCCTCAGGATCAGAATCTGATTCAATCTTCTCACTATGTAGAGCCCTCCTACTAACATGATTACGCAGCATTGCACATGCAGCTATGATTTTACGACATGTTTGGGGACAGTACTGGAGGGGTCCACCACTCTTGTGCATAAACCTGAAGCGCCCTTTAAGGATTCCAAATGTCCTCTCTATGACAGAGTGTGTAGTAATGTGAGCATGGTTGTATCTCTTCTCACTTCTTGTCCTCGGATTTAAATAAGGTGTCAAGATCCAAGGCCTTAATGCATATGCACTGTCTCCTAAAATGTTACAACACAAGAAATGAGTATGGCTTTTTATTTTACATGCTAGACTGGGTTTAAAATATTTAAAATAGGCTTACCAAGTAGAAAACTGTCACCAAATCACCTCGGGGCAGCCTATTGTGTATCCCACTGTGCTGGAACCTATATGAATCATGAGTGCTGCCTGGAAATTGGTCTACAAGATCTATTATTATACAGGATGCATCACACACAACCTGTATATTGAAGAAGTGACTGTTTTTTTTAGTTTAAAAAAAATGAATTCATTAGAAGATGGTGGACAGACAGCAATCTGTGTACTATCAACACACCCTATGACATTAGGAAAATGTCCCAGACGATAAAATGATATTTTTACATGCTGTAAGTCCTGTTGAGATGCAGGAAAATAAATGTACTCATTAACTTTGGACAACATAGCATCAAGAAACCTATGGAAAAAACGTGACGATGCACTTTGGGACACTCCCCCTGCTACTGTCATTACTCCCTGGTAACTTCCATACGCTAAAAGGTGTAGACAGCACAGTACCTGCACATGCGGTGGAATGGCATTGCTTCTATCTGTGGGGGTCTGTAGGTGTGGATGTAAATCAGCAATTAATTCTAAAAAGACCTGACTATTGAGCCTGTATTTCTCAAATATCTCCTTCTCACTTCACTTGAACAGGGTTACCCTAACCCAAAAAATCCTGTCCTGTCTCCTCCTTTGCATATCAGCCAAACTCCTCATCCTCCTTGCCAAAACATAAAATTCGGCCATTGTGAAAGGGTCTGATGAATTTTAGGGTCAGTTTATATAGATTGCACCTGATTAGCACCAGGTTGAAATTGGTGGTAATTACATTTCATACAAACGTATTTTGCGACTAGTTCCAATTAGGAAATGCTTCATACATACAAATTGCGATTTGCAATTTGAAAATGCGCATTTGCGAGTCCTTATTTGGAATTGCAAAAATAGCGATTTCCAAAAGGAAGGAATCGCAATTTGGACCGGCCAAATTGCCTTTCATACATTCCAAAAGGGGCTTTTGCATTTGCAAATAGCGTTTCAGAACATTTGCAAATGCAAAAGCCTTTTGTACATCTAACCCAGGACCGGACTGACCGTAGTGGGCATCGCACATTTCCCCAGAGGCTGGAAGGGTAGGGGCCGTTTTTGGAGCAGTGGAGGTTGGTTTTGTAATATCGGCCCCCAGTAATAAAAGCAGCAGTGATTCACACTTGCAACCCCCCCCCCCATCGGCCCCCAGTAACAAAAGCAGCAGTGCTTCACACTTGTTTGTCTGACAAAAATCCCAGGGCTGCTTTGAGTTCCCAGTCTTGCCCTGATCTAGCCCTAAGTAATGCCAGTATTTTCATTGCATCTTTAAAAAAAAAAAAACGTGCGTTTGCAGGTCTTTAATTTGTAAACAATAAAAGCTGTCAAACTTATATAATATGATATGATGACATCAAAGTAAAACAAATGAACATGCAACAAAAATTAATGAATAGAAATATGTGTTTATGAATGCTAATTCACACAAAGAGCACTCACTTCCTAAACAAAAAAGTTATATTTCAGAAATTAAAATGTTGTTTCCACAAAGTAAATACGGCAAAGAACACCCACTGTGTCTCAATTGCAAGCTACAAGCCTGGGGAGAGGATGTAGTCTATGGCTAGAGCGATCAACCTTGAAGCTGGGGAACCGGGTTCGAGTCTCGACAATGACGTTCAACATCCTGTGATTCTGGGCAAATCACTTAATCTATCTCCCTGTGCTTTAACAATAAGGAATGTGTCCATCTGTAACGAAACTGGTGCTCATGTAAAGCGCTCTGATACCCGATGTCCCGGGTCTAGTTTGCGCTATATAAAACTCAAAAAAAAAAAACCCATGCTGCATCTGCTGTCTGAAAACGGACTACTTGATGTCCCATCACCAAAACCTATTTGGAACATAAATCACTCAATGTAACCATGACCTTGAAGGAGAGCACACCGGAGCAATGGCAAACCATGAAAAACACATGAAGTTAAATGACTGAAACGGGCTAACCCAAAGACCACTCAAGCAAGGTCAGATCCATTGCACCCTTCATGGGGCTTGTCAATGTGATGTATGTGATGAGTTGTGAAAACAGTTGGGCTAACATCAAAATATGCAAAATTAATGGAGGGTGATCAAACATACACCCTAATCTGCTAAAAGAAGGACACACTTGCATGAGACTAGCTACACATGTTAGACCCCCATATCACCATTGAAGGGAGGTTTTACTACAGAATCACTGCACTGGTAGAAACTGTGAGCGTTCAGTCTCCCACGTTGTAACACTCGCTTATTCAGCTACGATGATTCAAAGCAAAATTTCAGAATGAAAACTTATTTTTTATGTGTGGCAATTTTGTTGCTTCTAAGCTTTGTAAACAACAGATGTCACTGATACCCAATGTAATGGTATCAGATTTACAAACCCCGAAAGGGTGAAAGGCAGAGCTCATTTGAAACTGGAATCACATTTTGGTGATCATTGGAAGACGTTTGAGAAATGCAGAAAGGCTCTGCTGAAGTAAGCCATCTGCCGGTATCTCTGCTGTGAAAAGAAAGGGCAGTAACACCTCTTGGCAAGGACATTGTAAATTAATATTTTAATCCAGTGTGGAATGCGGTGTGACCTCTCTAAATGGTTTCTCTGTAATTTGTAAATGTTTGCAGGCAACCCTTCTTATTTTTTTCACCTACTTGGTTAAAGGTTTCTGTATTAGAACATTGGAATGTTGAGAGCTCTATTGAAAAACAATTTTGTGGCCCAGGGCCAGTAATGGCTGGCATTGAACTTCTGCTCCAAAATTCCAATGCTTGTCATTTTCTCTAATAACCTTGTATCCCTTCTGCTTCTGGCTATACCTCATGTTGAAGGTATGCTCCCTTGTTAAAGGCCCCAGCCATCGGTTCAGGGCCTTTAACAACCCAAATAGCCCTCTGGAGCGTGTTGAAAGGCTCAATAAGTCACTGGACGATGTAGAAAATGTGGTAGTTTTATTCTTTTCCCTTCAGGTTGCAGACATAGGCAAGATCCAGTATATACCCAGCCCCCAGATGCGCGTCTCCATACACTCTTAGTATAATCACTCAGTCACTCAGGCATGACAAGGGGGGCACACTAGACATGACAATAAAGGTCCTGCTTAAATTTGCTGATGTGAGAGGTGAATATTGGAATTATGTGAGCAAACACCTTATATAACCCAAAGGATAAAGCCCCTGCTGTAAAGAACATTCGAAGGATATTGCGAGTCACTAAGGTATTCTGTGACTATGTGAAGAAATGGGGCTTTTGACACAAGGATGCTTTAATCTACGTAATACAAAGTGACATTCATCTCACCGCGTCTCCCACCACCACCTTCAATACTTCGAGCAGTAAAATAAATACTCAGAAAGCTATGATTTTTGGCTACTAAATGATTTAAGCTGTTGAGCATATCAGTAGAGTCGTAATACCCTGTCTTGAAAACCAGCAGCGCACTTAGTAAACAGAGGGCCTTAAGGGGTTCCTTATCATTCAATGGCTGGTCTATGACTTTCAAAAGAAAGTTCATACGAATTGATTCTTTGAGTGCTGCTCCTAAGAGTACAACGTGCGCTTGGTATTGTGCTCAGAGAGCGGCTTTCAACATTCGGGTCGCTCTGGCGCCAGACCTCATCTGAAATAGGTAATTACAGTACAATGGTGACGTAATTGTGCTTCTATATTTGAGTAGTGATGCGCTACTAGACCATAATCCCAAAATTATGTGCACGTTTTTCACAGATATTGCTGCCCTGCCACATTTTAAAAATCACTCTTTTCTTCACTGCACCTTCTATTTTAAGCTACTGACAACCTGGGCGAAATCAACTTTATTTTTGATCAGGTTTATGTGAGATGGCGCAAATCATGGCAGATGTGTCTAAATAGGGTAAGACTGCTTTAATAAGACAGGTTTCCACTAGAAATGACAACATCTGGCAATACCTTACAGCCTAAAACAACCCCCTCACTACTACAGCATTCATCGTTACAGACAATCCATCCTTATGCCAGGTATAAGTAATCGCACATCTTCACCATCCTTAAATCACTCCTCATACTCTTCAACCCACCATTTTTCATCTGACTCTGCTAACGTCACCTCCCCTCTACTCATCAACTGTCCCTGGTTTTCTTGCTTCCACCTCCTCTTTAGCTTCTGTGCAATTCTTATCAGACCCTCACAGCTTAAATGTTCCTCCATTTCTGAAACTGGCTCATCTGGTCAGTGGTGAAGCCAATCATCTTAATACCCCTCAAGCGAATCAGGAAATACCCTCCCCCAGGCATTTCCCTGACCCACCCTAAGCAACCCGAAAGTAGCCCCTTCATATAACCCACTTCTAGCTGCTAACTACATAATGGGCCACCACATCTGCCAACTTCACTTGATAATTTTAGTTCCCCAAAAAAGAACACACTTCATTATTCCTAAATAAACCAAATTTCTCAAACTCTTTTGACGTTCCTGTGGCGCAATGTGCCACTGGCATATTTATAAGGTCATGTAAGGCCACATTACGTGGCTTTTCATGGCTTTATAAATATGTGCCCCTTTCACGCAGAAAACTGTGTGAAAGGGGCGTTCCATGGGTATTGCTGGGGGCGTTCCTTGCAACATACATGGCTTTTTGACATTGCCCCAGATCGTAGGTCTGAGGCAGCACTAAAAACATCCCCAGGCGAGGCGTAAGGAGGTACAACGAGGAGAAATATCTTTATTTCTCCTCTTTTTATGTGTTCTGCATTCTGCAGCACACTGGAAAGAGGAAAAAGCCTCTTGTGATTGTTTTTGTGCAGGAAGGCTTCCCTTCCTGCATAAAAATAATCATTCCCACAACGCAGGTGTAGGAAGCTGACTCTGTATATACTATACCAAAGTGAGGTATAGTGTGCACAGACTCCAGTGGAACCCCAAAGGTAGGCAGTGGTAAAGTTAGATAGCACCTCACTCTCTATTTGTGGTAGTGTGGTCGAGCAGTAAGGCAGTATCCGAGGACAGTGTTAAGCATTTGTTGTACACACTCAGTCAGCAAATGAATTCACACACTCAAAGACTGAACTTCAGACCAATTGTTTTTGTATAAAAATATTCTTTTAGTTATTTTATTTTCTAGAACCTAGCAAGCCTGGCACAGGTAAGCAATACATTATTTACAGTAGTAATGCAGTTTGTAAACAGTTTGAATTGTAATTGTATATGCACTTTGTTTTGTCTTACAGTATGGTTGCAGAGAAATGCAATATTTTGGAAATACAGTACATAGACTTGAATGGGCTTTTCAGTAAAATACCAGGTAAGTTACTTTTTAGATTACATTTCTTACTCAGAATAGTATACCTGGATAATACTCTGGGACATTTCCTGTAAACAGGTAAGTAAAATCGATTATGTTAAACAGTACAATTTTAAAGAATTTCTTTAGGTTTTCAAACTCCAAACTTTTCACAGAAAAACAGTCAATGTTATCCTATGGAGGAAATAGTGTTATCGGTTTTGAGGTAAGTATTTGGTAGTGGGAGTTGAGGTTCTGGGGGTAGACTCAGGGGTACGCCAGGGTCAAGGATGCACGCTAGTTACACCCTCAGCGACACTAGGGCGGCTGGTGCAGAGTGCTGCGGCCCAATGTTATCCAATGGGGGATAGGAGGCCTCCGGTTGGTGGCTGCTGACGAGCAGGCCACTTGGTTGTGGGAGCAAAGCTCCTGGACTTTAGCTCAGGGCAAATGGGGAAACAAAGTAGCACCAAAGGTGCACCCTCAGCGGCACTAGGGCGGCCTGGTGCAGGGTGATGTTTCGACGTCGGACGCCCTGTAGTTTGCAATGGGGAACCTCCGGTTTGCAAAGGCACTGCAGGCTTGGGGACGAAGGTCTTCTGGGTGCGACCACCACTTCGAGAGATAAGTTGGGAAGTTAGGGGTTGGTTAGGCACCGTCGGTTTGGCCACCCAAGGCCGTGGGGCGTCGGGTGCAGGGGTGCCTTTTGGGGTTGGATCTTCTTATCAGCTCTTGGTCACAGTTCGGGGGACCTTCTAGATTTAGGCTGCAGGCGTCGGCTTGAGGCAGGTCAGGGGTCGCCGGATCTCGGGTCAGGATCACCGGGGGGACCTCCTCGTGGTGTTTGCCCACTCGAGCTCGGGCCGTGGACGGCGGGTGCAGAGTGGGGCGGAATCGCGGTGTCCGGCCTGAGCCAGAGGTTGCAGATGAACAAATCTGGTGTTCACGGGACTCAAAGTCTTTGTGGTTGAAGGCAGGCAGGTCCTCCAGGGTTTTCGAGGTTGCTGGATGCAGGACACACCAGGATTTTGCAGGAGCAGGTTCGAGGTGGAGACAGGCCGGTAGGGCTGTGGCCAAGTCAGTGGGCATCTTCCTCTTGTTAGCTTCGGCACAGCTATCGGTCCTTCTTCTTCTTTCCTTGTTACAGGTTCTTGTCTGAGGAAGCAAGGTTCAGGGGTGCCCCTAAATACTAGATTTAGGGGCGTTACAGGTAGGTAAAAGGTAGGGACCAATGGGTCCCTTCCCTGGGGTGGGTACACCCCCTATTATGCCACCCTCCAGTGGGAGGGGGCATGAGCCTGTCCCTGGTTGGCTGAGACCCCCCATCTGCAAGATGGCAGGGACTGAGAGTTGTGCTTCACCTCGCCTCCCCCACCTGAGGGGTGGAGTTGGCAGAGGTGGGCACACCTCTCTTCCTCACTTGTTTTTCCCGCCGGTTCTCCCGCCCAAAGTGGGGGGTCAGAACCAGTGGGGACCAGTTGCTGAAAGCATCAAGTTGCCTGGGGAAGCTCACAAAGGCGGCAAGCCTTTGAAGCTTCCCCTTTGTGAACCCTGCCCATCCTGGGGGAGGAGGCTTGGCACCTTGTCCCAGGATGTGCATTGTTTCAGGCCCCAGAGAGCAGCAGGCTCTCGACCCAGGGGACCAGAAACATGTCTGGTGGTGGCAGCTGAAAGCAGCCACTCAGCCTGGACATTAGTGGTAGGTTAGTTTTCAGGGGACCTCTCTAAGATGCCCTCTGTGTGCATTTTTCATTA
Source organism: Calotriton arnoldi (assembly GCA_963921515.1). Taxonomy (NCBI): domain Eukaryota; kingdom Metazoa; phylum Chordata; class Amphibia; order Caudata; family Salamandridae; genus Calotriton; species Calotriton arnoldi. The sequence continues at coordinate 86,927 of CAWUFW010012589.1, forward strand.
AATACCACACTGGCATCAGTGTGGGTTTGATGTGCTGAGAAGTTTGATACCAAACATCTCAGTTTTCAGTGTAGCCATTATGGTGCTGTGGAGTTCGTAATGACAAACTCCCAGCACCATATACTCTTAATGGCAGCACTGCACTTACAATGTTTAAGAATGGCCTTAGACACTGTAGGGATACAGGGCTCATGCACCTGTACCCTCACCACTGGTATAGTGCACCCAGCTAGAGGGGTGACTGATCTATGCCAGGGCAGTGGGTTGTAGGCATGGCACACAGAGATGTGTGCCAGATCGACTCTTCACTTTGTTCTGCACCAAAACACAGGCAGTGTGTGAGTGTAAGGGTACAGGACCTCTAAGGGTGGCACAATAAGTGCTGCAGCCCTTAGAGGCCTTCTCTGGTCACAGTGCTCTGGGTACCTGTGGTACCATTTACCAGGGGCTGACCTGTGGCCAGAGATGCCAATTGGGTTTAGGCTTCAATGCAGTTTTAGTGAAAGAACATAGGCCTTGGGTACCTGATTAGCAGGAGCCCAGGGCACACTCAGTCAAAGCACATCAGTAATTCAGCAAAAAGTGGGGGCAACCATGCAGAAAGAGGGCACTTTCTCACAGCAGGTACCCTTGCAACATGGTGCAAAAGTACCTGTGTTGGTGCACAGCAGCCCACTGTGTGCCGGCGCAGGGGAAAAGGACAGGAGTGCGCCATATCTAATAGATATGGCGCATTCCTGCCCTTTTCTTTTGCCGTAGGGCAGCGCTGCAGCAAGGCCTGCTGCGCTGCCCTATGGCAAAAAAACCCATAAATGAGGCCCTTAACTTCTTTGTGCTTGCCCCTGTAAAAACCCCATGCAGCACAAAAACGTCTCTTCTTAGGTTCTATTGATCACCATCAGCTTTATTGCCCTTGATAAACCATCATGGGAACCAATTCTGTCTCGATAACACATGTTCCTCCCGACTATCTATTTATTCTCTGAAAAATTATTTTCATCTGTTTCAAAGCAACATACCCAACATCTCCACCTAACCTTTTACCCCTAATTGAATCATTAACATATCTGGGCAGCTGCTACCTTCAGTGTAATTTAACCAAAGTTGATTACCAGATGCCACATCGTATACCTCCTCTTCACTCTTGTAAGCTCAGTCTTGTCTTGTCCAAATCCAGCTTCTTTCCAAAAGGCTTCCTCATTCTGCTCTTCTGCCCCCTGTAGCAAACAAATATTTCACTATATACACCTGTGTGGTCCCTCTTTTGGTCCTGGGAAGCAGTATAGATGAGAAAGTGATGTGGAAGGAAAGGGTGTTGTGCAGAGAGAGAGGGACACACATTAGCACATACAAGCAGCACCCCTTCTGTCTGAATATACCTCTTACTGCCTTTAGACTGCCAACGTCTGATGTCTCTAATCAAGATAGCATAGGAGTGTCTACCCATGTAGTAATGAGTCCTAATCATGTTTGTTTGTATGTGGCTCCAATTTTATTTACAAATCGATAGTTCGATGTTCTATAGAATTTAGGAACAGCCAACACGTGTTTCACCCCCTTGGGCTGATATGCCTGGGGCTTTCTAAAGGCTTTAGAGCAACACAGATTAGTCTCTTCACGTTCTTTGTCAAAATATAGTTGAAATTCTGTATGCATCTGTATCTTTGGGTTAAATCTCTCTCCGAATTAGTTGGCGTTGTCTGATGTCTCTAACTTGTCCTTCTGAAAACCAGTCCTCCCTGCCTCCTTCCCTGCCACAGTTGAAAAAGAGTGTGGCCCTCATGGGTAATCTGGTACAACCATCCTTTCAAAGGCCTCCCTTAACACCTGAAAACTGGATATTTGTGACTCACTACCTGCACAAATACTTCCCCTGCAGCTTTCATCCGAAAGTGTAATAAAATATCTCACGATCAAACAAGGTAAATACTTTCCTACACAGATTCCCTCAAGACCACAGTTTTTCCCTTTCACATCCTGTTCCCCATCTCCTCCATGAAGGCTTGTTATGGCAATAGCAATTTCCAATAATGCCATCCCTTCAATTTATCAGTTACCGGGAATAAAGCTCTATAATCAAATCCAATATCTATAACACCACATCAGTCAATCTCCTTCCCACAGACCGTGTTCGATCACCCCACCAGCAAAGAACTCTAACTAGTCCTGTTTATTACATCTCTTAAGAGGAGGAACCAAAAAGCCCTCAACCAATTGGTACACCCTCACCTTTTCAGCTCTGAGAGCTCCTCTGGCATTGATGTTTTTGACTACATCCATTGCCAGTGCAAGATCACAGACTGTCTGCCTTTGTAACAGAACCAAGCATCTGTGATATCACTGTCAATACCTGAGATAGGTCTTTGCCTATAAATTATACAATGAGACAGATATCCTAGCACAAAGTGCATCAGTAATTGTAAGACCCTTTCATCTCTTACAAACTGCTCATTAACCAGTTCACTCACAGTTACATCATCTACATTAAAAGACATCTTCCTTTTGTCACACTTCCTCCCTCAATAGCAGTGGCACCACCACTGAATAGGCCTAGGTGAGAAACTCCACTATGTACATGCTCATGTTTCTTAAGTTGCCTTCTCTTTTGAACACAGTGACTTTCGACATACATTTGTGTGTGTGACAATGCAGGATAACATTCTCGGAATCGGTCATTGCTTACATTTCCACTTTGTAGGCACACTATCACGACACCTTGAACGTTCAGTACAAGGGATAAAGTTCACTGCGCAAATGTCATTGTTGTTATTGTCCGGTAGGCGACGAAGCTATCAAGCTAGAATAAACAATTGCATCCTGACTGGGGTTTCAACATGGCCACATGGGTGCTGTTTATTATATATACAGAACCACTTCTTTGTTTAGGGCAGAGGAGCACTGAACTGACACTGCGAGGTCAATGCATGCTGCAATTCCAGCTCAGCTGATTCCTGTTTACCAACATGAGGGATGTCCAGCTCTACATCAAGACGAACAGCCTGATTACACTTACCTGCAGGTAATGGGGAGTTGGACCCAGCAGGGATTTGGCAGACCACCCACCCTAGGAAAGACTAGGGGGGACATTACGATGGCGGGCGGACAAAGTCCGCCCACCACCGTAACTGTGAATGGGACCGTCCGCCATAGGAGCGGCGGTCCCGCCGTGGGTATTAGGATGCCACCGCCACGGTGGCGGTGGCATCCCCTATTCCCAGCATTGTGGCGGGCGGTGCTCACAGCACCGCCCGCCACAATGCTGGGAATGCACGTTGGGCATTCACATGCACAAGGTGACAGGCACCGCGCGGTGCCTGCCACTTTGTCCATGCCAATGGCCATGTGCAACCCCACCCCCCCAACATCCTGGGGGCCCGCTACGGGCCCCCATCAGTGAAGACCACATGCCCTTCCATGGCGGCAATGCCACCATGGAAGGGCTGCTCTCCGCCATCATTATATTATGGATGGCGGTGTCTTGCAGACACCGCCACCATATTATGTATGTTTTCCGCCCGGTCGACGAGTCGACCGGAGGAAAAGCGGCGGACGGTCTTTCCGTCCGCCGCGGACCCCCCAGCCATCATAATATGGCGGGGGGAAAATGTTAGGTGGGCGGTGGTGATCCGCCCGCTATCATAATGACCTCCTAGGTTAGGAAGCACAAGGTAGGACTATACTATACACAGAATTTATACGCTGGCATATATTTACTGCTATCGCACAATGGTGGAATTGTTCATCTTTTTCACTGTTCTCGTAATGCTAATAACGCTATTCTATTAATCATTGTAGCGCATGTATTAAACTTAAGAATCACAATGCTCCAATAAATATTGAAACTGCAGGTTGTGTATTTCTTTGGGTATGCATTAGAGTTCAAGCAAAAGGGTTCTAGATCTATTATCGCAGTTTCCTTGGAGAGTCAGGGTTGTCATGTTCTGAGGATTCACACACATTTGTTACCCTGTAAGGTTAGGGGTACAGATGGTGCACTGTGAGCTACCAGGACTATAAGCCAACATATCCTGAGGGTGTGCACTGAATCAGCCTGCCACAATCCTAACGTTTATGTTGTCCTGCAAACGCACAGTTTTTGCTAGGAAGTATAAAGCTGTGCAATAGTAAAAACTACTTAAAAGGGACTCGTATGCCCATCTCCAACAGTCTGGCTATGTCTCCACTTGCCAGTTTCTCTGCCAGAAAATAAAAATAAAGCCAGCAGCCCCTGCTGTAACTGAGTAAATTTGTTCCTGCTGCTCCATTTCCTCAGACAAATACCACATTGCCACTTCATTAAGTCTCATCAAAACTGCCAAACCCTCAAATCAGCTTTCACATTTGTTTTCAGGTTTAGTCAATAACATGGCAATAAAGCAGCAGAAATAGCAAAATCTTACAATGTACAGACTGTACTACCTGCTGTCACCATGCGATGTGAAAAATGTAAGTAATCAGCAAAAGTTATACTGTCTTAAACTCCATTGTCTTCACTACCAATAATTCCACATGCTGCTAAATAATTTCTTCATGTCTATGTTAGCCTAAGACATCTTTGCCTACATCCTCTGCAAATTCATTACACATCCCAAAAGGTCACTGGCCCTTGGTCTTTTCAGGTGCCACTGGCACCATACGCTCCTCCAAAGCCCCCATACACCCTTTACCTTATCAGCTGTAAACATGAAATCATCCAGATAGTGCATAACTGCCTCTGTGCCTGTTGCTGCTGTAAACAACAATTGCTAGAAAGAATTAAATTTTTTCAGACAATGCCTAAGACATGAGCAACCCAACAGCAAAAGCTTGTTCCTAAACGAAACCCTGCAAACTGTATGGTGAACACTGAAAAATCCTCTGGTGAACCAGCAACAATCTAAAAGCAGACTTAATGTTGCAGTTTGCCTAACTATCCATATGGTCTCATCCATGTTAAGATATTGCACTTAGTTGTCCTCAACTACCATAAAATCATTCTCTGATTAACCCTCAGGCCAAGATCAATAATAAATCAGGCAAACATCCTTCCAACCTTCTTCAATACCACCCCAATGGTGGCATAATCCAAAGGGTTTATCATACTTCCCTCAGTTAATGCTTTCTCCTTTTTTTTTCATAACCATCAGGGGGCATACCGTTCACTGATTCAGATTATTTGCCCATCACCTCTCCCTACGCCAAAATAACGCATTCTAAATCTTTAGCTGAACCAATTCCTTAATACTTCGGTCACCGAAGTATTAAGGAATTGGTTCAGCTAAAGATTTAGAATGTGTTATTTTGGCGTAGGGAGAGGTGATGGGCAAATAATCTGAATCAGAGAACGGTATGCCCCCTGATGGTTAAGAAAACCATCTAGATCTAGAACCCTTTTGCTTGAACTCTAATGGATAAACTGACAACCAGCGCCCCCCAAATATCTCACTTCATAGGCGTAGGAGCCCTTTACCATGCCCCTTGACTCCTGTATGCCCCTTACTTGATTAGCCATGGTTAGTGGTCTTAACTTGTCTTAAACATTGAGCGACTTGGTGCTTGGCTACACATTTGAAGCGCTCATGACGGAGCTTACAAAAGGCTCTATTACAGAGCCCCCTTAAAAAAAGTCTAGTCAATTTGAAACAGCCCCCTAGCCCAACCAATTTCCTGTTCCAAAATGTGTGGGATGCCCAGAATATGGCCGGTACTGCAACAGTAACCTGCTAGCCGTATGAGTCGTGGAAACTGGTCTAGTCAGTTTCCACCCATGGAGTCAATTCAATTCAATTAATACTTTATTTCGCATTTAGAAAACAAATGCATAAAAAGTTCAGATAAAAATATACAGACATGTCAATAAGTTATCATAAATTATCTTTAAAAGCTTGTATCTAAAAAGAAACCACATATATATATCATCATGCTAATTCATCTATCTCTTGGTACATTTAAAATTGTTCATGTTGTGAATATTGTGAGCCAATTAAACATTTTGTAAGATGTTTGCTAGTCTGCGAGTTTTTAATGCTGCACAGAGAAACGAAGCCACCGCCAAGCAAACATACGGGGTCTCTAGTGGAACCAAAACACACATTGCAGAGATATGATTACCAGGCAAAATTTCTTCAGAAGTGGCACAATGAATCTTTTCCTCCCAGTTTCATGAAAATGGCAAAAAAACAGTAAGTGTTTGATTGACTGTTTGGATCGGGAGTCACATGGACATTGTCCTAGTTGGGTCTCAGAAAACACGTTCGCTGGGTATCCCAGCATTACCGTTACATATCCCAACCTAAACCTTGTAAAGAGAAAAAAGTGACGATTATTAGTCACACGACCCAGATACGAAGATTGGCATGCTCTAAAGAAGGTCTCTTGTTATAGGCAGTTACCGTGGCTTTATCTTTATTACTGTGCTCTCTTTCTTTTGTGCATGTCTCTGTGAAAAGATTTATTAATTTTGCCTTTGAAAAAGATTCGCGTTGCATTGGATGGTCATACAGGGCCCCCAATCCCAAAGATTCCAGAGTACACCTTATGTAATTTAGCCACGTTATTTTGTGCCCATAAGCCAGTTTCATCACATCATTTAAAATGCGTTGATTTATCTATACTGTCTTCCGTTTCCAGATAGACAGCCAAAGTAACAGGAGAGCCATTATAATTGTATCAGAAATATAGGGCAAGCCTAGTTCTTTGTGTGTGATTACATTATTGCATGCCTTGGAAACTGACAGTAACCTTTTAGTGAACCCGTCCTCTATTTTTTGGAGGGTATCCACATTAGCAGGATGGGGAGTCGCGTGGTGCATGCGCTCGGGGTGTTTATTAACTTTTCTACTAGATATTCATTTAGTTTATTGTTGTACAATGAAAACAGGAAGGGCGCGAGTACACAGCCCTGCCTTGCGCCATTTGTAATGTTAAAGGATCTGGTACATTCACCCGGCCTACTGTAGCGGACTTTCGCTGTAGCGCCTGCATACAGTTGTCTTATAAAGAAAATTATTGCCTCCTCTACCCCCATTTGCTCCATGACTTGCCACAACTTATTATGGTTAACACAGTCGAATGTGGCAGAGAGATCCATAAATGCCATATAAAGGTTTTCTTGCTTGGTCTGTGTGTACTTTCCTACTAGGAGTGCCAGATTCAGGCATTGATCCACTGTCCCTCTGCCTTTCCTGAAACCATATTGTACCTCCGCCAGGATCCCTTTCTCACAAGCCCACTTTTCCATTCTGTTTAATAATATTCGGCCCATTATCTTTGCCGTGCTGTCAATTAATGCGATAGGCCGATAATTTACAGGATCAGAGCCATCTCCTTTTTAAAATATCGGTACAATGATGGATTGTTTCCACGACAGAGGAGGGCCCAAGGTGCCTAGGGCATTGAATGCTAATGTGAGTAAAGGGAACCAGAAGGTTCAATTTTTCCGATCTTTTATTGCGCTCTTATAACTCTCTCTCAGGTTTTTGATTTGTAATTTATCCCTTGGTTTTGCTTTTAATGCATGGCGCAGGTTGGCAGAGGCTTTTGAGCAGATATTGTCAAACCAGCGATTTTGCAGCCGGTTACCTGCACCCGATGGGTGAGTTAGTTGCTGCTTAATTACGTCTAGGATCTTCAAGAATGCTGCGACTACTTGCAGTTTATTTGTTCGATAGTTTAAACAAAAACAGACCTCGTTATAATTTGCCTGAATCAATCGATAGAAGAAGAGCCCTTCGTCAATCTTGCTCCATTTTAAGGAGTAACCATTTCGTCTAGCTAAGACTGGTTTAGGGGTTTTTGTGCTCTGTTTAGTTTTACAATGGTCTTTCCAAGGGAGCTTTAAGGAGATGTTAGAATGGTCGCTAAATTCTGTCATACTTACATTTACTTCAGCTCGATTACTCTTGTTATTACTGGATGTTATTATATAATCAATCACTGAGGTGGTCTCCCCTATAAAAAGTAGGGGTTATTTGACCAATATTGTAAGTTCTTTGTGTCCTGATCTCCAGTTGCCATACCATCAAAATGTTATTCAAAGCATTTCCATAGCTGCTGTGTATGAAGTGCTCATTTAAGCCCTCATTTTGTGCGATTTGATGACACATGCGGGAATCCCTGTTCAAACATTTTACTGTCTTAAAGTCGCCCGCCCATATAAAATAAAGTGGTTTTACTTGTGTGGATATTATATTCTCTAATGTTTCTTGAAGGTCCCTTACCACCTCCTGTGGGGTTGCAAAATTGTTATTGTAGTAATTAATTATCAGCCAACTTAAACTCTGGTTGCTGTCTAATACAATAATGTGGAAAAATGGTGACTCGTTGGTAAAGTGTACTACCTTGAATGAAATAGTATTGGATATACATGTCAGCAGGCCCCCTTTAGCTCTTCCTTTGGTCGGAGGTATGGCCGGGGTATTAAAACATCGATAACCATTAATAAAAATGGGATCCACTTCCCATGTCTCTTGGAGGCATAGGATTGGATAGGATGCAATTATGTTGTGCCACTCCTTAATGTCTTTTTTATTTTTGTAGCCAGCTATATTCCAGGAAAGCAAGGTGTGGTAACTATTAGTTTTTGGTCTACCTCTTGCCGAATCTGTGCTAGATGTCAGAGCCGGCAGCCTAGCATATGTAGCTATCGGGGGAGAATTGTCTACAGTGGGTGGATGAACAGGCGCTTTGACCTCTCCCCTAGCTGTGACTGAATTCGCCATCACAGGGAATTGTGAGGGGGCTTCATGCCTTTTGCTTTCTTCCTTGTCTTGGCTAGTTTCAGGTGTCACACTTAGGGGTAGTCAGTCGCAGGCTTTCAGATCTGTTAAAGGTGCATATCTATTGTTAAAAAAACAATTGTCGCCCCTTAGTGGATAGACCCTTTCATGGTTCTCCTGTGATGAAGCCCTGAACATGGTGGATCTATGCGGGAGCGGTGGCTTATAAAAGAAGCCCAATGGGACGGCATAAATCTGTGAGCTTGTCGTTCCTGCTGTGGGGAGTAGCACTAATATTTCCCCTACAACATATACATTATTGAAGTTCAGTACTACACAATCTCCCTCAATTACTTTTTTAGAGTTGCCTACCCACGAAATTCTTCTTGCCATAATTAAGTGATCATAGACAGATGGAGGCAGTCTTACAGTCTTTGTTAGCCAGTTGGACTTGGCCCTTTTGGCAGGTTCACCCCTAAACTTTTTGCCTGTCTCCGAGCCTTTTCCCTGTGTAGTGTTGGTGGTTTTAGGCCTCTGCGCACTTTAGCACTGTGTCCCAGTGTAAAGTGCGTGCGCACTCTGAGTGTGTGTGGTGAGATTGGCCTGCCCTCCCATAGGAATGCATGGGGGATATGTGTGTCCATGGTAATTCCTGGTGTGAGAGGAGTGCAGGGGCGAGTTTAGTATGTGCAAACTCGTGAGAATAAATGCTGCGCAATGGTGTGCGCAGATTTATTGTGACTAGTGGAGAAGTGCCACTTTTAGAAGTTGGCATTTCTGTGTGCTGTGTGTCTGCCTGCCTGATGTGGAGTGCATGTCTGGCTTGTGAGTTACAGGGGCAGGGTGAGTCAGCGCAGGGCTGAATAGAGAGATCTGCATCTAGATGGGAGGGAGGAGTTGCACCTGGGACCTGAATAGGGCTGTGCCTTCCCTCCACAATGCTGGCTCCGCCCCCTGTGGTGCGTCTGAGCACCTAGCCCCCACCTGACAAAGAGGAGAGGAGCTGAGCACAACAAAGTGCTCCAAAGCTCCCCCAAACCAGTTGCATCTGGTTTTCCCACAGCCCTGTGCTGTGTGACAAAGGGGGATATATGTATAAAAGAAGGGGCTGTGACCCCATGAAAAGGTTCTCTGTTGAGCTGTTCCTTTGCGGAGGGGGCCTGCTGCTGGGCTCCAGGAGGAACCGCCACAAGGGACTGCCTCCCTGCTGGAGGGCCCTGTGAGCTGGCCTGCCTGGGCCCAGCCTTGTGCCCCTAACACTTTGCTGGCTGGAGCTGTTTGTCCTAGCGCCTCGTGAGCGCTATATTTTAATTGCCTGAGGACGAGGGGCGTGTGAGCCCTGCAGCGCTGAGCTGCACATCCTGGAGAGGGAATCCCCGGCGTAGCGTTTCAAGGGAGGAGCGGGCGCCCACCCCGCATTGGTGACGCTCGAGCGGGTGCCCACCCCGCTTTATGCTTTATTTAAAGGCGGGTGCCCACCCCGCATTGTGTGTTGTGCTGGCGGGTGCCCACCCCGCAAGTGACTTTATTTAAAAATACCGGGAGCCTACCCCGTATTGAGGAGATCACCGCCGCAGCCCGGGCCAACCAGGAAGTCAGGCAACCCTCGCCGAGACGTGGGCGGGGCCTGGCCAGGAGAGCAGGAAGTCCCGTCCGGCAAAGGGGAAGCCAGAGGAAGCCCCGGTAGAGGAGGACGGGAGCCTACCCCGCCTCCGTGAGCCCCGGCCAGAAGTCCCGGCCCCCCCCCCCAGGAGAGGGACCGGGTGAAGAGGAGAGAAGGCGCCCGGGAGACAGGAAGTGTCCAGCGGGGCTCCCGTGAGCTGTTGGGAGCCCCAGAGTCGGCGAGAAAAGGAGAAGAGCGTGGCGTGGTGAGCGGGACCTCCCCGTGTGGAGAGGGGAGAGCCCCACGTGTTGCCGCGCCCACCACAGAGTCCCAGCAGAAGTCCCGGGTCCCAGGAGGGGGCCCGGGTGAAGTAAATCGACCTCACACGGCCACAGATGAGACCGGAGGAGGCACAGAGTCCTGCCCAGAGCGGGTGAGTGGCGCCGAGAGGGGAAAAGCAGCCTGACTGGTGGCGGGGCTCCCGTAACCACGAGGAGAGCCCCGCGTGTGTCTGCAGAGTCGGGGGCAGTCCTGCAGAACTCGGGTGAGTGGGGCTGTAGTCCTGTTGTCAGGGGGTGGTTCGAGGCACGTTTTCGGTGCTTGCCCCCCCCCCTCCATTGCGCAGTGATCGTTGGTCCCTGAGGCACAGTGGTGCCCAAGTCAGTTTCACAGCTGCGCCGCAGTTGCTGGCAGCTGCATCAAGGGGGCACTTTTTGCCTAGGAGTCCCAGAGAGGGACTCCGACGGCCCGTGGAGGGCCAGTGCCATTTTTCCAACATGGGGGCCAATTTTATTTAAAAGCCCAGTAGGGCCCCGAGGGCACAGATGTGCCAGGGCCCCTCCCGTTTGTGGATCCCAGCTGCCCCGCTTGCAGAGGGCAGCTGCACCGAGGGTGATTTTATTTAGAGCCCCCTTCGCTTTGCTCACAGCTGCGCCGCACCAGAGCGGGCAGCTGCAACGTTGGGACATTTGTTGATTGAGTCCCAGAGAGGGGCTCAGGGGGCACGCTGGTGCCCGTGTTCATTTTCACAGCTGCCCAGCAAGTAGTGGGCAGCTGCCACGTTTAGGTTGTGCCTCTGCACACTTTGCTTTCGCTGCATGCGCAGCCAGCCCTGACATTCTGGACGTTGGGCCCTTGAGCCCCTGTGAGAGGCCAGTTGGCCTGGGGCCAGTGTCAGTGCGTTGTGCCCCCGATTGGGGCACACTGTGTTTATGCTGATTATTGCCTATGGTGTTTATGCTTACAAGGCCTATTGCCTCATGTGATTATTGCATAATGAGGTTGGTGCATAACGTGTGATGCTAATGAGATTTATGCCTAATGTGATTTAGGTGTCCCATCTTTTATGTTGCAGGATCTCATGCTAAGTTCCTAACTTTACCAGTAGTTACTGGTTGTGTTTTATATTTGGATTTACTTACCTGTTCTGATGGGTCTGACCAGGGCCAGATTGGCCCGGTCCTGTACATAATTCCCCTGTGAATATTGCCTAGTGCCAGTTGGCACAGTGTATATTATGTGATTATGTTTCTAATGTATTTATGACAATACAAAGGCTATTTTTTATATAACCTTGTGTGGAGTTCCTTTTGTAGTGTGCCTAGTGTGTTGCTGCTGTGTGAGTGTGTTGCACAAATGCTTTACACATTGCCTCCGGGATAAGCCTGACTGCTCGTGCCAAGCTACCAAGGGGGTGAGCAGGGGTTATCTTTGGCGTGTAACTCCCTCGCCCTGACTAGAGTGGTGGTCTCTGCCTGGCTTTGGCGCAAGCCTTAGCCAACCAGAGATCCCATTTCTAACATTGGTTGTCAGCGGTGAGGATAGGACTTGAGTTTGCGCAGTACCACAGCGACAACTGGTTGCACTACAAACTCTGCATTTAGATAATCACGTGTTTGGGGATTATTGTTTCTGAGTTTTAGATATTTTATTCTTCTCCTAAAAAGTGTCATTTGTAAATTGTGTACTCTTGCTTCAGCTCAGAAACCTAGGTCTCTTGTGTTGCACGTGTCCCTGAGCGTCCTGCCAAAATGGAGTCTGCTTTTAATTTTTGTGGTCTGTTTAGATACAGCATGTGGGAGTTGGTGGACTTCTGTAAGGAGAGAGATGATAAGGCTGATTCTTATCTTATCTCCTTTTAAGAATCTTCAGGTCGCCAGGATCTTTTTACCTGCTGAATAGTGTGAAGGGAAGAAAATCCTTTTCAGACATACGACAATTTAGAATCCAGTTTACCTTAAAAGACCACTGACTCCGAATTTACTTTTGTGGATTTATTACAGCCAAGAATAATTGCACATGCAAGCACCTCAACACGAGGTTAAAGAAATAGATGGGCACTAATACAAATAACATCCTACGCAAGAGTCTCATCCAACTCAGGACAAGAAGAATCGTTAGCTCCAGAAGTATTAGACAAGCGATAATTGCTCCAATCTCTATATTATTCTTCATTACCTAAATAAAGAAAACCTATTAACTGTCCCTACTCTATTGCTAAGGTGGCATATCTACTTAACGAATATCCCCAGGCAAGAGTAAAAGAAAAGGTGTCAGCTGTGAAGACTTCCTAAGAAGTACACTCACTTAGTATTTAAGCTCAGATTTTAAGATGTTCCTTCACCAAATCCCTCTCTGTCTTTCTCTCTGCTCTCCTCTACCTCTTCTCACTCCTCTACCCTCGGGGCACTATCCCTAATACAAATCCCAATACAATAGAACACGCCTTTTGTTACGCCTCTTTGGCCAGGTCTTCTTCCTTGTACTTTTCCATCGAAACGGTTACTTCATCCTGGACGGTTGTGATGACCTTGAGTCCCAGACACCCTTTCCGCTGAAGGTATCATCCCTAAATTCCATTGCACTCCCAGTTCCATGCCTCCCATCGCTCTAACTTGTGAAACAAAGAGCCAGTCTTTTACTAACGAGGCATATGTCCTTGCACCTGCAACAGAAGATACGTTCAACAGAAACTCTCTACTGTGTTAATTAAATCTACTTTCGGTGTCCAGAGAGCCTTTCCAAGGGAACCTTTTCTGTCTGCAAAATAAGCTAACATAAGAACAAACAGGCCTTTCCCTGTCATATATGCAGTCAGGCCTTTACTCAATTTAAACACACAAATCTTAATCACGTTTATAAGCATTGATGCATTATATTTCATATGCAAAAGTGAACTACACGTACAACTTATATGGTACTCGTTTAAACTACTGCAGCTCGATTACACATGGGCTGATTCATTTTATGCGTTGGGTTATACATGATCAATTAAGCGTTTCATTTGCATGATTAAAGTAGCACAACTACATTTCTTATTCGTTCTGATAACTGGGTTATAACTTCATGTTGCTAGCACTTCATGGATATATATCTGGATATATGCGGGTGCGAACTATCAGTGATTATGATGCACCCCTACAAATTTCACAAGAACATGGCACTCTATCAGTTCCCCCCTTTGATGACACCTGTCATCACATTTTATTCAACTTCCTTGGAGAAAGAACCGACCTAAACAGAACTCGTTGCCATTTTTCCTGATCTGTGATTCTCCATTCTCTTGAGTCTCTGATATTGACTGTCCCGCAGTCTAGCCATTCTCGTCTCATTTTCTCTCAGAGCTCTTTCAACTCGGCCTGCTCGATACCACTTGAAGGCTTTAATCAGACCCCACAGGCAAACCACACAAACCACCACGATCAGAAGAGGTCTCAGAACATAGCCAAGGAATCCCTTTCCCAAATTCGCAAACCAGCTTCCCACTTGACCAAACCCTTTTCCAACTTTTTCCCAAGCTCCCTCTTCAGTCAAGTCCGCTATCTTCGTGTGAATAGTAGTGATGTTACTTATATATTTCTCCAGATCCTTGCTGTGGTCTGGTATATAAGTACAGCACTCTTGAACCTTCAATAATTTACAGACTCCGCCCTCTTTTGCCAATAAGACATCCAAAGCAAGGCGATTCTGTAAAACCATTGTCCTTATCGACAACATCTCTCCTTCCACCAATACCAACGATTTTGCTGTATTCATTGATAGCTCATCGATCACAGTCGCCAATCTCCGAATTTTCACATCATTCAAGATCACTCCCAAACTTGGTATCATGGCTCCAAAGATATCTCCCACTACGACCCCTGCACTCGTACCTCTCCTCACTCTCGAATGCTTTCCACCTTCCAGAAGTTCCAAATCCTCTGTATGGTAAATCTTTGGAAATATGATTCCCAAGTAACATGTACCATACCAATTCGCAGGTAACCTCACATAAGCATTCCTTCCACACACAAAATACACCGTAGGTATCACTTGTACAGGGCCCTGGAGAAAATTCTTAGCCACATCTGCCATAGTGAAAACATGATCACACGTACTCTGTCCCACAGGAACCTTTTCATAGTAGGTCTGATATCGTCGCACACACAGCTTTCCCCTCTGCTCTTTGTCCAAGGCTATAGGGCCATAACTTCCCTTTGTCCGGTGTAGCTTTTCCTCATCTGTCCAATCCACCCTACTATGCCCAGTGTCCCTTGTCTGTGTCAACTTTCTATACCTGTCTTCTACCTGATCCACAAACTTTTTCTCTACACCTGATAATGAGCATGTCAAATTATGTCGGTGGGCATATGCTGTATCCAATTCCAAAGATGGAATGAAGAACTTCCTAAGTCTATCCTCTGACTTATAGTAGTCGTACTTATTCAGATGCTTGTAAGCTGGGACTTCAGGAAACCCTGCATCGTAATTGGAAAAGAAATACTCAAACTGATCCCTTTCATAAAATATACTAAGCAAAAGACTACATGAGATTCCATATGTCAGTGGAAGATGGTGGTACCTAATACCCTCATCCACTGAAGCAGGCAACTGCATACACACATAACAATCCTTCGCATCCATCGCATCCACGTACTCATATAGCAGCTTGACATATGCATTAAGCTTGAAATCACTTCTAGACAAATCTACATGCAACCTACGACTTTCTTCTATCAGCAAAGCTCTGTTAGCTCCTATGTTTGCCTCTTTTTGGCTAGGTGTAGTAGGTGTAGGTGTCCCTGGCAGCCCCTGCACTGCTAGCTCGTGTGGAACGGTATATGAGACTATGATTACTACGATTATAGAAACTATTACACTACCTATAAGTACGCCTACAATCAACTTAGATCTACGATTGGGATCTCCAGCCTCCATGATTTCGATCCTTCTCAAAAGTTCTTGGTTTCAACAATGAACACTCAAAAGTCTTTGTTCTTCCACTCGTGTCTTGTTTAACCAGTTCAAACAACACTTGAAACCTCTTGAAATCCCCTTTCAACAACAGTCTCTTATTTACATAGTCCAGAAAAAGACTTCCCTAGGTTTTCGTTCCTCTTCTGGGGAAAGTCCCTAAGTTTATTCTTCTTCCTCTCGGATCTAGGTTATCTTCTTTCTTTAGACTTTTATTTACAACAGGTTAGATTTCATCCATGATAAGATCATTAGTAAGCACTTCCAGAACGTGATACAAAAGTTCAAGACGCAAGATTATCATTTCATGTGAAGACGGCTCAAATCCAAAAGACGGAAATTCGAGTCGGTGCAAAACCAGTTGTCGGACTTTACTCAGAAGCGGGGGATTCGGAACGGTGAGGGTCAGTATTCCTTCGACTTCGAGCCCTGGCAACAACAACACCACCTTCACCACCACATTCGGGCTCTTGCTGACCACCTGCACAGACCTCAGTCTCCCCGTACTCACTACCCCCTGCATCGAACACCGTGTAAGTCCACTCAGGGGTAGAGTATCTCCGGCAGGGTGCTTTTGTTCTTTTCGACCTTCGCCGACCCTCTTGAGTCTGATCTTCGTCGCTTGCTTCCGTTTCAGACACCTCAGACACCGGAGCAAGATCTCTTTCGGGTGCCAACCTCAGATTCAGCCGCCTCTGTCTTTCTGGCCAACCTTCTTCAGTTCTGGTCGTTCTTCTGCCTTCCCCTGCTATACCCAGTGCACCTCTTCCTCTTTCTGCTGAATCTGACTCTTCTCCGCCCACTGCACCATCTCTGTCTTCTGTGTCAGAGTCGAGGTTCGAGCTGTTGAAACCCCCTTCAGCTTGTTCTAGTGCACCACCAGCTGTGTCAGCGACCCTCACAGCTTGACTTGTCCTCTCATGTGGCCCTGCCACATCAGCTGGATTTTCATTTACGAGAGGAGCTGTTTCTTCCAAGGGTGCTGAAACTCTGCGGGTATGGGAGGCATGCACCCAGTTCGGCAATCCTCCACACTTCACTGCTGTGTTCGTGATCAGTATCACCTGGTACGGGCCTCGCCACCGAACATCCAAACAGCTCTTCCTCACGTGCTTTCGAACAAGCACCCAGTCGCCCGGACACAGGTCGTGGCACAGATCACTCGAGGCCGGGACAGCTGCAGCTTGCACCTGCTGGGACACAGAACGGACCACATCAGATAGTCCTTTACAGTAATCGAGAATCAAATCATCTGTGATGTTTATCAACGCTGTAGCTGGTACTGCCGGCACCCGCATTGCCCTTCCCATTAGAATTTCATGGGGGGACAATCCGGTCCTCCTGTCTGGGACACTTCGCATGCTCATTAGTACGAGCGGCAAAGCGTCAGGCCACTTCAGGGACGTTGATGAACACATTTTTGCCATCCGAGCTTTCAAAGTTCCATTAACCTGTTCCACCATCCCAGAAGCCTCTGGTCGGTAACTACAATGGAGTTTCTGATCGACATTCAATGCAGCACAAAGTAACTTCATGATTTCACTGTGGAAGTGCCTTCCTCTATCAGATTCCAAAGAGGTTGGGATCCCGAATCTAGGGATGAGCTCCCTCAACAATAATTTAGCCACTGTGAGAGTGTCACACCTGCGTGTTGGGTAAGCCTCCACCCACCGTGAGAATACACATACCAACACTAAAATGTACCTCAACCCATTGCATTTAGGCATTTCCACGAAGTCTAGCTGGATCCTGTTGAAGGGCCCGCCTGATCTCCCAATGTGACTCAAAGTGACTACAGTTTTCTTTCCAGCATTCATCTGCTGACACGTAACACACCTCTGACATACTGTTTCAGCCATTGCACGAAATCGTGGGTTATACCACGTCTGTCTAAACACACGCATCATTGCATCTCTACCAAGGTGTGCCGGTCCATGTATCAATCTCGCCATCGGGCTCAACAAATCTTCTGGCAATACGGCTCTCCCATCACTGGAGACCCAAACATCCACTTCTCCTCTTTCACACCCTGCTTTGATCCATCCCTCCCGTTCCTGATCTGGGACTTCATCCTGCAGTCGCTTGAGCTCTTCCCAAGTGTCTGCCATGGCTAACATCATGTTGAGTTCGGTTCTTTCTTGGCTCTCTCCTGTGTAACCTTCTGTAAATATACATCCCTGTTCTGCACAGAAACGAGCAACTTCATCAGCATAGTTGTTTCCCAATGACACAAAATCCTCCCCCTTTCCATGTGCAGTACACTTCACGACAGCAATTTCCTTCGGACATTGCAATGCATCTAACAGTTGTCTTACGTGTTCCCCATTCCTAATAGGTGAGCCAGATGATGTCAAAAATCCCCTCTGGGACCACAACTGTCCGAAGTCATGAACTACACCAAACCCGTATTGACTGTCAGTATAAATCGTGATTCGAATTTGATCAGCGGCCAAACAGGCACGAGTCAAAGCAATGATTTCAGCTACCTGCGCGGAGCGTACTCCCTCTAGGCAGGCCGCCTCAACCACTCCTGAAATGGTACATACAGCAAACGCTGCTCTTAGTTGGCCAACACTGTCTCTTAGGCATGAACCATCGACGAAGAAAATTTCATCTGAGTCGGTCAATGGTTCATCGACAATGTCAGGTCTTGGTTTGGTGCAAAGTTCAGTCACGTCAAGACAATCATGGTCCGCACAATCTTCATCATCTGCCTTCGGTATGGGCATTAATGTCGCAGGGTTTAAGACAGAGCACCTTTTCAGCGTCACATTCTCTGCGGCGAGTATGACTTGCTCATACCTTGTTAACCTGTTATTCGTTAGGTGCTGCGTCTTAGTCCTGGTCATCAACAATTCAACCGAGTGGGGTACATATACAGTCAAAGAATGACCCATTACAATGCTTTCACATCTTTCGATGCTGACACCTGTTGCAGCAACGGATCTTAGACATCCGGGCAACGCAGAAGCTACTGGATCTAGAGTAGCTGAAAAGTAGGCAACTGGTCTACGGACACCTCCATGGTTCTGAGCTAAGACTGCTAATGCACATCCTTCTCTTTCACAACAGAACAGTGAAAAGGCCTTGTTGTAATCAGGCATTCCCAGAGCTGGGGCACTACACAACTCCTCTCTCAGTTTTAGGAATGACATCAAGCACTCCTCGTCCCATGGTACCGGATCGCTCACATCCTTGTGCGTAAGCCTCTGTAAAGGCTTTGCTCTCAAGGAAAAACTAGGTATCCATTGCCGACAGTAGCCGACCATTCCCAAAAACATCCTGACTTCTCTCTGTGTGGTAGGTATTGCCATGTTCATTATTGCCTCAATTCGGTCTGGTGACACCTTCCTCTTGCCTTTTTCTAATCTGTGTCCCAAGTACTGTACCTCATTCAAACAGTACTGCAACTTATTCGGGGACACCTTGTGCCCGTTCTCTGCTAAGTGGTTCAACAGGGCTACCGTGTCTATCCTGCAAGCGTCTTCCGTTTCCGAGGCGACAAGGAGATCGTCTATGTATTGCACCAGAACTGAGTTCTGCGGCAATACAAGACTCTCAAGATTCTTTTTCAGGATCTGGTTAAAAATCGACGGACTTTCTGTATACCCTTGAGGGATACGACACCATGTTAACACACGATTTTCCAGCCGGAATGCAAAAAGAAATTGGCTTTCCTCATGGAGCGGTATCGAGAAAAATGCTTGACACAAATCAATGACAGTAAACCACTCGGCTTCACATGGGATCTGAAACAGTATCACTGATGGATTCGGTACCACTGGACAACAAGGGACAACTATCGTGTTGACCTTTCGCAGGTCTTGCACGATCCTGAATTTCCCGCTCGGTTTCTGTAGTCCCATAATAGGTGAATTACAGGGGCTACCTCTAATCTCTTTCAGAATGCCTTGTTCTATGAAAGCCTCTATTACAGGCTTGATTCCTGCTATCGTTTCAGGCGTCAGATTGTATTGAGGCGTTCTAGGGAAATCGGCATTTTGCTTAACCTGAATCTGCACAGGTTCAACCCCTTTATCAATCCTATCTCTTTTCCTGTAAAATCCCACACCTCTGGTGACACCGCGTCCCTCAAGTCTGGTGGAAGTTCTTCCACAGTCACCACTGGATACAAGTCCACACACAGATGCTGATTTGCGACTTTAAAGGTAGCATCATCATCCCTTGTCTGAACCTCCACTCCCCTCGGTGTGCAATAAATCGTACAGTTTAATTTACATAACAGGTCTCTTCCCAGCAGACAAACTGGACTCGTATCGCACACCACAAACTGATGTCTAGTTTGGAAAGCTCCTATCTTTACCGGGATCGGTTCGGTCAGGGGACTGTTTATTCTTTTGTTCGCTACTCCAACAACTTGGATCGATTGTCCCGAGAGGGGTAGGTTGGGGACTACTGCTGATCTTACAGTAGATCGGGTAGCACCAGTGTCGACCAAAAGTGTGGTAGGATGACCATCAATGTCTGCCTCCACAAAAGGTCCTCTCTGGTCTACCTCCAAGACTGCTCCAAGGGTGCAGTCTTCCTCCCCCTCAGGCACCGTCAGGATAACGGGTCTGGGCTGTACTCATCATACCCTTCAAACAGGGGCATCTGCTGGTAAGTCTGCGCTCCTTGCGGAATTCTCGGTGGCTGGGGGACCTGTATTTGTTGGTTATACGTTCCCCCTTTCATTGATCTGGGCCTTATCACAGTATTGGCTACCTCAGGCGCAGGTGCCTGAACCACTCCTACCTCCTGCTGCACCTGGTTGGCTGGGTTAAAGGGACACTCGCGCTTCCAGTGTCCAATCTGGTGACAAAGATGACACGCAGTGGTCTTCTTCAATGTCGCCACATCCATCCCTGTCTTGGGATCGATAGGTTTCCCTTTTCCCTGACCTTGGCCATTCTGGTTTCCTTGGTAATTCCCTTGCCTTCTTCCTAAGGTCCCCCCACTGGGCTGGACCTGTGCTGTCTGCATCTGGACGAGCATCAATTTGTCCTTCAGCTTACGATGCTTCGAGTCCACTTCATCACTACAGTACCTCGCATACCGCAAGATTTCATCCACCGGCTTGTTCTGCCAACAGATCAAATGGTGCTGTATCATGAGGCTGACTTCTGGTCTCAAACCTAACACAAACTTTGAAACAAACTGTCCCATGTCCTTGGGATCTAATGCATTTAACCCGCTATACTGTTTAAAAGCTTGTAAGAGTCTCTCATAATATTCATGCACTGTTTCTTTAGGTTTCTGCACAGTTCTGTCTATCATGACCCAATCTATATCTTGAGGCGAAATCTTCAGTTTCAACCATGTAATCACTTGCTCAAACTTTTTCATAACCAGGGGTGACGGACCATTCGTGACAGCATCCCTTTCAGGTTCAACAGTCGGCCACTCAACGGCGATTTTACAAGCTGTCCACAAATCTCCCGGCACCACTATGTCAAACAAGGTGTTCAAATCAGTCCATAGCA
This sequence comes from Calotriton arnoldi, assembly GCA_963921515.1. Lineage (NCBI taxonomy): Eukaryota > Metazoa > Chordata > Amphibia > Caudata > Salamandridae > Calotriton > Calotriton arnoldi. The sequence continues at coordinate 107,941 of CAWUFW010012589.1, forward strand.
CCTTTGAGATTTTAACAAACCGCTCAACCTGTTTGTACCACTCTACGGGTTTCTCCCTCAGCCGAGGAAAGTCATTTGTAAACGCAGCCAAGTCACCTCTGCTCCACGGCACATATACGTACCCTCCGTTCTGTACTTCCCGTAAAGGAAAGTTTCCAACGCCCGTCGCCCCACCCCCCGGAGGCGGCGTTTCTCCCTCTATTTTCTTTGCTATTTTCTTCTTTGACCACCTCTCCTCCCATTTATCCAACAAGTTCCATATGCGCATCCCTACAATCAGATCTTTGGTGTGCGTCCTTAATCCTGTGATCCTTTTCTCTTCTAATTCCTGATCACTATATTGCAACCTATGTGGTCCTTGCAATGTTTTTGTTTTATTCAAGTCTACCTCATATCTCCTGGCCAATGCCGTCAATTTCTCATGCGCTATCCTTGCTTTCCGAGTTACATCTTTTGCTATAAAAAGCAGTTCATCTGACCCATAAATTTCAATTCTTTCCAAAGGTAGACTTCCGCTAATCATTTCATCTACCTCTGCTTTTAATCTTACTACATCCAGCAACCTTGCCTGGACTGCACTCCTTAGTATTTCTCGACAAGCTGCGCCATTCTGCTCGTCATAGTTACCACTTTGTTCTTGTGACTTACTCTCTTCCATCGTATTCCTAAAACTTGTTCTGGATTCGGGAATTTCTCGTTCCCTGTCACCTGGCATTCTATCACTTTGATTCCTCACTGTCGGTGTCCACATCCTCACAGCTGACTGAGATTCATGCAAAGACCTTGGTCTGACTGGTCTCTCGTCCTCCTGTCTAAAAGAGGAGTCTGCAGTGGCTGGTAATGGCGTACTTGTGTCTAGTGGCCTTGGGAAGTGAATCACTTGTACTCCTAACCCATTCCCACTAGCACTAGTTCCTTCTTCTCCTCTCGTCTGTACTGAACTTCCTTCTCTTACTCGGTCTGGATCATATACCGGTACTATAGGGCCAATGGTAACCGGTACCGTCAGGGAATCTGGTAATCGGGTATTCCCTATGGGAGGCTGTGTTGCCGCTCCCTCTGTTCCTGTGGAAATTCTCCCCACGACTCTCATGTTATTCTGATTCTGCATTTCACCCCGTTCCGCTGCTGAAGTTGATTTTCCCTCTTCTAAATCTGGATTAAATGGAGGTGGTCTCTCTGCCAGCAACCTATCTAACAGACTGTCATCAGTATCACTGTCTTCTTCTTCAATCCTTGTTATCTTCCCACCTTTTATTAACAGTGGGTACAACCTATCTCCTTCGATCGTTTCCACTCTCCACCTTTTCTCCAGTGCATCCCACCTCGCATCCTGAAAGGCCCTGATCGATTTCTTCACCCTTTCCTGGCTCTTATCTCTTTTCCTGTCATACGCTGCCCTAATCCATGCATGTATCGCCTCAAACTGTGTCGGTCTAGGCAGTGGTCGTAAAGAAGCCATTATAGTCTTTAGCTGGTACAACGCCTCTAACCTGAAAGTGCCATAGCGTGGGAAAGTCAATTCTCCTTCCCCTTCTGTTATTTTATGCCAGTTCTCAAGCCAAATTATGGTATGCAGTCCTACATTCGTAGCCATATAATGTGCCGGCGTATCCTCGGGAGGGGCTTCCTCTCCCCCCGAGTAACCACATGTCTGTCGCCTCTGCACAGTTCTCGTAAAACTTTAAAACATTTCATGGTAAAGCAGATTTCTTTTCGCGCACAAGATTTCGTTTTACTTCCTGATTTCAATCCACCAATGCCAGCGCGGCTCACACCAACCGGCCTATCGCAGCGCGGCACCGACTGACGTCACTCTTCCTCCGCTCGCAGCAGTTCCCCTCCTTCCTACTTCACTCGTTCTCGCTCGCATGCGTCCCAATCACACTCTGAAGTAACTGTCTGTACAATCACCTCTCTGACTATCGGTCCAACAATGACCGATCAGCCTCTCGAAATTGTTGACCTTAATCTGGCGACCGTCTGTCCGCGAACGACCGGACGCTCACCTCTGACACAATCGATAGGATCCAAGCACTCAATGTTCTGCACCCAACAACCTACGACCAGCGTCGGTTATTCACACACTCACACATATACTCCCTATCTTCGGTGGTTCGATCAATGACGTCTCGTGTTCCCCACCATCTCTGGTCAACAATCTCTATTCTGGGTGTCTTCTACACCGCAATATCTCTCGGTCCCGCGCGCACTCACGGTCCGATCCTCAATCACACAACTCTTATTCCAACTCCGCAAAACATTACACAACGAGCAAACACCGCAATCTAACAACCATCACTCTTTTCATACTCACTCTACCACGAACTGCTACTTCCGCCGCACCGTCACTCTCCGTCAGTTTTCAGCGACCGCTGACGTCCTCCTTTTGCGATCCACTGGATCACCATCACTGGGGTTCTATGGGGCAACTAATCTCTTATCCTAATCTAGTTCTCCCCTTACTATCAGAGATAACCATCCTACTCTGCTACCAACTGATAAGGCTGATTCTTATCTTATCTCCTTTTAAGAATCTTCAGGTCGCCAGGATCTTTTTACCTGCTGAATAGTGTGAAGGGACGAAAATCCTTTTCAGACATACGACAATTTAGAATCCAGTTTACCTTAAAAGACCACTGACTCCGAATTTACTTTTGTGGATTTATTACAGCCAAGAATAATTGCACATGCAAGCACCTCAACACGAGGTTAAAGAAATAGATGGGCACTAATACAAATAACATCCTACGCAAGAGTCTCATCCGACTCAGGACAAGAAGAATCGTTAGCTTCAGAAGTATTAGATAAGCGATAATTGCTCCAATCTCTATATTATTCTTCATTACCTAAATAAAGAAAACCTATTAACTGTCCCTACTCTATTGCTAAGGTGGCATATCTACTTAACGAATATCCCCAGGCAAGAGTAAAAGAAAAGGTGTCAGCTGTGAAGACTTCCTAAGAAGTACAATCACTTAGTATTTAAGCTCAGATTTTAAGATGTTCCTTCACCAAATCCCTCTCTGTCTTTCTCTCTGCTCTCCTCTACCTCTTCTCACTCCTCTACCCTCGGGGCACTATCCCTAATACAAATCCCAATACAATAGAACACGCCTTTTGTTACGCCTCTTTGGCCAGGTCTTCTTCCTTGTACTTTTCCATCGAAACGGTTACTTCATCCTGGACGGTTGTGATGACCTTGAGTCCCAGACACCCTTTCCGCTGAAGGTATCATCCCTAAATTCCATTGCACTCCCAGTTCCATGCCTCCCATCGCTCTAACTTGTGAAACAAAGAGCCAGTCTTTTACTAACGAGGCATATGTCCTTGCACCTGCAACAGAAGATACGTTCAACAGAACCTCTCTACTGTGTTAATTAAATCTACTTTCGGTGCCCAGAGAGCCTTTCCAAGGGAACCTTTTCTGTCTGCAAAATAAGCTAACATAAGAACAAACAGGCCTTTCCCTGTCATGTATGCAGTCAGGCCTTTACTCAATTTAAACACACAAATCTTAATCACGTTTATAAGCATTGATGCATTATATTTCATATGCAAAAGTGAACTACACGTACAACTTATATGGTACTCGTTTAAACTACTGCAGCTCGATTACACATGGGCTGATTCATTTTATGCGTTGGGTTATACATGATCAATTAAGCGTTTCATTTGCATGATTAAAGTAGCACAACTACATTTCTTATTCGTTCTGATAACTGGGTTATAACTTCATTTTGCTAGCACTTCATGGATATATATCTGGATATATGCGGGTGCGAACTATCAGTGATTATGATGCACCCCTACAAATTTCACAAGAACATGGCACTCTATCAGAGACATAGCAGTGAGTGGGTCAGACACCCAGTCAAAACTGAGGGACAACCTGATCCAATGGCAAAAGGATGAATGGGACTGTGAGCGCAATGAGGAGAAGAGGGCCCTGGCCGCACTCCAAGAGGGTGGTGGGTCTGAGGGGAGCCCTGAGGAGTCTGAAGAGGAGGAAGAAAATGACAGGACAGGGATGCCAGTAGATAGTGAGGACCCCATAGATAGGGAGTCCCTTGCTGGGTCCAGTGTCGGGGGCAGTGCCCCATCCCTTTCCCTGTCCCCAGAGGAGTGGGTGGATAGGAGGGAAGAAAGGGAGCATCAGCTGGCTTTGGAGAAGCTCAGGTTAGAGCATACCAAGGAGATAGTGCAGCTGAGTGTGGAGGAGAAAAAGCTAGAGACCGAAAGGGTCTTAGCGCAGGAGAGGATGGCGGAGGCTGAGAGGGCCTTCACCAAGGAGAAATTAGCTCTTGGTACATCCTCTGAGTGTAGTTTTAGTTGTCTGGATTCACCAGTGAGGGTGGGATCCAGTGGTGGCAGCAATATGGAGTCCAGTGCAGGAAGTCCCATTCCCAGTTCCCAGAATATGGTACTTGACTCCCAGGAAGAGGAGTACAGGTTGAAGTTCAGGGGCAGTAGGAAACTGTCTCACCAGTCTTGGGGGAGGTTTGTGGATGACTGTAATGATGCACTGAGTGACTGGGTAAAGTGTACCACGGAACAGGATTTTGAAGGACTGTTCAATCTGGTTATTAAAGAGCACCTGCTCAGTTGTTGTTTTCCAGGGTTGCGCCAACACCTGTTGGAGTGTGAGCACCCTGATCCATGGGATCTTGCATGGGAAGCAGACCTCTGGGTGGTGGCCCGAGGTTCTGAAGAGGCATTGGGGAGTGATCCCAAAAGTAGTGGCTCAGGTATCTTCCCGTGCTGTATTGGGGAAGCGGTTCAGTGTAGCCCAGCTAGGTCCCAGTGTAGTGGGAGGGGTGTAGGGGCTCACGTCCTGTCTCAGTGGAGTAGGAGTGAGTGTGGGACTGAGTGTCCCCAGGTGCCCGAAACCCAGTCTCAGAACCTGGATGGTTTCTTCAGGGAACACCAGGTTGGGAGCCTAGGCTGTCCTGTTAGTCCATTTGAGGAGGATCTCCTAGTGTCTGGAGAACCTGGAGCGTCTGTAAATAGAGCTCCAGTGGTTCTGGTGTCTGGCAGTGCCGCTCCAGTTGGGAGGGTACAGAAGTCCGGATTGAGGGGTGAGAGGGGGATGTGTTCCCCAGTGGAAGAACCAGTGGGTCAGGGGCCAGCCAGAAGGGCTGAGTCTCCTAGAAGTGACCATGGTGACACCACTTCTGTCGTGGGGGATCTCTGCGCACTGTCAGATGGACAGGTGTCGGGAGGTCTGCGCCACGCAGACTGTCACGCAACACATGAGTCATGTGTTACCCTCGGGGGGCTGCTGTGTGCGCCCCCGGAAGTCCTGGTGTGCCAGGCAAATGCTCAGCCGTGGGGTTCAGCCCCAAGGTTGGGAGGCCAGGTTCAGGATCCACCTGACCTGGAGGAAAGGACATCTGTAACCAGTGTCCTGACCAGTTCATCTTCCAGGGGTACCGCTCCAGTTGGGAGGGTGCAGAACTCTGGAAGGGGGTGCAGAGGGAGGGAGTCCTCGACTTTGACCCCAGTGCAACCTGAGGGTTTAGACCCTAGGTTGGGAGACCAGTTGTTGGAGAGAGGTCCTGAACTGGTGGGAGAGTTGTGTTCTGAGGGTGCTTCTCCAAGGAGGAGAGGGCGGAACCCTAGAAGGAGAGGTAGGGGGAGGAGAGCCTCACCCGTGACTTCTGGTCCGCCTGAGGGTGCAGACCTTAGGCTGGAAGATCAGTGGCAGTCTAGACCTGCCCTGATGAGGGGAAGAGTGGAGAATGGCTACTATGTGCCAGGGGTTACTACCCCCACTCTGTGAATGGGCAAGGACCAGTGGCATCTGGGTGGCCTAGGGCCTGGTCCTGGCCGCGGACAGCTAGGGAGTACCAGTGGGGTAGCCCAGTTGCTCCGGACAGCTTTTTCAGAAGGAACCACATGGGTTCACCGTGGCGTAGAACAGGAGGGTGTCCCTGCAGTTGCGGGCCCGCGTCCGTGTTCTATCGCCCCAAGCAGGGAAGCCCATCACAGTGGTGATTGGTCTGCCCTGCGTTTTGGCTGGAAGGGGTTGTGTTGGACTTGGCCCTTTTGGCAGGTTCACCCCTAAACTTTTTGCCTGTCTCCTAGCCTTTTCCCTGTGTAGTGTTGGTGGTTTTAGGCCTCTGCGCACTTTAGCACTGTGTCCCAGTGTAAAGTGCGTGCGCACTCTGAGTGCGTGTGGTGAGATTGGCCTGCCCTCCCATAGGAATGCATGGGGATATGTGTGTCCATGGTAATTCCTGGTGTGAGAGGAGTGCAGGGGCGAGTTTAGTATGTGCGAACTCGTGAGAATAAATGCTGCGCAATGGTGTGCGCAGATTTATTGTGACTAGTGGAGAAGTTCCACTTTTAGAAGTTGGCATTTCTGTGTGCTGTGTGTCTGCCTGCCTGATGTGGAGTGCATGTCTGGCTTGTGAGTGACAGGGGCAGGGTGAGTCAGCGCAGGGCTGAATAGAGAGATCTGCATCTAGATGGGAGGGAGGAGTTGCACCTGGGACCTGAATAGGGCTGTGCCTTCCCTCCACAATGCTGGCTCCGCCCCTGTGGTGCGTCTGAGCACCTAGCCCCCACCTGACAAAGAGGAGAGGAGCTGAGCACAACAAAGTGCTCCAAAGCTCCCCCAAACCAGTTGCATCTGGTTTTCCCCCAGCCCTGTGCTGTGTGACAAAGGGGGATATATGTATAAAAGAAGGGGCTGTGACCCCATGAAAAGGTTCTCTGTTGAGCTGTTCCTTTGCGGAGGGGGCCTGCTGCTGGGCTCCAGGAGGAACCGCCACAAGGGACTGCCTCCCTGCTGGAGGGCCCTGTGAGCTGGCCTGCCTGGGCCCAGCCTTGGCCCCTAACACTTTGCTGGCTGGAGCTGTTTGTCCTAGCGCCTCGTGAGTGCTATATTTTAATTGCCTGAGCACGAGGGGCGTGTGAGCCCTGCAGCGCTGAGCTGCACATCCTGGAGAGGGAATCCCCGGCGTAGGGATTCCCCCGCGTTTCAAGGGAGGAGCGGGTGCCCACCCCGCATTGGTGACGCTCGAGCGGGTGCCCACCCCGCTTTAGGCTTTATTTAAAGGCGGGTGCCCACCCCGCATTGTGTGTTGTGTTGGCGGGTGCCCACCCCGCAAGTGACTTTATTTAAAAATACCGGGAGCCTACCCCGTATTGAGGAGATCACCGCCGCAGCCCGGGCCAACCAGGAAGTCAGGCAACCCTCGCCGAGACGTGGGCGGGGCCTGGCCAGGAGAACAGGAAGTCCCGTCCGGCAAAGGGGAAGCCAGAGGAAGCCCCGGTAGAGGAGGACGGGAGCCTACCCCGCCTCCGTGAGCCCCGGCCAGAAGTCCCGCCCCCCCCCAGGAGAGGGACCGGGTGAAGAGGAGAGAAGGCGCCCGGGAGACAGGAAGTGTCCAGCGAGGCTCCCGTGAGCTGTTGGGAGCCCCGGAGTCGGCGAGAAAAGGAGAAGAGCGCGGCGTGGTGAGCGGGACCTCCCCGTGTGGAGAGGGGAGAGCCCCACGTGTTGCCGCGCCCACCACAGAGTCCCAGCAGAAGTCCCGGGTCCCAGGAGGGGGCCCGGGTGAAGTAAATCGACCTCACACGGCCACAGATGAGACCGGAGGAGGCACAGAGTCCTGCCCAGAGCGGGTGAGTGGCGCCGAGAGGGGAAAAGCAGCCTGACTGGTGGCGGGGCTCCCGTAACCACGAGGAGAGCCCCGTGTGTGTCTGCAGAGTCGGGGGCAGTCCTGCAGAACTCGGGTGAGTGGGGCTGTAGTCCTGTTGTCAGGGGGTGGTTCGAGGCACGTTTTCGGTGCTTGCCCCCCCCCTCCATTGCGCAGTGATCGTTGGTCCCTGAGGCACAGTGGTGCCCAAGTCAGTTTCACAGCTGGGGGGCACTTTTTGTCTAGGAGTCCCAGAGAGGGACTCCGACGGCCCGTGGAGGGCCAGTGCCATTTTTCCAACGTGGGGGCCAATTTTAGTTAAAAGCCCAGTAGGGCCCCGAGGGCACAGATGTGCCAGGGCCCCTCCCGTTTGTGGATCCCAGCTGCCCCGCTTGCAGAGGGCAGCTGCACCGAGGTGGTGATTTTATTTAGAGCCCCCTTCGCTTTGCTCACAGCTGCGCCGCACCAGAGCGGGCAGCTGCAACTTTGGGACATTTGTTGATTGAGTCCCAGAGAGGGGATCAGGGGGCACGCTGGTGCCCGTGTTCATTTTCACAGCTGCCCAGCAAGTAGTGGGCAGCTGCCACGTTTAGGTTGTGCCTCTGCACACTTTGCTTTCGCTGCATGCGCAGCCAGCCCTGACATTCTGGACGTTGGGCCCTTGAGCCCCTGTGAGAGGCCAGTTGGCCTGGGGCCAGTGTCAGTGCGTTGTGCCCCCGATTGGGGCACACTGTGTTTATGCTGATTATTGCCTATGGTGTTTATGCTTACGAGGCCTATTGCTTCATGTGATTATTGCATAATGAGGTTGGTGCATAACGTGTGATGCTAATGAGATTTATGCCTAATGTGATTTAGGTGTCCCATCTTTTATGTTGCAGGATCTCATGCTAAGTTCCTAACTTTACCAGTAGTTACTGGTTGTGTTTTATATTTGGATTTACTTACCTGTTCTGATGGGTCTGACCAGGGCCCGATTGGCCTGGTCCTGTATATAATTCCCCTGTGAATATTGCCTAGTGCCAGTTGGCACAGTGTATATTATGTGATTATGTTTCTAATGTATTTATGACAATACAAAGGCTTTCTTTTATATAACCTTGTGTGGAGTTCCTTTTGTAGTGTGCCTAGTGTTGCTGCTGTGTGCCTAGTGTGTTGCGCAAATGCTTTACACATTGCCTCCGGGATAAGCCTGACTGCTCGTGCCAAGCTACCAAGGGGGTGAGCAGGGGTTATCTTTGGCGTGTAACTCCCTCGCCCTGACTAGAGTGGTGGTCTCTGCCTGGCTTTGGCGCAAGCCTTAGCCAACCAGATATCCCATTTCTAACAGTCTCGATTTGTCCATCAATTGTGTAGTTGTTTCCTGTTGGACTGGTGTGAGGGTCGCGACATTTACCAATATTACCACGTAAGGACATGCAGCAGGTGGTAAACTTAAGGCTCCCTGGCTGTTTAAGATCCCTGTTTTGCCACTTTCATGAGAGCAGTTCGAATCCACTATTCGTAATATCCTCTCCCTCAATGGGGCCCTTATATAGCTCTTATCCACCCCCAGATTATCAGATTCCCTGGTCTCTACCACCTCTTCTCTCACAGCTAAAGGGGTCATGCACTGTCCGGGATCTCGACGCAATAATCTCTTGGTTTCCTCTGCAGGTTTGGTTGGCCCAGTATTCTGTAGTCCTGTAGGGTGCAGATTAATAGGGTGAACATTACTGGGTGGTTGTGCAAGTGTTTTGTCTCTATTTGTTAGCGACCCGCCATTTGCTATATTATCAGATGTTAAAGTTTTTAACAATCCTTCTATTGCAGTTAAGCGTAGCAGTATGGGCTGTAGCAGGGTTGTTAGTTTCTCCAATGTCACAAAGATGGTTTCCTTTGGACTAATAGCTACAAGTCTCCTATGACTAGCGTTATTTACTCACAAACTCACAATCTTGGAAAGAATCACATTGGTCATTCAGGCTGTTCACACTTCATTTACACCATCCATGCAATGAGAGTAGAAAGTTAAACCCAAACTCAAAATACTCAAAAATGACAATTTATCAATTTATTCATTACCATATAGATAAAAAAGATTTTTGTACAAACAATTCAGAAAGAATTTAAAACCAATCTAAAATCAACAATCTATTACACAAAGCTTTAAAATGTACATAAAGAGAGTACACATGAGAGAAGACACCAAACTTTGTCATAACACACACATCCGTGATAAAACAATGAACACCAACTAGAACCCGATACTACAATTGATTCATAATCTGTGGTTCCAGCAATGTACACGGAGTTTGTAAAAAAGCGTTGACGCGTTTCGATGGAAAGAAAATTATTGCACCATCTTTATCAAGACTGAATTTTGTGACTCTCTTGATTCGTAATGTTTGTCCCAAAAAACAGATTTAAAAACACCTGAGATTTATTAAGGCAAAGAAGGATCTCCTTCGTGAATCAGGCCGTATTGTTAGTTGTTTTAGTGCCTAATGGGATGACGATTCCAGCCTTTTGGATATTAAAAATACCTCGGTCCAAAATATTTCTGTTCCTTTCTAATGTTCGGACACCATATTATCCTTCCAATAGATTTATCCTGATTGTTTGCTTTGGGATGGATCTCAAGCAAGAGTCATATCGCTCTATGTTACTTGATTCATATATACCATGGACACTGTAGATACTGTCTCGGCCTTGATGATACCCTCACTATGGTAGGGTCACTATCAATCGCTATGCGTCACGTCTATCCTCCGGTCAGTTCGATAATGATAATTGTTAGTTTCTCCCCCATAGTCTACTCGAACGAACGCTGTCTCATTACAGCTGGCACATTTGGCTGGGTTGTATGCTGGGATGTGTGCTCACAGTCGATTACGCTTGGGGTTGATTTCCTTGTTTTTTTTGCTTTTTGGATGTGCTAAGTTTTTGCGGCTCTCTTTTTCTTTTTGGTAAAGCTTTCCCCTTTGCTATAACTGGGGGTACAGGGGTAGGGCAAGGTGATGGCAAGGATGCTGCTACTGGTTCCAAATACTCAGTCCCAGCTGCCCCTAACCCTGCCTGGGAGTTGCTGTTATCCAAAACCTCATTATCGTCAGTCATAGGCTCTACTGGATTACCCCCTCCGCCCAGTGACAGTCTCTTCTCAGTCAATGCAATTTGGTTGGCAATTGCTGTGGTAGCTTTTAGCAAAAAGGAGTCCAGTGTGGAAATATGCCCCCCCTCAATTGTTGATGTATTTACCTTTTTCTTCCCCCTGCCGTCTTCGGAAAGTTCTTATATCAGGGGTTAGAGGGGGGGCCAAGCCTCCTCCAGGCTCCGACGGCCGTGGACGGGCCCGCCCTTGGCACGGGCTTTGCCCGGGCACGTCTCCGCACGCGTCCCGCGCTGCGGGCCTGCGACGGTGTTTTTAGGCAGACTTCAGGCGCAAGGGAGGTTCGGGCTTGTAGTCCCCCAGCGGCAAGATTCGCGGCTTCTCCCTCGGCGCAGAAAGATTGCAAATGCCCAGCGTCCAGGTCCACGCCAGGCGGCAAAATGAGGTGAGTGTTCAATCTCCCAGCTGATGCGAAAAGCGGCTACACCCATGGAGTCATAAATCGCTGTCCCGCTGTTCCCCTTTTACTTCAGCTTCCTCTATGATGCTAGCTGAAAACACCTCATCATACTAAAGACTTGACATGCAGCCCAAGTAAATCTGTGCTATCAAAATCACTACAGAACATTTAAAAAGTGGAATGCACAGTTCTTTGTAGCATTCACAATAAATGCTTGCAAATATCAGCCAAATTTCAACTTACTATAGTAACTAGTATCCTGGGCCTCTTAGCCCACTCATGCTCTTCTGCTTTGCACCATTTTTTTTACCCTAAATTCATCATGTATCAATTTAAACACATCAATACATTCGCCCTTCCAAATTATCTTTTTTATTGACACCATCAAATTTGCAACCAGCTGTTTAGTAATTACCATAAATAGCAGCATTCACCCCCTTCCCACTTTTCACTCTCCAGCATCAATTTCTTTTCCTCTTCTTTTCCTTACTACTATCAATGCCTTTCGTTTCCTCTTGGCTGCCTGTCTTTTCTCTGACCTCCTTCCCGATATCTTTGCCCACCAAACCAGTATCATTCTGTTTCTTCGATTCCTCAGCCATTAGTTTCTCTTTATCACAAAACCCTAAAGCCTTTGAGTTAATCTGACTTATTTCAGCATCACTATGTCACAAAACTCTAAGTACCCCATCTCCCTTTTTCACCTGGACCTAAGCAGGGATCCCTCTTTTCATTTGATTTCAACGTATTCTTGTCTAGTCAACTTTACTTATTTTCATATTCCCTTTCAGCTTTCCAGCAAAAATTGCATCTCTTCGGAGCCTGCAAGCACCAAACTCTGCTGTCTCAGTAACCTTTCTTCTCCACCCATGTCACCTTACACACCTTGTGTCTGCCAGCTATATTCACAACCATCCATTTCATCCAATTCTTCCCTCCTTTCGTGCCCACCCCATTACGCCTATGCATTTTCCCCTTCCCCGAGACATTTTCAATATAATAAATTGTTTTTTTCCACGCTGTTTAAATGCAATACATTACATTAACTTCGTGTACTGAGTGACATTTAAATTCGACATTTCTAAGACCGAATGCCAGGAGGAGTTTACAATGTGTGACCCAAAAGACAGTTAAAATGTTGGTGTGCACTAAATAAATAATTTATATTAATATTGAGTTTATGTAGGGAGCAGCATTACAATCTTAAAACATATATGGATTAGGTTGTTTTTATCGGGCTAAGTGTCTAAGTTTAGGTACAGTTATGGAAAATGAATCTAGTGATGTAGTTGTTTGCCCAGTATCACACAGTTTGGTCCAATTTGAAAGCCAGAACATCCAGTCACTGAGTGCCATCAGACATGGAGTTACCTTTCTCCTTCTTCCTTCTATTTTGTGTACTGCTCAGCTTTGAGAACTAATAAGACCACGGTGTTTAATATGTTGAACAAGACTGAATTGGTAAAGAATACAACGGATGACATAAATGGAACTGGCACTAAGTAAAACATATTTCTAAAAAACACTTGGGTAAACGTGTTCTGGTTAATTTTAAATAGATTTATCTGCAAATTCCGTTTGAACTACTTCAGCAAATTACATGAAGTAAAAAGAGTCTGTTTTTCCTCCATAGTAAAACCCGAAGGATAAGAAAAACAGATCACACCGTTTACACGTTAATATCTGTTAGAAGGTGGTTCTGACACGATGGGCCGCCCAGATTTTTCGCTTTTTGAGCACCTATGTGTGGAGCTTTTACTGTGGGAGAGCCTCATAAATTGGGACTCATCCACAGTGAACTCATAATGAAGGAGACGGCATGTGGATTTTACTGGTGTCCCCCTAGCTTGACTAGGCCGCTGCGCAGCAGCTGGAGTAAGGGGCACCGGGCTGGTTACATGCAGACACCTGTGTACATGCGTGTGCACACGTGTAGGGGCTGTGCAGGGGAGATTCTTGGCGTGCGCAGTCCAGGAGCAGCTACAAAGTGAATGGTGTGGCAGGACTTATGCAGAATTGGGTGGTGACACGGAATAGGCCTTATACACTAGGAAGGAACATGCCAGGGAAAGTCAGTGTGCTTTACTGTGTTTTTCCACTTTATTATTCCCCTATGGGGATGTGGAGCCCATGTGCTAGATTAACTTCCATAAGGCCTACAGATTCCAGACACGCACTAAAGTCCACTGTAGCGGATGTGAAAAGAAGTATTCTGCAGAGTCCAGAGTCATATTTGTACTGCTTTTGGGTCATCCAGAAATGTTACATCTCTCTGAGTCAGATCATAACCAGGGCCTGGCTAGGGGTTGACCTCAGCAGGCTGGATTGATGACCTTTCCCTCCCAGAGCGAAGACCTCCTTTCCACGAAAGGGAAGATAGGCGGAGCTACAGGCTCATCCATCAGCAGCTATCACTGGGTGCCAGGCACCAGGCTGCACCTAGGAGGGAAGGGCTCTGGTTTCAGAGACCATGTGGCCAGAGACCCTGGACGACGCCATTTTGAACCAGCCCAGAGGCTGGACAAGAAGGAGGGAGCAGGGGCAGGGAAGTGATGTGGCGCTGTTGGATAGGACCAACAGAGACTTCCTGCCAGCCCCCTACTCAACTTTTAAAAAGTGCTTGCACAGGAAGAGAAGGGCTCTCTGGGGTGTGGTCTGCTGAGGCGGAAGGTGCTGGAGCCTGGCAATGGGCAGTTGGAAGGAGGTACCCCCTGACTGCCCCCAGGCCCCTAACAGCGCCAGAAGAGGAGCCCAGGACCAGTGCGCAGAAGCAGGGGCCTCTGCGCAGGGAGAAGAGAGGCCCAGGAGGAGAGCCAGGCGAAAGTCTGGCGCAGGGAGCCAGTGAAGACCGCTCCCTGCAGAATGCCCCCTCTTGGAGATCCAGAGGGCGAAGGAGAGTGCTCCCCGTGGCTGGGGGCCGCCGCCAGGAGCAAGAGGACGCGAAAATGGGGCAGATCGGACCCCCAGGGGCTGAGATATGGCCCCCGGAAGGTGAGCGACCTTTGACCCCTGGAGAAGCAGGGAAGCCGGGGAGCGCCGTCGCGCTCCCCGCGAAAGTGCCCTGCCTGGGGGCCAGGAGCCCACCCTGGCCCCCACCGAAAATGGAGGCGGGGAGCGCCGTCGCGCCCCCCGCGAGGAGATCCCCAGGGGGCCCGGGACCCCATCCCCGGGCCCCAAAGTAAGCCGGGGACGCCGTCGCGCCCCCATGAAGCGGAGGAAGGCGGGGGAGTCAGGAGCCCACCTTGGCCCCCGCGAGCAAAATCCAGACGGGGAGCGCCGGCGCGCTCCCCGGGAAGAGGAGGAGGGGCCCGGGACCCCATCCCCGGGCCCCGAAGACTGGGAGGAGGCCGGGGGAGCGCCGCCGCACTTCCCCCGGACCGGAGCAGGACGACGCGTCTGCCCGCTGGAGCGGGCAGACCAGAACTGATCGGCCGGCTCCCGCGGCAGCACACGAGGGTGCTGGCCGCGCGGGGAGCCGGCGGGGGCAGCCGGGGTTTGGTCCCCAGGCTGCCCTCCTACCCGTCAGGCTGTCGTGGGTCCCGGGTGGGACTGGGACCCGCAGAAGGAGGAGCCAGGCATTGCGGGGCCCGGGTGGGACCGGGCCCCCAACACGTGGCCGGAGCGGCCGGGGGTGGGTCCCCGAGCGTCTCCCTTACCTGGGGGTCCGGGTGGGACCGGGCCCCCCACCCCGCGTGGGAGGTGGCGCGGAGCGCCAGATGGATCGCGGCTCTCCCCGGCACAGCGGGAGAGCCGCTCATCATATATGCATGCAGAGGAGCACGAAGCGCCCCATAATGCCTTGCAAGGCATTTGGAAATCTACCGTTTTTGTGCTTGGTGGCCCCCAGAGGAGGGGGTCACCCTCAAGAGTGAAAAAGGGTGCTGGGGGAGCTGCTGGAGAAGCGCAGTCCCCCCCCAGCACGAAGTTCAGTCCCACCCTAAGTTTCCTAGGGATTTGGAAAGGATAACCCCTCAAGGGCTCAACCTGCATTTATACACCTTCTAGGCTGGAACTTTTGTTCTACAGCTGAGGGTGTATTGCGATGGGCTTCATGGAGTGAAAAGCTGAGTTGGGGATGGCTCCAGAAGAGCATCCCCTGGAGGTGAAGAGGTGTAATTGCACCAGAACTGCATTTACTAACTGTTATTCTTTTTCTAGAGGGACTGGAGGTCACATATGTAATGTGAAGTACCTGTGTAAGGTGATGTCATAAGCAAAGTGGGTTATGTTGCCAGATATTCCTGCTAGGGTGTCTGGCTGTATAGGCGTAATCCTGTGATTTCATCTGTGATGCCCTTAGGGGCTGTAATTGCAATGCATTCTAATGTCCAACAAAGGTGATGAGTACTGTCATTCTAAGGTGTGCGTAAACATGTATACTTGCTGCTGCACTTAGGTGAAGACCCAGACTGCTAGCCCTTAAGATATAGAGGTGCATACTTTATGGTCAGTAGGAAATGCTCAGTCAGGGTTATGTGTCACCAAGGCAGGTGTACCCATTTTTAATGCGCGTTGAGGTAATGGGGTGGGTCGCCACTGGGATGGTGCCAGTGCGCAGGGCCCTCGCTCCAGGTTAGGCTCAACACACTGCATTAGGGGGCAAGATGATGTGCATACATGGGAGTGGTGGTACTAGACCCCACCCCCTTTTTGGGAGGGGTGGAGATGTTACGCAATGTCACAAAGTAATTCCAACAGCTTATGTATATTTGTAAATTGGTGCATAGTATTGAGTAGTGTGTGTGTTTAATAAATGTACTCTTACTTTTATAAAGCAAAATACAGACTGGACAATCAATTATTGAGTGTTATTTCTGCGCACCTGCAAATGGCGATTACTAGCCCACACCACCTCCCTTGAGTAAAGCCTCAGACTGCTCTGCAACGCTACCCTCTGAGAGTCAGGCGCTACAATTGGGTGTTTGGTTCCCAGTGAAGGACAAATGTAGTCATGTTATTTGTGCAGGCCTCACAGATACTGCCTCGTTTTCCAACAATATCCAACTGCACAAAGCTATTTCAGAAGAAGCTGTGTGTCTCATTAGTGCCAATAAAACTGATCAACGGTTTAAGGCCACGGAAGGCGGCAGAGCTTGCTCTCAGGTTGCATTGCAAATGTCTGCAGACTGCAGCAGCCAGAAGGACATATTTTGACGTTGTTTTGCATTTACTTTAAACTGCAAATTCATAGAAAGAGAAATTGAAGTTGATTGGATTGTCCAGAACTCTGGCAACCTTGTACAGGCTTGTTTATTTGACCATAGTGTGGCTTGAGGAGTTGTCAACGTCCACGCCTCTTTTTGAAATGAATAGAATGACAAACTGGGCAGACGTCAAACAATAATAATGTTCCAAAATCTCATTAGTATTTTTGTACAGTGTGTGGTTAACAATCCTCCTTCGTGCCCATATGGATTTTTCTAAGCCAATATGTTTCGTGAATCTAACTCACTTCATCAGGGCACCAACACAAGAAAGTAAAAACGTGTGTATGATAAACAATCCTAAAAGCTTTTTGAACCAGGTGGCCCCTTTACTTTACCAAGGATATACCATGATCTCTTGTTTGCTTATTCCCAACACCATTCGTCATTAGTATTTTAGGGCCAGATGTACTAAGAGCCAGGTCGCAAAAAGTGGTTGCAAATTGTGCACCTACTTTTTATGACCTTTCTCTGATTTTTCTATGAGACCTATATACTAATATGTCTCATCCAAAAAACTCCAATCGCAGGGGGTCGCAGAACGATCTGCCCAATGAATATTAACTAGGCAGGTCCCTAGTAGGACCCCTTTGTAACTGACTATAAACACAGGGATGGTGCCCTTGAAGGAAAAGCAAACCACCATTCCTGTGTTTGCATTCCCTAACGGGCAACTTTCTTGTTTGAAAGCCGTCCATGTTCCTTAAAGGAATTACTATTCCTTTTAAAAAGAAAATTCAGTTTGGGAAAACTTTAGGAGGAGCAGACAGTGATGCCCTGGTGCACTGTCTACTCCCACATGGTCACCCAACAGCATTCATAAAGGGAAAGTGTCCCAAGAGGACACCTTCACATTTCTGAATCAATCAATCAATCAATACGTAGATTTGAAGAGCGCTACTTGTCAACTGTGAGGGTATCCAAGCACTGGCAGGGTCCAATTGATTAGCCAAATAGCCAGGTCTTCAGGGACCTTCGGAACTCTGGAAAAGATGGGGAGGTCCATAGATGAAAGAGTAGCTCATTCCATGTCTTCACTGCTAGGTAGGAGAAGGAGCGACCTCCGCATCTGCTACGTCGGATGTGAGGATGAGGGTAAGAGTAAGAGAAGGTGAGCGGAGATGTCTGGTGGCTGATGGACCATTGATACATGCCCTACAGAATAGCAACTAGAAGGTGACGCACCGCTCTTCCTAATTACAGTTTGGTATTGGTTGCTAAACCCATTTTCTCTATTGGAAAAGGCTTTCAGAGCCGCAAAATGGGGTTAATACATACTTAAAAGCCATTTTGCAGTCGGAATCCTTATGATTTTCTGAATCACAGGGTTTGCGATCACAAAATGGCTTTGTACATCTGGCCCCTATTTCTGTGGATTCAGATTATTCCTATATAATTTGTATCTGAAAGGTCCATATTCCAATAGCCTGCATTGACCTTTCATTCTCCTGACTTCATTATTGCTATTAAAGATGCTTTTGTTGGTTTACACTAAGGGCCTGATTACGAGTTTGACGGTGCAGCAGCAGGACTGCCCCGCCGTCACACCGCCAAACCCGTGTGAGGACCACCCGCCCTATAATCAGTTTTTTAGTCATTGGCGGGCAATTCCTTTGCCATTCCCATGGCGGTGCCTATAAAATAGGCACCACCATGGGAACATCAAAGGAAGTTCCAGCACGGCATGGACTGAAAAGTCCATGCCGTGCTGGAACTTCTGTGCATGTACACAAGGGGGCACATGTTGTGGCCTCCAGTGTGCATCCACAAGGCGTGAGGCTCAAGGGGACCCTGCAGGGTCCCCTTTCTTTCCTCACCGCCACTGTTTTCATGGAGTAACACCGCCATGAAATCAGTGGCGGTGATGAAAGTCGTAATATGCTTGGCGGGACCGCCACGGTCCCGCCAAGCATATAGATGCCTCTGGACCGCTGCGCCGCCACCAGGGAACAGCTGTTCCCTCGCGGAGTTGGCGGTCCCAGGGCGGCGGGTCATAATGTGGCAGTCCCAAGTCTACCATCACCGCGCCACCATGAGTCTGGCGGTCCTCGGACAACCAGATATCTAATCGGGCCCTAAGTCTTAATAAAAAACAGCCATCACTACGGTATGTATACTAAGTTACCTTCCCTATATTTTTGAAATTTCAAATGAGCAACATCCCCTTAAAACCTATGTCACATTGATCTAGCCTATCACGTCCTACCCATTGTCTTGCATACTTCATTACGGTCTCCAGAGTACATGCATTTAATTATTGAAATTGGTAGAACGTGTCATTCATTTCTCAGTTTATGATCAGAACGACTATCTTTCTGCATATAATGCGCAGCAGCAATATTCGTTACTTTTTAATTTATCTATTTAGTCTGTTCACTCCTGGAAAAGCCCATTTAATATTAGCACAAAATTCTTACTTCTGTAGAGGTTCATCCCAGAACACAGTTATCCTGTGAGCTCCAGCAGAAACCATATGTATCCATATTCTCCATTTAAATAATTCACGCTCTAGAGCTAGTCATTGGAGCATGTGTACGGTGTCCTACGGGCAATTCTGTGCTCCTTGGTTTGGACTCTCCTCATTCTAAGATGGCTGTCACCACTTATGGAAGCAGGAGGAGCAACTTACTCCACTGGATTTTTAACCTACCAGTCATAGATATTAGGAGTGTTACTTTAGTTAAATGTATGCAAACCAATACCTCAATGCCCAGAATGCAGGAGGCCATCACAGAAAAGTACAGGACTGAAAACATTGACTGTGGTGTCATGGATTAGAGGCAATATTTACAACAGTCAGGGAGACTGTCTTTAGTACTAAGCACAGCATTTGTGGATACAAATTCCTGTAGCTTGGGGGTGTCAGTGTACACCCAGGATGGCTAGATCCATGCCAGATTTTCAGAATGCTAAATTTACTCTTTTACATTAGCAGTGGTTACCCTGAAACTATCACATAGATGCAGCCCTCCTGGACCTATGTTGGACATGCCTGCTATAGCAGAGGATTGCAGTCTATATAATCTAATTAGGCAAGAAAAGAATTTCTGAATAAAAAATAGAAGAGACAGGGCAGGCAGCTTGATGACCATATGCACATTTTACTCTCTGGCTTGCAGATATCATTGGAAGAGATTGTTTAACCTCGAACCTGATGAATAGGACAACAGTTTAATTTTAGTGGATGCTTGCGGTAGGTAGCAGCGCGCCGGAAGGCAAAAGCTACACGAGACTTAGACGCAGCATTTAGAGCTTACTGGCTTATTCGGCATCTTAACATTTTAACTTTGATCACTGTGTACCTCACGCACTTTGCACTTTGACATCAGCTGGTCCCCGGTCCGCCGCAGCTCTTCCGGCTGTTTGCGCGGAGGGACGTGGCTCCTCCCCCTGTTCCCTGACTTCCGCTATTGGGCTCAGTTCTTAACTGGCATGGGAGCCCGGTCGCGCAGCGGTAGGTAGCAACGCGCCAGAAGGCAAAAGCTACACGAGACTTAGACGCAGCATTTTGAGCTTACTGGCTTATTCAGCATCTTTTAAACGTTTTAACATTTTAACTTTGATTACTGTGTACCTCACGCACTTTGCACTTTGACATCAGCTGGTCCCCGGTCTGCCGCGGCTCTTCCGGCTGTTTGAGCGGAGGGACGTGGCTCCTCCCCCTGTTCCCTGACTTCCGCTATTGAGCTCAGTACTTAACTGGCATGGGAGCCTGGTCGCGCAGTGGATGTGCGCAGCGGTCGTGCCGTCGGCACTCCAAAGGCAAGCCCGTCTGCGCCAGTCCGCGGCCGGACCGTGGCCAGCGCCAGCTATGCTGCCCGTTTGTCTAGCGACGAGGTAATTCGATGGGCGAGAAACGACCTGTTGTCCTTCAGTGACAAGCCTTGTCCTAGGGAACATGCCATAAATCTGGCATTCGATGCACTACCCAGTATTTGTACTGGCTGCAACCTGGTTCTTGGGAACAATATGGGGCATTTAGGAAAAGGAACAAGGAGTGCAATAAGATGGGACTGAGCAAGCAGGCAGACAAGATCAGGGCGTGCCTAATTAATTGCAGATCGTTGGCGAAGCATGCTGAGGATACATGGCTCTTACTTGTAGAGAACGAATGGGATGTCATGTTTTTGACAGAAACATGGCTAAAAGAGGATGCCTTATCAGCAATTGCTTTAGCCATTCCGCCAGGTTTCAAAATTTGTGGTGCAAACAGGGAGGGAGGTAAAAGAGGAGGGGGATAGCCATTATCTTAAAGGATTCCTGGGAAATCGCGTCTTCAGTACTGCATAATATGGATGTGATAGAAGGGTTACATTTTTGTATTAAGACTGGCCCTACAACCTCTTTTGCAGGTCTTTTGATTTATAGACCCCGGACTGCGCGCCTAGTATAATCCCTGAATATTGCAACTATATCGCCCAGAAATCTTTACTGTATTCCAACTTTACTGTGTTAGGGGATTTTAACCTTCATGTGAATGACCCAAGCTGTGTGCAGGCAGCGCAGTTTGCCTCGTCCCTCCTCGGAGCTAACTTGACTCAGCATGTGAAACTACCCACTCACAAGGCAGGGCATACCCTAGACCTTTTGTTCTCTAACATCCCGTCCTTGCTAACTGAGTCCCGAGGCCAACTGGTTTGGACCGACCATTGTTTAATTTCATTTTCATTTAGTTTGGAAAAACCCATCCAGTACGGGGGAACCCGCTATTTTTTAAAAAGAAACTGGAAGAAGCTGACCGCCGAGTCCTTAGGTCCAGTTCTGCAGGATAGTCAACCACTACTATCAAAGGATCCAAACGCGGATACACTTGCTTTAAATAAGTGGATTTCCGCCGCTGTGGAGCCCACTGCCCCAGCCAGAGTCACCAAGGCCATGAGGAAATCCCCCTCGGCCCCCTGGTTCTCAGAGTCTCTCAGGATAAATAAAAGTAGGTGCAAACGCCTGGAACGTCAGTGGAGGGTGGGTTATAGTGTTCCGGCTAAGGTGGCATATAAGAAAGCACTGAAAGAGCTCCATAAACTGATGAGAGATGCAAGGAGGGACTATATAGTGAAGCGTATCAATAATGCAGATAATTCAAGCAAAGAAATATTTAGGGTTGTTAACTCCTTCTTTAAACCGAGAGAATTAGAGATCGAAGTGCAACCCTCCCTTTCGCTGTGTGAAAAAATCTCCGACTTTTTCGATAGTAAAATTCGGAAAGTCTATAATTCTTTTACAGCAGTAGCAGGGACTGATAAAACAGATGAAAGTGGGAATTGTAAGCCCGAGCTCTCCCTCATGGAATTCTTCCCCATCTCTCAGCAGGAAGCATTGGCAGAGATCCTGAGATGTAAGTCAGGCTCCCCGGAGGACCCCTGCCCCCCTAAATTGTGGAAAGAGCTGGCTCACTCTCTTGTCCATGTGCTGACTCACATATGGAATACATCTCTTACTTCTGGCACTTTCCCCGACACATGGAAATACGCCACACTCCTCCCCCTTAGAGAAAAACCTACTATGGATCCAGGGGAATTAAATAATTACCGACCAATTTAATTGTTACCAGCTCCAGCAAAAATGCTGGAAAAAGTGGTGCAGCGACAGCTGGCTAACTTCATCGAGAGTCATGACATTTTGCATGATACCCAATCTGGCTTCCGGCCCGGTTTTAGCATCAAGACGGCTCTATTAGAGGTGGCAGAGTCAGTGAGAATGTCAGTGGATTCAAGAGCATCAGCGATGCTGGTGCTCCTGGATTTATCTGCGGCGTTCGACACGGTGGACCATTTAATTCTGGTTCAGAGACTTCAGGACGTCGGTATCGGGGGATGGTACTTGCCTGGTTGAAGTCATTTCTCAATAATCACACACAGAAGGTCTCCCTGCAACCCCATCAGTCGGAACCCAAACATTTATGGTGTGGAGTACCTCAGGGGTCGGTGCTGAGCCCGCTTCTTTTTAATATATATCTGGCTCCGTTGTTCTTACTGATAGCCAATTGGGGTGTGAAGGCGATATCATACGCCGACGATACCCAGTTGGTGTTTTCCTTTAAAGAGCAGTCGGAGGACTCTTTTAAGAGTTTTAAGGGCTGTCTGAAAGACATTGCCCTATGGATGAACAACAATAAACTTAAACTCAATGCTGAGAAAACGGAAGTGTTGTACTTCGGTAAGGGCGCACCGCCAGCAGCGGATCGGTGGTGGCCGGCTGAAATGGGAGCTCCTCCCGTCCCAGCAGCCACAGCAAAAAATCTGGGAGTGAAGTGGGAAGCAGATCTTTCTTTCTCAGCCCAAATTCGGCAGGTGACAGCCTCCTGTTTCTGCGGAAATTTTTACACCTTCTACCAGAGGACTGCCGCAGAGTCATAGTCCATGCCACTGTGACATCCAGGCTGGACTATGCAAACGGCCTCTATTTGGGCCTGCCAGTGTACCTAGTTAGAAGACTGCAGATGGTACAGAATGCGGCTGCAAGACTGATTAGACGTGTACCATTTCGTCACCATATCTCTCCGCATATCAAAGACCTCCACTGGCTGCCGGTGGCAAGAAGAATCGAGTTTAAGGCTCTGACCCTGGCATTCCGGGCAATTCATGGTAAATGTCCTAGTTACCTGAAGCGACGGCTATGTCGCTATAAACAGAACCGTTCCTTGAGGTCCAACTCTCAAAATCTGCTTTGTACTCCACGATTTATGAAAGCTCGTCTAGGTGGTAGATCATTCACGGTAGGGGCTACCAAACTTTGGAACTCTTTGCCAAACAATATCCGTCACATTGAATCAAAGCCACTATTTAGGAAAGCTGTGAAAACTTGGCTCTTTAGCTTAGGCCTGTGTTCTTAGGGTCTGCTTTTCTGGTCACCTTGGCGTGTCGCCTACTGCTAGAGCGCCGGGACTCCTCTGTTTGAGGTAGCTGTTTGCACTTTATAAATGTCGGTATTATTATTATTATTATTATTATTATTGTTGGTGTAATGCTTCACAGTGGATTTTACAGAGTAGGGCCTCCATATCCGTTTTTGAAATGGGCCATATCAAACCTTCAGTCGGCCCTGAAAGTAAACTCCGCTCATACGAGTTAATAATTGATCTTTGTACGATAACTAGATTCAATAAGTTCCTTGAAATGGCAAAAAACATATACCGTGAGGATATTTGAACCTTGGATTCCTTAGGTAGTTCAAATTTGATAAATAGTCAATATCCTGAGCAACAGTCATATAATCAAGCACATATAAGTCCACACAGTAGTCTTCGGATACGCCATGGAAACACGCGGAGTACTCTCCGAAGAATTACTTGCTGCTTTGAGGATACGTTTGGAATATTAGAAATTTATGAAGGTTTTCAAGACGGATGTCACTACTCTAGTATTCTTTTATACATTGCTACAGGCGCCCTGATGAAGTCTTTGGTTAAACCCATAAAGACGAGACACGTGTTGGCTTAATCTGTGGCTATTTGTTGTTGATGAAGATTGGAGTATTGATTTACACAAACAAGATATGGAATAAAGTACAAAGAAGAACGACTCCGAAGACTACTGTGTGGACTTATATGTGCTTGATTATATGACTGTTGCTCAGGATATTGACTATTTGTCTGTTTTATGTGTGTGGACCTAGGTCTACACTCTATGACAATGCGGGGTGGTCGTTGTACAATAACCTTGGAGCACTCTCATTAAGAAAATATTCAGTGTTTACTTGAGTCACATGACCTTGCGCATCTTATACCCTACTGACCATTCTCATGGATTACGAGTTCAAATTTGATAGCTGGGAATTATTCAATGTGCTAAGTACTCTGTTTAAGCGTTTGTGCTCTACAAATATATGTATATTTAGATCAGGATAACAAAAAAACACAACCAATACTGCACTTGTTGTTTGTTCGGCATAATGTTGCCTCTTACATCTCTAACTATTATCTGCCGGCAATATATACCATGTAGAGTAACAGGTAAGGAACGTATATATAATGTCTCTACTCACATTCACGCTACTCTAGATGAAGGGCTATTATGGTCATAGATAACTCAGTTTTGTACATAATCAGAATATAAGATAAATCAGCAAATATTGTGTCCCTGTGGCAGGATGCTTCTGTATCAGCATCCGCAGGATTACATCACCTGTGTTACTGGTATGCGTAAAAAGTCTCTTTACACTATTTTCAGGTGCAGAGAGCCCCTCAGCCTTCTCATGCGTTAAGTTGGAACACATATAACAATGGAATGTAATGCATTTAGTCCCTCCTACTCTCAACCCTCACACTGCATAAGATCTTAAGTCAATGGTTATAACTCATAGATTGCTCTTGATAGCTTTATGACCCAATGGTTTCCAATCTTGTATCTTTGTATCATAACAGTGCCTCATTATATTTATATATGAAAACATGTACCGTCTTCATGCACTTAGTGTTCATTTTTTAGAAAGACTTGGAATTCATTCTCTTTGTTAAAGCCATTGTCTACTGCATCCAGCTTACTTATCCAAAATGTTTCACTCTTATGTAGTTTAAAACCTTTGTTGCCCCCTTGTCTGTACTAGGGATGTGCTATCATAGAAAATTTCTCATCACCTTTATGAAGGACCTTAAGTGTTCCCGCTATTAGACCTTCAGCTGTCTAATGGTTGAGCCCACATATATTTATATCACAAATGTGTGTGATAATGTATACACTGTACTTTGTCTTAAAGGTGAATTGTTTGATTACATGCAGAACGGGTTTTCACTGTTTTTAAAAGTCAATTGTTTGCCATCCGTTTGTTCCCAACAGTTACATAAGCCACTTTTGTGAGATCCCAGGGCTGGTTTCAATTGTAGATTTCTGCCACAGGGCAGAAAAACGGAGGGGACATTTCCAGATTTCAAGAACAAATAGGACAGGCATAGTGGCACAGAGATGGTGGAAGGGCCGCTGAGCAGCACTAGAAAGTGGAGAGGGGTGCGAATCTGTGGATGGCAAGAATAGGGATGGTCACTGGGGAAGAAGACATACATGATGGTGGAGTGACAGTAAAGGGGACTAAACAGGAAGGGGCTGATGCAGTACAGACAGCATTCAATACACTATCAAAGAAAGCAAATAGAAAAGGAAAATGCTGGCTAATGGGGGGAAGGACCTTAAATTACTCTAATAAGTACTTTCCAGAACAAGAGCAGCTAAGAAAGAGGCATGTTGGGATTTTAACCTACTATTAGGGGTGAGGTGGCGCCCATTGTCATTAGGGCTTAAGGAGGAGGACGGGGGATATAGTGGAGCATGTCACAAGATCTGAGAGAAAAATGGTGTGGCTACAGTGTTTCATGTGTTTGTGCTAATGCCAGGAGAGGGAGAGGAGAAGTGTGCATTATAGTTTGGGGGTCATAGTGAGCGGCTTCTTCTCAGAGTCAATTCATAAGAAGGTCCATCGGACTTTTCAAAATCCTTGAGGTCAATGGGGGACTGTGGCTGTAGACACCAATGGGGAAGGAGGGTAGCAATACCTGTGATGCCTCTGAAAAATATGTATAACTTGGGTGCTAGGGAGGAGAGGCAACTGACACCGTAGCCAGTGGAGGGGTGGGGTATGATAACCTCTAACAATAATCTGCAGTGTTTAAGGCACTGCACTTTCTCTGGGAGGGCCGGCTATCAGGTGGCTCCACCTCTGGAAAATAACTGTGCAAGACTCTTCTATTCCACACCCCTCCATATGTATTGAGTTCTTAATGATGAATCATACCATTGCAGATTTTTCCTTGTCCGATTTATATGCTGGAATAATATTAATAAGCATTGGCAAAGCCAGGCATTGGCTGCCAGACGTTTAGCTTTGCCAATGCTTGTGTTCTTTTGTCATGGTTTTTTAAAACGTTTGTTGTTAAAGCTGCAGAGCCCTCATCAATCAAAATAAACATTGACTAAATGCCAAAATATTGTGTTGGTCTCCAAAAGCAGACATTACCATAGTAGTCCCTGGTACTCAAAGGAGCTACTTTGTGTGTGTAGGTGCTCCTTTTGAAAGGGCAGAATGCCGTCACTCATAGAGAAGTTAGCCAGTGGCTGAAATGGGCTGATCCACAGCCTCATTCTCTATTCTGTATTAGGTAGATGAAAAATGTAAATAACAAAATAACAGACCAATGGACAGTAGCGTCCGGTATTGGAGGAGAGGGGCGGGTGGGAGGGGAGACGACGACAACAACACAAAAAAGGGGGGGGGAAGAACTTACCTGCTACCTGCAGCCCACTGCATCGCCGGTCTTCCGCTCCTCTCATTGCTCCACTGATGGCACAGGCTCCCAGCCTTCCCTGTGGCCAATCCTGAAGCTGCTGTCATGCATGAGAGGAGCTTCAGAATTGGCCTGAGCACCACGTATTTGTGCTCCCAGGGAGACCAGGAGGCTGTGCTTTGCTCCTTCCAACCCAACAATGCAGCTGGGTTGGAGAGTCCTTCAGTGCGCATGACGGTTTGGCTGGCCTGAGACGGCCAGCCAAACCGTCATGCTTTATGATAGCAGTGCCCACCACTCCCCATCGGTGCCTATCATCCCCCTAGGCCCGTCCCGAAATCAGCTTGAAACAAAATAAAACTATAATAAACTGTGGTTTATTATCGTTTTCTTTTTTTTAAATGCTGCTGGCTGGAGGGGTGACGCTCCTCCGCCATAGCGGAGGAACCGCCGCTGCCAATGGATTAAGAGGGCTGATGGTATACATATAATTTTATTACACTCAAAAGGTTGTGGCTAAGGCCAGATCTAAAAACAATTGCGGCCATAAAAACCATATAGGTGTTGTGCGTTTTTATATGTCTGTGCAACTTTGTGTGTTAAAATTTGCAGAAAGGGCAGCCAAGCAGGGGGCCAGGGCGTGACGACTTGTCTCGTCTCATCACAATAGCAATAACTTCTTCACAGAACAACATGTTTAATTACATTAAAAGCAGTGTCTATTAGAGTATTTAGCTCAGTATCAAAATGTGAATGATTTCATATTTATTGGTCGTTGTTACGTGTTTTTTGCAGGATGATCTTGGTTGTTTACATATCGTCCTCACAATATTTTGGCAACAAAGGCAAAGTACATTTCTTGCACCCTTCACCCTCCCATCCCCTTTTGTCGTATTTTTGGGCAGATTGTCAGTTCTAAGCTACAGGTTGATTGCACTTCTTAGACCCCCTGAAGATGGCATTATCAGCAAAGATGTGTGTCGCCTATGTACCAGGGCCGGACTGGCCGTAGCGGGCACCGGGCGTTTTCCCGGTGGGCCAGAAGGGTGGGGGCTGGTTTTGGACCGGAGAGGGCGGTTTTGCAGCAGTGCTGCAATATCGGCCCCCTGCAACAAAAGCAGCAGCAGTGTTTCCCGGTAAACATCAGTCACCCCGCATGCTGTTACAACGCGGTCGTTACAACGACCGCGTTGTAACAACGCAATACCATTACCCCGCAAGTCGTTACAACGACTTGCGGAGGGGGGAGAAGGTGTTGGATTTAAAATCCAACACCTTCCCTACTGTCCGCACAGACTGGAGTGGGAATAGTAAATTATACTATTCCAACATCCAGCGCTCCCCTCCGCAAGTCGTTGTAACGACTTGCGGGGTAATGATATTGCGTTGTTACAACTTGCGGGGTGAGGGAAAGCGGGAAAAGGAGGCATATTCGTGTTTCCCACCAGCACCCCCCCGGCTGGTCCGACTTAATTGCCCAGGCAGGTTTGTGTTCTCAGTCCGGCCCTGCTATGTACGGAGAACACTGAATGTGCGAATGGTGGCAACCAATACAATACACTAAATTGATTTGGGATGAATGACCCTGCCCATGAGGGCTATAACCATAGTGTTGTAAAAAATAGGCTGCAATATATTTTAATAAAACGTGCAGCAGAGCATCACCTTTTGGGTTCCTTGCAAGACTAAAACTAGCAATCCTAAAAGAAACGTGTTTTTGTTTAGCTTTTCGTTTTGCACCCAATCGTTTAATTCTTTCTGGGATTTCATGTGTCTGAGTGTTAAGTATCAGTCACTTTATTATTGTTGTCTTGGAAATGCAGCTGCTTTACTAATATTAAACTAATGCATTAAACTCCGCCTGCTACTACAATGGAAGATTTGAAACGTATAAATTTAAATTAATGACCGTGCTGGTGTGAATTGCTGGAAGCCCGGAATTCAAAGCATGCTCCTAGGTAGACGCACGTGTACTAGACCAGTGGTTCTTAACCTGTGGTCCGGGGACCCTTAAGGGTCCAGAAACCTTCTCAGGGGGTCTGCGATTGCCTAGAATATTAAATATTATTAACAGATTATTAACTTGTACATAAATAAAGAAGCAAAATGTCAAAATAGAAAATGTAAAACATTCTATAAATGTGAAGGAATTCAAAATTAGAGGTTATAAAGTATCTTCAGATTGATTTGTGGGAGCAGTGTATGTTCATCAAACAGAATATAATACGGGTGATGAGTGGCCTCCATTGAATTTAGAAAAGCTCCAACCTTCCCATTCAAATCTTTATTTTTTGTGGTTGTGAATATTTCATCATTTGTATATTTGTTTGATGAACACTTGTTTCTGTATCTTTAGATTATTGTTTTGTGGTCCAAATCATCCAAAATGACTAGACCGGGGTCCCTGGCTTCCAGTAATGACTCATTTGGGATCCCCAGATTCTAATAGTGACATAGTGGAGGTGCCCGGGTTCCAGTAATGTTTAAATGGCGGTCCACAGAAGTCAAGCGATTAAGAACCACTGTACTAGACAGCTCTGTGTGTTAATGCAAACATAGTATAAAGACACTGTTGCAAGTGCTCTACCGTTTGGGGACTCACAAAGGAACCATGCTGGCTGACATGAACATAAAGGAAATGCCCATGCTAACCTTTGACCCACATAAGAGCATCAGTTTCCTCGTTGGAGTCTCAAATATCCTGTCTCTGCTGTTGGCTAATCCTCGTCAAACAGGCCCTCCCAATGCAGGAATCTGTCAGAGTACCATGACTTAACTTAAATGTAGGCCAAAGAAAATATTGATATTGATTCCAGACAAACACATTTTTGTGAAATGCCTCATGCCAGATACCTGACCACATCCTATTGATCAAAAACTGATGTTGGTGTACAGCATTGACGCCACTACAGTTATGGGGATAATCTTTCCAATACGGGTTTCTGGGAATTCCCATGGCAGCGCTTTCAGTCTATCATTTCTCAATACTAACAACGTAATAACAGATAATGACTTCCTAATGGCTTTCATGAGTTCCTTGAACCCTAAGCCCTGTTATATTTGGATGCCGGAAGTAAGACGTTTTGCTTAAAATGAATGGTTTCAATTAAGGCGCTGAACCCTTAACTGCCAGGGTCTTATTCATACACTTTGGTTCACATGTGTTAAAGCTTGCATGAAGTGATGCAGTTTAGTACTGCACACACTGGCCTTTACAATGGTTAAGTAAATTGATGGTATTTTTTGCGGAGCATCGTACGAGCAAAGCTTTAGTAAATGTGGGCCTTAGTAACTTATTGAGTGTTGGTCAGCAGTACATTAGAGGCCCTTGGAGGTATGCCCTATGGCCTCAACCCTAAAACTGCATGAATAACTAAAATACTCTTTTTAGATCAAGCCTACTAGACAGCGCATGTGCTGTCTATTGCGAGGTACAGTGTGGCTTACTAAGTACATAGAGGTACTTGGAGACTGCCTATTTCTTACCATTGGTTAGCTGTACTGTCACTCTCATTTCCCTGCCTCTTATTAGTGTCTAAATTTGTCAAAATTGCAGCTGCCTCTACCATGAAGCATTGCTTCTTTACCATTGCTTTGATTGGCTGACATCTCTGCTTCCACTGTTGGCTTTTCAAGCACTACTTTTTTACTGTTGTTCCAGATCCTGGGTGCATAGATGAACGAGGACTGCTGTCTTGTTTTTTCTTTTTAATAGTTCTTAGTCTGCAGTCGGATACTGTTCTGGCTGCAGGTGTGTGGAGAGCAACCAGAGATGGTGGGTTTGTCTGCAAGGTAAGTAGAGTTGCTGGTTGTGATACTTTGTAAATGAAGCAGTTGGTTTTGAAGATGGTGCCGGCTGCAAGGGGTGCCAATGGAGTTCCATCAGGATGGGAGATGATGCAATCATATTTGTTCAGGCCTTAGATTTTCTCAGCCCCTGGATGAGAAATGCAGCTTCATGTAGGATGTCCCTAAGAAATGCCAATATGGTGTCTGGGAAGCCATTGCATAGGACACTACCACCATCCACCTTTTGTAATATAAATTATTAACAATTAACAAGTTCAACTTGATTAAATGGTCACACTCACATAATCTCCATATTGTTTTGATCAGATTCACAGTCCGTGTGTCCATAAAATACTTACATTTCACCAAATCGCTTGATTTGTTCATCTGCTCATTTAGAAATATTTCAATAGTACTAGTGCATTTGGCTCTGAAGTATTTACATTCTCACATTATCTTCATTTGGGTTTCTGTTTATCCTGACGTGCATAATCTTCATGCTCACATTAGTAGAGGTGTACCTATACAGGCAACCAATGTGTTCCAAATGCAAGATGTCCAAGCCGAATGTGTGCAAGCTGCCCTCTCTCACCTAGTTTTAAAGGGCTACCGATGTGCAAAGTGAATCTGCGGCCACAAAGCATGTAAATCTCTAAATACATGCTTTGCGACCAGAAAATCAGAAGTGGCCATGTCCTAAAAGTATTTTGTGAGCTAGAAACATCCTTTTGACAGGTAAAGTGCCTCTTCTGAATAGAAAAGAGCAGGGTGAATGAAGTGGCGTCGTCCTCTTTGTTATTCAGAATAGCAAATATATATATCAAGTGTTTGAGACCGTAATTGTTGTTGCAAGCCACCAAATATAAAATAACACCTGGGATGAGGAATGATCTTATTCACAAACTGGGAGCTGTACCCGTAGGACAAGCTTTTCTTTGAGAATGTTGGCAAGTGGGCTCAAGGGAAGGAGTAACAGGTTGAGGGGAGTACTGCTAGACCCCCCCCCCCCACGACTTTATTCCCTGAAGGATACATGTGATTTTTTTTAAAGCAGCCCCTTTCCCTTTCAGTGCCCCCACCATGAATGGAGGTCTGTTGGCCCTCGTTTGCCTCCATCGCTGTATTAATAGGCAATCGCACGGGGTCACAAAGATTTTTCAACCTCTTACATATTAGTGACGTTGAAGGTTTTGCAAACTTTTGTGAAAGTGCATTTTTTAATCTGACTGATTAGGATATCAGTCTCATCCAAAATGAAGCCGAGCTTGCAACCTAGCCAGTGTGCAAATAGCAGGGACTGGTTTGTGACCTGACCTGGGCCTAGTGCACGGGCCCTAAGTTCGGTAAGTAAGGGTAGTATATAAGTAGGACTCCCGGTTTTATGGTATTTATTTTGTTAACATTTCCGTCTGTATTTATCCATATTTATTTTTTGGCCATCTTATTGGTATTTATCCATATTTATTTTGTGTTTCAAGAATATGTGTAGCTGTAAAATGGTATATTTCTGCATTTACTTAACTCTTCGACATGCACTCAAACATGGATGCCTGTCACATTTTAACAAAGTAAGCAGCCACGTATAACAAAAAACTACACTCACAGGTACATATTAGCATCATACTACAAATATATGTTAACATATGCAAGTATTTAAGGAAATCTCATCCTGTATTTTAACCCTCCATGCTGTCTGCCTGCTCAGCTGTTGTCTGGAATTCATGAAAGACAGCATGGAGAGTTTCTTACAAGAAGCACCATTTTCAGTATTTTTCCGCTTTAAAAAGAAATACCAACAGGAAACACATTGTTTTCTGTCTGTATTTATCTGTAAAAATCAGTAAAAACGGAAAACCGGAAGCCTTATTTATAAGCAATAATAATTATTGGTTATTGTAAGCCAATCGGCTTCAATCACGAAATCCTTTACCTTCTGTCTCCTGGTTTGTAAAAGTAAACCCAAGAATTGGATACCTGTTCGAGGTACATTGAGCATTCTGGCATCATGTATGGCCTGTTTACAAGCTGGCCTCGGCGGTATACAAATTTGTCACTGAGGTGTGCAGAAATTATCATATAAGATGAGTTTGGCATCTTCCAAGTTTATGGGTAAAACATGTTCATTTCTGGTTCTTACAGTTTTCCTCTGCACAAACTTCGCCAGGAAACACCTGGCAAAATGTCCTTTGGAGGAAATCGTCTATTTGGAGCCAACTTTGAATCCAGGGTCAGAGTGTTCAGTTGTTTGGAGGCCAACTGTCCTGGATATAAGCTGATCCCTTTGGCATAGTAGTGTTTTACTTTTTACTTCAAGGAGCTCAAACAAACTGGGACCAGAGGGAGAATCGTAGGTGTGTTCCTTTAAGAGGAATGGTATAGACCTCCCACAGGACTGAGAAAAAGACGTTGCTCCTGCACCTGAAGGAGGATAGGAGAGAACCCCTGTATTCAGACAGCGCTTACGTCTAGCATTCCAGGCTCAGACATCCACGAGGAGGACGGAGCCTTCTGAAGTCATAAACCAATGAGCACTGCCCAAGATTCCCCATTGTGATCAGCCCATAACAGCAGGGGAAGCGTTGTGCTTCATCTGTAAAAGAATGAGTGCCAGTGCCCAAAGCTCGCGGCCCCAGTGCCGAATACCGAGGCTACATATGGAATGCACCTCATGCCTCTTTAATCCACTACCAGACTGCGGCTGCCCACGGTGCACGCAGTGGGCACCTGTAAGAGGGTGGCCCCCTTAGTGCCGCATTAGGCACGTCCCAGTGCACCAGCTGCCGGGACCCCTTCTCTCTGGAGTCCCGCCTATGTCCGGTGCCTCTAAGGCGTCACTTCCGGTGCGCAGTGGGGCTGGGGACAGGTATTTATACCTGCCCCCACCCATTGCCCTTCCTCTTTGCTCCCCGCTGGACACGCTGTCACCCTCCCAACCGCTTACCCTGCGTGCCGGCGGGCAAAGGAATCGAATGTATTAATGTATGAATTTGTGTTGCAGGCGGAGTTACAGGGCGATCCGCAGGCTGATTGGTACAAAAGGGTACCCTTTTAGGAGCACAGAGTGGTGCCTTATGCCAAACCCCAGGAGGCTTTACGGCAGGACCCTGGATGAAAACGTCGGTGCCCCGCTAGTCCTTCGGGCGGTTGTAAGCCTGAGCAACCGGGGACTGGCCTTGTAATGCTCCGCCCCTAAAAGGCATGAGTAAAGTTATGGACTGGTGGTCCATGGTATGTAAAGGGGGATAATCCCCACATAAATGGTAGCACCGATTGGGTTGGCCACGTTGCAGTTTGGCTCATCAGGCGGGCAGGGCAGATAGGTTAATCACTGCTGCCTGCCCTTGGATCGCACGTGAGTTAACCCACCATGTTGGCATACTTCTTGTATGAAATAAACCTGTAGCAAACTGCTTTCCAACAAAAAATTGTGTGGACTGATTATTTTGTGCAGCACGACCATTTACTGCTAAGTGGGGGGTTGCCGATATCGGCACTTACTCCCTGTCATTTATCTCACTCTTACAAGTTCCTGCTTTCTCCCTTTGTGTGTTTTTCCCTGCCTTGCTCTCAGTAAATGCCTGATGCAGAAAAATACGGGTAGGACCCCATTAATGAGTTCCGGTGGGGCCCACCGGAAACCACTGCTCATATTCAGCACTGGTCTTGTCCCTTTACAGCAACCACAGAATCCCTCCAATGTATGAGGCGCTGTGTGCCTGCGCTGTTCTGTGTGTGGCCATGATCTGCTGCTATGTTGATGTTCATGAGAGGGCCATGTGCCGGTGCCTCTGCACTTGTGTCCCTTCATCAGGTATGTTGATGTCCATGTGAGGCCGGTGTGTCAACATCACTGCAATGCTAAAGCATATCTTTTCTACGAACAACTTTGGTATCAATGTGAGGTCCGAGTGCAGCATCCCCAGCACTGTGGCTGTGACCTCTTCCGTCAAGGGGTCATCCGGTCAAGCAGTACTTCCTGCCTCAGCACTTTTTACAGGCTGAATCTCTGAGCTGTGACTTCTTCTTTTCCCGTAACCATATCTTCAGAGACTGTGGTCCTGCTGCCCCATCCAGACAGTGCCAAGCAGCCTGGTCGCCGAACATGGCCTGGGCCAGGAACCCATACACACTGACGAAGTAAATCCGCCATACAACTGTGCACATTGCATCCCCGGAGAGCAGGCTACAGTTCCATGCTAATTGCAACAGCTTCCTGTTTTCAGTCTGTGCACCCCTCTGCACCCCCCCCAGCAGAGCACAGAAGAGTTTCAAAATTACTAGTAACTGGGGAGAGGATGTGGACTAACGGCTAGAGCGGTCGACCTCTAAGTAGAGAAACCGGGTTCGAGTCTTGGCAGGGACGCTCAATATCCTGTGATTCTGGGCAAATCACTTAATCTCCCTATGCTTAATAAAATGAATGTGTCCCTCTGTAGGCATCTGGTGCTCATGTTAAGCTCTCTGATTCCCTCGGGTCAAGTTTGCGCGATATAAAGCTATATATATATATATATTCACTGAAAAAACCATAGGTTTCAGGGGCGTTATAGTTAGTTGGACATTTCACTCGTACACAACCATAGAAATTCCCCCGTTATAGTTAGTTCAGCTAACTATAACTCGCGCGCCCGCAATGCACTGCTGATGACGTCACATATTACATCACTCATGACATGGTCAGTGACATCACTCATGACATCACTGATGACATCTCAAATGACATCACTGATGACATCATCCTTGTGATAGAGTGGCAGACCTCCTCTCACCCTAATATAACCTTTGATACACACACTTAAAAATACAAACTAACATTTTCAAAACAATGGACATACCAATACCAGTTACAACACACCTATTCAGTAATTCCAAGATCTACACACACATCCACTCATTCACCAACAGTCCCTATACAGTCACTCATACATGTACTCACTCATCATATGTACTCATACACCTATACATCCTGTTACACACCGCCACTCATCCATAGAGTTACTCACACACATAGTCACACATGCAAACAAAGTATCAAACATCCATTTACTTGCATATACAGTTATACACACACTACCACACTTACTTCTACAGAAACTTACACATACTTACTCTCTTAAACAATCACTTATAGAAACACCTACTTATTTGTACAGGAACTCTTCCAATCTCTCACTCTCACATATACTCACTTATATACACCAATACTCACATATACTAGTTTAAAACATATGTAGTTACTCATAAAGACACTATTGAGACAGTCATTCACTCACTAACACACCCATACACATACTCATCCACCTATACAGTCCTGCACACATGCTGTCTTCAACACATACAAACAGTGAGTCACTCATTCATGCATCTATGCACTAAGTAATACCCCCACCGAACCATACAGACACTCAGACACTCATACTGATACTCAAAAACCAACTAATAACCCATATAGACACTCATGTAGCTACTCACCAACCCATGCAGCCACTTATACACAAAGTGAGAGACTGATACAGATATTTTCATATTTAAACATTACTCACTAACCCATGTATTCACTAAGATACACTTAGTCAGTTATACAATCAATTTTACAAAACAAAATCATCCATTTAGACACTTATATACCCATTTATTCTTCCATCGACCTTGAGATATACATATATAAAACATATTTAATTTTCAGAAAAACACACATTCACTGGATGATGTCATTTGAGATGTCATTTGAGATGTCATTTGAGATGTCATGAGTGATGTCATGAGTGATGTCATGAGTGATGTCATGAGTGATGTCACTGACCATGTCATGAGTGACGTAATATGTGACGTCATCAGCAGTGCATTGCGGAGCGCATGAAGTTATAGTTAGCTGAACTAACTATAACGGGGAATTTCTATGGTTTTGTACGAGTGAAATGTCCAACTAACTATAACGCCCCTGAAACCTATGGTTTTTTCAGTGAATTTCTAAGGTTTTTTAAATGCTAATTTCTAACTATAACGTGCCTGAAACCTATGGTTTTTTCAGTGAATTTCTAAGGTTTTTTAAATGCTAATTTCTAACTATAACGTGCCTGAAACCTATGGTTTTTTCAGTGAATATATATATATTTATTATACTATGTATACATGTGAAAATGTCTCGGTCCCCTGTTTGCCTCGGTGGCACGGAAAAAATGGGTGGAACTGACGTCAGCACGCCGACGAGGTTCTCTTATGGCTCCGATGACGTCATACGGTGTCGCGAGCGGAGCCGTGCTATTATGACGTCCTCGTTGACGTGGGAGAGCTAGGAAAGAATTTCCATGGAATGCTGGTGCAGGGGATATTCACCTAAGTGTTCAGGCTAGTCCTTTGGGAGCAACTGTTTATGTTGCCACTCCAGAAACCGAAACCAGTGATCCGAGGGCAGAGGCCCTGCAGATGGCACATGAGGTGGGGTGCCCAGTCGTGTGCACCGGCGGGGCAGCGAAGTGATAAGCACCACAACCCACAAAAAAGGTAACGAGGGCACTGAATAACACAGGATCTTCTCTTTGTATCTGGCAGGAACAGCGAAGTTAAAATGCCCTAGTACCAAAATGTAGAATTAGTGCTACAACGGTCTTCAAGAGGACCTGCGATGCCGCTTCTGCCTCCCGTACCCTGGAGGTGGCACATGGGTCACGCGGTACGGTCATACTGCGGTGGGACGCACACTCGCTGACCTCTCATGGCACTGCTCCACACTTCAGGGAGGACGCTTTCCATTAGCTATGTTTTCTGATGACATGTCGCGCCGGCCCCTTCCAACAACAGAACTCCTTTAGATCCAAACAGACTCTTCCACTCTCTCACCGGAAGTGAAACCAGGCCACGCGGACACTTTCACAATA
This sequence comes from Calotriton arnoldi, assembly GCA_963921515.1. Lineage (NCBI taxonomy): Eukaryota > Metazoa > Chordata > Amphibia > Caudata > Salamandridae > Calotriton > Calotriton arnoldi. Next base: position 145,219 of record CAWUFW010012589.1, read on the forward strand.
CTACAGCTGGGAATGCACTTTTCGGTAAAAAAAACACATTCCTTCCTCCTAATTAATCAAATAAACGTCTCACTGAAGAACAGGGGCCAGCTTCAATCGGTAAACTGCCGTTACAACGACTTTTTTACTTTGCGATACCATTACAACGCATGCATTACCACGCATGCGTTGTACATCACGAAGTCATTACTACGCATTTTTTTAGAACGCATGGTCATTTACCACGCATGCCTTTACAACGAATTTTGTTGTAAAGGTATGTATGGTAAATGACCATGCGTTCTAAAAAACATGTAGACGATGCATGTCGTTGTAAAGAAACAGAGGCTGTTCCGTTTCCTCACAACGACGTGCACCGCCCCTCAGAGACGACGTGAAGCAGGAACCACGAGGAGTGAGAGGTAAGGGGGATTGGGCATGGGCATGGGGTGGGGGTTTCTTTTCTAGGGTTTAGGGTAGTGCAGTGGTGTTTGGATGGTGTAGGGGGTCGTGCTGGGGGTAGTGTTTTAGGGTTTAGGGTAGTGCAGTGGTGTTTGGGTAGTGTAGGGGGTCGTGCTGGGGGGGTGTTTTAGGGTTTAGGGTAGTGCAGTAGTGTAGGGGTCGTGCTGGGGGTAGTGTTTTAGGCTTTAGGGTAGTGCAGTGGTGTATGGGTAGTGTAGGGGGTCGTGCTGGGTTAGTGTTTTAGGGTTTAGGGTAGTGCAGTGGTGTTTGAGTAGTGTAGGGGGTCATGCTGGTGGTAGTGTTTTAGGGTTTAGGGTAGTGCAGTGGTGTTTGTGTAGTGTAGGGGGTCATGCTGGAGGTAGTGTTTTATGGTTTAGGGTAGTGCAGTGGTGTTTGGGTAGTTTAGGGGGTCGTGCTGGGGGTAGTGTTTTAGGGTTTATGTTAGTGCAGTGGTGTTTGGGTAGTGTAGGGGGTAGTGCTGGGGGTAGTGTTTTAAGGTTTAGGGTAGTGCAGTGGTGTTTGGGTAGTGTAGGGGTTCATGCTGGGGGTAGTGTTTTAGGGTTTAGGGTATGGCAGTGGTGTTTGGGTAGTGTAGGGGGTCGTGCTGGGGGTCGATTTAGGGTTTAGGGTAGTGCAGTGGTGTTTGTGTTGTGAGGGGATCGTGCTGGGGGTAGTGTTTTAGGGTTTAGAGTAATGCAGTGGTGTTTGTATAGTGTAGGGGGTTTAGGGTAGTGCAGTGGTGTTTGTGTAGTGTAGGGGGTCATGCTGGGGGTTGTGTTTTAGGGTTTAGGGTAGGGCAGTGGTGTTTGTGTAGTGTAGGGAGTAGTGTTTTAGGGTTTAGGGTAGTGCAGTGGTGTTTGTGTAGTGTAGGGGGTCATGCTGTGGGTAGTGTTTTAGGGTTTAGGGTAGTGCAGTTGTGTTTGTGTAGTGTACGGGGTCGTGTTTTAGGGTATAGGGTAGTGCAGTTGTGTTTGGGTAGTGTAGGGGGTCATGCTGGGGTTAGTGTTTTAGGGTTTAGGGTAGTGCAGTGGTGTTTGGGTAGTGTAGGGGGTCGTGCTGGGGTAGTGTTTTAGGGTTTAGGGTAGTGCAGTGGTGTTTGGGTAGTGTGGGAGGTCATGCTGGGGGTAGATTTAGGGTTTAGTGTAGTGCAGTGGTGTTTAGGTAGTGTAGGGAGTCGTGCTGGGGGTAGTGTTTTAGGGTTTAGGGTAGTCCAGTGGTGTTTGTGTAGTGTAGGGAGTCGTGCTGGGGGTAGTGTTTTAGGGTTTAGGGTAGTGCAGTGGTATTTGGGTAGTGTAGGGGGTCGTGCTGGGGTAGTGTTTTAGGGTTTAGGGTAGTGCAGTGGTGTTTTGGTAGTGTAGGGGATCATGATGGGGTAGTGTTTTAGGGTTTAGGGTAGTGCAGTGGTATTTGTGTAGTGTAGGGGTAGATTTAGGGGTTAGGGTAGTGCAGTGGTGTTTGGGTAGTGTAGGGGGTCGTGCTGGGGGTAGTGTTTTTGAGTTTAGGGTAGTGCAGTTGTGTTTGGGTAGTGAAGGGGGTCATGCTGGGGGTAGTGTTTTAGGGTAGTGCAGTGGTGTTTGGGTAGTGTAGGGGTCAACCAACATGAATTTGTCCTTGTGTGATGTAACCAATGCTCATGTAAAGCACTCCAATACCTGACCAGTCTGCACTATATAAAACTGCAAAAACAAAAAATAAAAAGTGTTTTGCACACTTCTGTCATTGGGCTATACGTGGGCTACCTCTGGGTGATATTTGTGCTACATTTGGGCTCTTTTTTCTCTGGTGGCCATCTTGGGAGACTTATTTGTTATGAAGTTTCCTAATTTCCTCATTTACTACAGTCTCCTCAGTAGGAAATGCTTTCAGTTTTTACTTTGATTCCATCAAGAAGGCATTCAGATGTGTCACACATTTGCCATAAATTCAGAATGTTAGCACTCTAGTTGTTCATTAGATCACTGTAGTAAAGCTACTGCTCACCAAGGAGTTAACTGGAAGTCTACTGCTGGTATTGAAAGTGATTGTTTCAGTCTGCATGTCAGAATTTTCTAATGAAATAGAAGAGGATTTGAGATCTCACTTAAAACATGCCCTAAATTTTCTTTTGCAGCACTAACCATAATTTCTATGGCAAAATGAACCCCCTCATTTTGTTCCTTTTTAAATTAAATGTTTTAAGTGTTACCAGTTTATTCCAATCAAGATGGCTTCAGGTGTGCCATACTTTTGTCATAAGTAAGGCTGTTAGCACTCTAGTTGTTCTTTAGAACACTCTGGGAAGCTGCAGTAGAACACAAAGGCATCAACTGACAGGCTGCTCCTGTTGAAATATAACAGGAAGATATTTGAGATCTCACTTAAAACATGTCCTAATTTTTCTTTCTACAGCACTAACCATAATTTCTATGGCAAAATGAACCCCCTCATTTTGTTCCTTTGTAAATTAAATGTTTTAAGTGTTACCAGTTTATTCCAATCAAGATGGATTCAGGTGTGCCATACTTTTGTCATAAGTAAGGCTGTTAGCACTCTAGTTGTTCTTTAGAACACTCTGGGAAGCTGCAGTAGAACACAAAGGCATCAACTGATAGGCTGCTCCTTTTGAAATATAACAGGAAGATATTTGAGATCTCACTTAAAACATGTCCTAATTTTTCTTTCTACAGCACTAACCATAATTTCTATGGCAAAATGAACCCCCTCATTTTGTTCCTTTTTAAATTAAATGTTTTAAGTGTTACCAGTTTATTCTAATCAAGATGGCTTCAGGGTGCCATACTTTTGTCATAAGTAAGACTGTTAGCGCTCTAGTTGTTCTTTAGAACACTCTGGGAAGCTGCAGTAGAACACAAAGGCATCAACTGACAGGCTGCTCCTGTTGAAATATAACAGGAAGATATTTGAGATCTCACTTAAAACATGTCCTAATTTTTCTTTCTACAGCACTAACCATAATTTCTATGGCAAAATGAACCCCCTCATTTTGTTCCTTTTAAATTAAATGTTGTAAGTGTTACCAGTTTATTCCAATCAAGATGGCTTCAGGTGTGCCATACTTTTGTCATAAGTAAGGCTGTTAGCACTCTAGTTGTTCTTTAGAACACTCTGGGAAGCTGCAGTAGAACACAAAGGCATCAACTGACAGGCTGCTCCTGTTGAAATATAACAGGAAGATATTTGAGATCTAACTTAAAACATGTGCTAATTTTTCTTTCTACAGCACTAGCCATAATTTCTATGGCAAAATGAACCCCCTCATTTTGTTCCTTTTTAAATTAAATGTTTTAAGTGTTACCAGTTTATTCCAATCAAGATGGCTTCAGGTGTGCCATACTTTTGTCATAAGTAAGACTGTTAGCGCTCTAGTTGTTCTTTAGAACACTCTGGGAAGCTGCAGTAGAACACAAAGGCATCAACTGACAGGCTGCTCCTGTTGAAATATAACAGGAAGATATTTGAGATCACACTTGAAACATGTCCTAATTTTTCTTTCTACAGCACTAACCATAATTTCTATGACAAAATGAACCCCATCATTTTGTTCCTTTTTAAATTAAATGTTTTAAGTGTTACCAGTTTATTCCAATCAAGATGGCTTCAGGTGTGCCATACTTTTGTCATAAGTAAGGCTGTTAGCACTCTAGTTGTTCTTTAGAACACTCTGGGAAGCTGCAGTAGAACACAAAGTAATCAACTGACAGTCTCTGCCATTGTTGGATGTACATGTTTTACTGAGAATGTCAGACTTCATTCTCACATGACTGAGAAAGATAATGTGAATTTACAGAAAATATGCTCTCATTTTAGCTTCTGGAGCACCTTCCAAAACTGTATGGGACAAGCATGTGAAAATAGTTTTCTCTCAAACATGATTCATGATATCCCAGCAGAAGGTTTTTCACAGGGTAAAATCACCTTAGAACACACCACAATTCCTGAAATTAGTATGGTACCATCAACAAATGAATTCTAATGTAACTAAAGTCTGTTTTCACCCTTTATAGTTCTCCTTTTGGTAACCCTCAAAATCTTCGATTCACTACAATGCATTTCAATGGGGTACTATCATTTATATTGGTCCCAAGATGGCTGCCAGCAATTCCAGGATGAAGTGCTGACAGCCAATCAGATCTCACGATGACATGTGTGGTTAGGCTCCGCCCAGATATATATGTGTTTTTACTTTTGATTTTCTCAGCAACTACTGAACGGATTTACACAATTTAACAAAAGGGTTCTTTCTGAACCAAGAACTACCTCTTTGCCAAATTTGGTGTAATTCCGTTCAGCAGTTCGAGCTGTAGCCTTGCATAAAATTTCCTATGGGAAATTGATTTTTTGACTCTTATTTTTTAATTTCTCCGCAACTACTGAACGGATTGACACCATTTAACAAAAAGGGTTCTTTCTGAACCAAGAACTACCTCTTTGCCAAATTTTGTGTAATTCAGTTCAGCAGTTCGGCGTGTAGCCGTGGCTAAAGTTTCCTATGGGAAAATGAATGGGGAAAACACGTTTTGGGACCCCCCTTTTTTCTCGGCCCCCGCTTGACGAATCACCCCGAAACTTTCAGGGTAGGAGCGGACCGGAGCGGGCCATAAAGTTTGAAAATTTCGCGAAGATTCCTAAACCGACGCAAGAGTTATTTCAAATAGAATGTTGCGGATTTCCTATGGAAAATAGGTCCTAACTATAACTATCTACTGGCGACCGCCAGTAGATAATATATATATAAATATATATATATATATATATAGCTGCAGACAAGCCCAGTACTCCATGAACAAACGGCAAGAGCAGACCCAATTCAGTGCAAGTTGCTTTTTATTTTCCTACAACCATCACCATGTTGCCATTACGCGTTTCGGCCGTCCGAGCGGCCTTGATCACATGACAGCGTTTAGGACCGATAGATACATTTTTAAAGTGCAAGTGACCAATGGCAATCCATATGGACATAGTAAAAATACTATGCAATTCTATATCCATGTTTAAATACAGTAAAAAATGTAATGATGTAAGCACATTATAATAACTTCAAATATGTTGGTAAAATACCGATTCAACCTGACAAATAGATAAGACAGGGAAAATGTATATTCTTATGTAAAATACAATAATTACCTATTAAAATGGATACCAAAGGTCAAAAAAGAGATAATACAACCCATATCCCACCTAAAAAAGAGATCTTAAAAAATTATTAGGTCCTATATATTAAACCAACTAATTTGTGCAAATATGCAAATATAGTGCAAAAAGATGTGTTAATAATTAGCCCCAATGTGCAAATTTCTAAGCTAGCTGCCAAACGACATTATACCATCCAAATGATATTTTTAAATGATTATACAGACAGAAAAGAAAAAAGAGAAATACAGAATACAACCAATCAAGAGCAACAAGGTTGATTCCCACAAATGTTTTTACATATCCTCAATATAAAATACATTTCAACCTTAAAACACTCCACTAGAAAAATTAAAAAAGGTTTCCAACCTAAAAAGACAATAAATATGTAAATTTTAAATATATACATAAATGTATAAAAAAACATTTACATAGAATATTGTGAAAATTTATGGAGACACCCAGGATTTCATAAACAATTCATATATGCAGAGAGATTTTTTATATATATATTATTCATACACAAATAAATAACTCAACCTAGTTTAAAGCCGAGAGGCATATAGCACTCCTATTTATCCGGAAACTCTAACTGCAAGAAAAAAGTGGAATTTTTAAAGATAAGTATATAAATCTTCACTCATGTTCAATCCATTTGGCTGTTTAGTATCGAGTTCCAGAATATATCTTGTCTCTAGGCGCCTAAGCTTGGATTCCCTATTCCCACCACGTTTAGAGAATGGTATAGAATCCAATACAAAGTACTTAAAATGCTTAAGACTACTGTTATGTACATCTTTAAAATGCCTGGCTACCGGGTAACTCGGGTCACAGTTCACTATCGCCCGGGTATGCTGTAAAACTCTCTTATGAACAGACAATTTTGTGCTCCCAATATAAAGCAAATTACAGCTACATTGCAAAGCATAGACTGCAAATTCAGTTTTGCACGACAGGTATTTATTGATTGAATAGACCCTATCACTAAAAGGTGTCTGATATGTTTTGGTATTGACTCCAAATTGACACGCTTTGCAAGAAGGACATTTAAAAAAACCTTTCCTTTGCTTAAGCCATGAGCTAGGTTCAATGTCCTCCGGATTGTTGTTTACCAAAGCATTTCCCATCGTGTGAGCCCTACGAAAGGTAATGGCAGGTTGTTTAGGCAAAGAACTTCCAATAACTGGATCACCTAATACCGTGTGCCAGTTACGGCGTATAATAGATCTGATCTGACCCTCCTGTCTGGAGTACCCCAGTATAAGTCTCGTTGTATTGTCTGGTACATTGTAAGGTACATGACCAGACTTGACTCGGTGTTTTATCAGATCCTGCCTTGATTTACTTCTTGATTTTACCATTGCAGCCTCAATTGTCTGTTCCTTATACCCCCTATTTAGAAATCTGTTTTTACATTCTTGTTGCTTTTCCTGAGCATCCAAATCCTCACTACATATTCTCCGGATCCTAAGCATTTCCCCATAGGGGATGCTATGTATGAGGTGTTGTGGATGTGAGCTTGAAGCATGCAATATGGCATTGCCAGCAGTAGATTTTCTAAAAGGGTTGTTGCCAATTTCGTATCACAGATATATACTTCAGTGTCTAAAAAGGTTATGCTTACTCGGCTAATAGAATACGTAAACTTAAGATTGAGATTATTCGTATTGATTTCTTGAAGGAACTCATGTGCTTCTTGTTCTGTTCCATTCCAGATGACAAATAAGTCATCTATGAATCTTAACCAAACAATTGCCTTATTCTCCAAAATGTGGGCATACTTCTTTTTGAGGACCAGCTTCTCCCACCATCCCAAAAAGAGACAGGCATAACTAGGGGAGAAGCTGGCCCCCATTGCCACACCTTGTATCTGCTGATAAATTTGATTTTTATACAGAAACAAATTGTTCTCAAGACAAAACAGCAATAAATCCAGTATCATCTGGTTATGTTTAGCAAATTTTAGTGGTCTATTAGATAAAAAGTATTCAACTGCTTTCATTCCATCACTATTTCTAATGCAAGTATATAATGATACTACATCCACAGATATTAGATGATAAGTATCCTGCCAAATTATATTTTCAATTTTGCTAATAAAATCAGTAGTATCCTGTACATAAGAGTCAAGTGATTTCATGTGTTCTTGTAAGAAAGAATCAATGTAAACAGACATATTAGCTAGTGGCCCATCACAAGCAGATATAATAGGTCTACCTGGTGGCTTTGTTAAGGATTTATGGATTTTAGGAAGGAAATACAGCACCGGGATTGTGGGGTTCTCTTTCTTAAGATACTTAAACTCCTGCAAATTAAGCAACCCTGTGCTTTTCCAAGCCAACAGTTTATTAAAAAACTCATCCTGGGCTTGCTTAAATTTAAGAAAAGAACTTTTACGGTAACAATCAGTATCATTTAATTGTCTTGCTGCTTCCTCAGAATAATCACTCAATGACCATAGAACCACATTCCCACCTTTGTCCGTGTTCCTTACCACTATTTGTTTATCATCCTTAATTTAAGACATCACCTGTCCATATTTCCAATCAAAATCAGTATGTTTTGTTTTAGTTTTATTTGTTTGAACATGAAGCTGTTTAATTTCTTTAACCACATTCTCGCTAAACAAATCCAAAGAATCTTTTGGCATCATAGGGACAAATTTTGATTTTTCTTTAAACTTCGTGTCAGGCTTAGCACATGTTTCAAATTTTGGGGACAAGAAGTCTTGAGTAGTCAAATCCCTAAAACTATCTTCGTTCTCAGGATTTTCACAACTTAAACTATACAAGTTCTTAAGAGTGTTTAAATCAGAAACAGTGAGGTTACTATTTATCATACCACAGTCCGGTGGATCATTGTTTCTCTCCCCACTTAATAATTCCTGTTGCCCAGCTTTTGTTTTATGGTACTTCTGGAGTTTCAATTTCCTCACGAATTTATAAATATCTGCTCTTGTATTTGTATAATCCAAATTGGTTTTAGGACAAAATGACAGACCTAAGGACAAAATCTCCTGTTCAGTTATACTGAAATTAATATCCGTTAAATTAACAATCGTATTGTCCAAGTTACTTTTGTCCCTTTTGTCAATGTCCCCATCATCATTTATTGCCTCCTTCTCCATTGGCCACGTCCCCTCTTCGGTTTGGGATTTGTGTTGCTTCCTCCTTTTTCTGGTTGCCCTTCTACGTTCCCGCCGGCTCTTTGTCCTTCGTTTTTTGCTGGATTAGCAACACCTGATCTAAGAGTTTCCCGAAGACTTCTTCTTAAACATTCCAATTCTTCACCTAGGGACGGTTTCACTGCTCCCAGAGCTACCCTGACATCAGTATTTTCACCTTCCGTTTCACTTTCAGTGACTGAACTTAATTCTGATGCTGATACTGCATCCCCCTGAATCTCATTATGTTCCAGGGGATACTTTCTGTTTCGTGTTGGTTTATTCCTGAAAGAATCATACTTTTTAGCAAATGTAAAGATTTGCCCGTTGGCATAGTCATCTTTATCTCTCTGAAATTTGTATGTTTTTCTATGTTTAATCTTCTCCTCCTCTTTATTCAATCGAGTTGTCATTTCATCATGGTATTTTTTTCTTTGTTGTACATCACCTTGTAATTCAATCTCACTTGTAAGCAACTCAATCCTTTTCTGCAACTCCTCTCGATCTATTTCGGCGTATTTGACTAAAATTTGAACCAAACGCCGCGAGGAGTCTAAGTTGCTTTCTGCCCACTCCAACATCATGAGTGGGTTTGGGGCATCGTAACTGGGGGCTAGCATAATTCTTAGCCCCCTCGGTATCCTTCCAACGTCAAGATACTTCTGGAGGGACTTGGCCTCCCACCATTTTGCTGTTTCCTGTCGCATTAGTTTCTCCAAAATGCGATAATTTTCCTTTAGCCCCTTTATTCCTGTCCGTGTATTTTCATTCCCAATATCGCTTGGTTGCTGTCTATTTGGAGGATTGTCTTGAAACATTTCCTCCGCTGCAGACTCGCGATCCCTTATTGCTGTGGCAGACATGGTGATAGTTAGAAACTGTGTGATACTGTGTGATACTTTCGAAAACGCACCGTTGCGGAGTCTGACCGTTACACTACAATCTTTACGGTGAACAGAACCCCCACAGTTCAAAACCTCCCAACCTGTGTAATGTTATTGCGCAGATGTACCTGGATGGAGACAACGCCGCAATCCCGATATTCTTGAGTAGACGATCCCGTTACGGCTTCCAAGCTCTATGCCTCGCTTGTTACTCGCCGGTACTTCCAAGATTCGCTTCTCGCTTCACGACTCGGCTCCGTCAACTCCTTACATGTAATGCGCAAACACAGGGGGCTCCGTAGATTCCTGACCCGGAATAGCTTTGAAGTGCTTCCGGAACCTCCGCGCCGTCTACTCCAACACCAGCAGAAACTGACGAAGTGTCAACAGCTCGGCGATCCGTAGGCAAACGACCTCCAACCACAGAGCCAACTTCAAGAGAGGGGGTCCACTTATCCGGAGGCGGTCAATCCGGTAAATACAGCTGCAGACAAGCCCAGTACTCCATGAACAAACGGCAAGAGCAGACCCAATTCAGTGCAAGTTGCTTTTTATTTTCCTACAACCATCACCATGTTGCCATTACGCGTTTCGGCCGTCCGAGCGGCCTTGATCACATGACAGCGTTTAGGACGGATAGATACATTTTTAAAGTGCAAGTGACCAATGGCAATCCATATGGACATAGTAAAAATACTATGCAATTCTATATCCATGTTTAAATACAGTAAAAAATGTAATGATGTAAGCACATTATAATAACTTCAAATATGTTGGTAAAATACCGATTCAACCTGACAAATAGATAAGACAGGGAAAATGTATATTCTTATGTAAAATACAATAATTACCTATTAAAATGGATACCAAAGGTTAAAAAAGAGATAATACAACCCATATCCCACCTAAAAAAAGAGATCTTAAAAAATTATTAGGTCCTATATATTAAACCAACTAATTTGTGCAAATATGCAAATATAGTGCAAAAAAGATGTGTTAATAATTAGCCCCAAAGTGCAAATTTCTAAGCTAGCTGCCAAACGACATTATAAATCTAATGAGGCATAACAGTACATTGCATTTATCATGAGTGATAGATGTGCTCCCTGGACTTTTTACAACTCACCACTCTCCAAGTCATTACTGTTTGATAGCATTACCCGTTGAAAGTAAAAGCCTACAAGTAGAGCTTTGATCCTGTGATTCCAAGCCCAGCGACAATAGTTACACAAGGATTTGTGTTTGGGGGGCCTTTGTATTTACACTGTGTGTTGTCTGTGTGCCTGTATGACTATGGGCCCGAGTGTGCATGGGTGCCTGTGTGCATGCTGCTCTCCTTAAATTGGTGCCTGGGTCTGTTGGCCTGGCTTGACGGATGCCTGTATGGGCACTTGCATATATAGCTATATGCCTTCGCACAAGGTTGTGTGTGGTGCTGTGTTTTTGGTCTGTGTGCTTAGATTCCTGTAGATCTGCCGCTCTATTTGCATATGTATGCTCTTATGTTCTGACGCCTCTATATCTGCATTCATCCCTATTATGTCTAGGTGTAAACGTGAGCATATATGTTGTATGTCTGTGTGCCTACCATATACAAAAGAAAAACCCATTTACTGCGTCAGAAGTTGCTGACGTTTCTGTTCTATGTGCACCCCTCATCCTTAAAATCAGTTCTTCACTTGCTGCTTTATTCTTTCCTTGAAACAAGTTCCTCCCTCAATCAATTCTAAAACAAAAAAAAGTATACTCACCTAAGGACTTTCTCTGTTACACAAACAAAACAGCACTCAAAACCACTTGACACACATTATTTCTTTCTAACTCAGACTGTAATTGTGGAAAAATACACATAGGACAACAAAAACCTAAAACACCTAACTACTTTGCAACCTAGGAATGTGGGGTTCATTGTTTCCACCGCACTAAATTATATTACTCTCATCCTCATGTTCATTTTTTCCATGCTTATCTCTTTCAAAATCACCACATAACAAAGTTGCTCTTGGACTTCTGTGCAATTTGTGTGCAATCAGTACCTTCGCTGCAATATTTACTTTGGACAGCTAATAAACACAAGACATTTTAATCCCTGCTGTGGTCCAGATCCTGCGCTCATTTTTGATGATCACTGATACACAAATGTCTGGAAATGTGTTTCACTACCAGCCTTACAGAAGGCATTAAGAATGTTTTTATTTTGCTTGGGTCACTCTTGCATAATGTTCTCTTAACAAAAAAGTGTTGAAATAGTCCTTCATTCTGGCAGTTCTACTAGAGTAGAAAGGAAGTATTGTGGGGCACCACTGGAATTACATACATTCCTTTCCCATAAACAAAATAAAACAACTAGGCTACAGATGAAGAGGGCTGGAATGGACATCAAATTCTGATCTAACAAAAATGTTTAAACTTACCCCACACTGTAGGAGGCCTGACTAGAATGGGGCCATGGGGGCTTTCCCAATTGGGTCATGTCAGCCTCCTACTCGCCAATCCACCCGGGAAATGCCACAGTGGCAGAATGGCCAGTCCTGCCATGCAGATGAGGCTAGGTGAATCCTGCAGGAAGGTGTCCGGTTATCCACGTACTGATGTGTCTGAGGCAAGAAGAGCCTGCTTTAAGTAATAATCTCTAGGGGGCTGATGGAGTGTTGACTTTTGTTTGTGTAAATCCTAAACAACATACCATGCATTTAGTGCTGTCAGTTTGCAGATTAGTGTTAATGTACGCCAGGTCTGCAATCCAAGTGCTGTGCACCACCCACTGTTGGTTCAGTGACAGCTGGAATGCAGGCAGAATCCCACAGCCAGAAATAACTGCCCTGGTCACCATGTTTGCACCTGTGCTGGAACACTAAAACATGCTAACTATTGTGCAGTATTTTGGTTTTGGTAGTATGTTGTGAAAGTTTCTGTTCAAGTGCCTGCTTTCAAAAGTGTGAACAGTTTTAAACTCTAAAACAAAACAAGGATTTGCAATGTAATAGGTCTCGCATTTGCAAGAGTTTGAGCTATTGGCATTGTAAATGACAATGCCTTTTATTTATGTGTTTTGAAAATCTGCAAGCGGTGAGTAAACACGCACTTGGTTCTTATAGTCCTTGCTTACGAGAAGCAAGGCTGGCTGTAACTGCGCCTCTTTTACTCTGACTCCTGAGGGCGCAAGATGGCGCAAGGGAAAAAAAGCTCCCTGGGCCTATCAAAGCTCTCTATTTTTTAAAATTGGGTTCAAGGGACTGAACCTAACTGTCCAGATATACATATATTTTGAACCTTAAGTTTCCAAAAATTACTTGATTGATTTTCACCAAATCACAAAAAGCACAATCTGCGGACCACATTTTAGCTTCCTGCCAAATTTGGTGTAATTTCATTCAGCAATTTTTGCGGTAGCTCTTTTTAAAGAAGCCTATGGAAAATGCATGAGGATTCTGCGTTTTGGGACCCTCCCTTTTTTCTCAGCCCCACTTGACAAATCACCCAAAACTTTCCATGCACAAAGTAGTCAAAAAGTAGAATTATATATTATTTATATTTATTAAAAAATAGTATGAACAGGAAAATGGTTCAGAGAAAAAAAATATTGTGTCATAAGAATAGAAGGTGTATTAGGTAATATCATTGATGGAATGACATCAACACACCAACATTACACGTATTTTGAAGAAAGGAAAGAACATGTTGTATTGAGCAGGTGCTTCTTATGAATGTAAGTATGATGTCATGTGGAAAGAGAGTCCTTGAAGTGGTCAGTTGGTTGCAGCTGTTATAATGTACTTGTGTGGCCTTGTGCTGCGTTGTTTGTCTACAGAAATACTTTTAGCTTCTCACAGGTCCATGTCTTCATTAGGACAAACAACATCTGGACTAAATATTTTCCTCTAATGTTTCCAACACTAACTAAAATAGACGACTATAAGTGTCCTGTCTTTGGATTCTGTAGCCTAGAGGAGTAATGTAGCTGTTGTTATAATGCACAATTTATATTGAATGATGGGATTGATGTGCAAATTTACATCTATACATGGTAACCATTTAAAATGTTTTTAATTAATAAAAGTGGAAGGGTTATGCCAATGGAAAATATACTCATTTAAACATTCATTTGTTTTATTCATATCGAATTGAAAACTACGATTTTCTTAGATTTCTCTGTGCACCCATGTTTCCCCTAACCAAATTGCTGCTGACAATCTGCAGGGTTTCGGTTAGCAAAAATATGCATTTATACTTTTCTTTATTTTTTTTGTGAACATTATCTTTTGTGAAGAAATCCCTTAGAATGGGGCATTAGGAGCATTTGCCACACTTACTACACCATGTCCACACATGCACATGTATTCAGGGTTATGTTATTAAGTTTTGGTTAGTGAGTGTTCACTGCATGTGCATTGCCCACTCCCGTCATAAATCCCAGTTCTTTTCTCCTTGGGCTTAATTATGGTTGTAGATAAATCCAAGCATCTTGCAGATTTTCTTCTATAATAAGTGCAACCTCTGCAGTGTCAGCATGCTGCTGGTTTTTTGACTCTGTGCACTGGAAATCTAACCAGCTCCCAGTACATTTTTTGGGCCAATAAAACATTTCAAAATTAGTTATACTCCTAATTGGCATATTTAACTTACCTATAAGTCCTTATTGTATGTTACAAAGTTTACCCAGGGCTGGTAAGTCAAATGTTACTGACGGACTACAGCACTACAGTGCCATCCACTAGTTTGAACAAGCAAGCTTTACTTCAGGCCTGCCACTGCAGCCTGGCAGCTGCAATTTAAAATTGCAACATGACTGCCCAAATAAACCCTTTTTGACAGGAGAAAACCTTCCTTTTAAATTTTGCATTTGGAGAAAGTACCTTCCTTTCCGCATTCAGTGTTCCACAATCATGACAATCTGCTTATTAATATCTATTCCCATCTTCATTTATTTTCCGTGTTACAAAACCCAACAACCAATGCATTTCTGTACAGCATATGATGTGGCGTCTGGTAAAATACTTCCAGATGAAAGTTTTTCACTGGAAACCACATCATATGCTATACAGATTCAGCCAGTGGTAAGTGACATTTGTGTACCAGATTGTTTCAAATATGTGAGGAATCACCCCACTTCTTTATGCCCTGAAGAAGTTCCTGGAATTGGGTTTTTTAATATGGAAAAGAAATAAAGATAGAAAGAAATAATAATAAGTGGATTGTCATTAATGTGGAACACTGAATACGGAAAGGAGGGTGCTGTCTCAAAATATAAATTTGGATTTTGCTCAGCGAATCAGAAGCAGCGCTACCTTTGGTGACTTGGTACCACGAGAATGAGCACCTCCATGTATGATTAAAATAAGGTACTAATTGCAGAGAGTGCTGACTTTCATAATTGTGGCCTCGGCTGCCCATGGTTTCTACCATTCTTTCAAATATTAATAAGTCCCCCCTATGTAAGTCTTGTAGCCCACAAGGCAGGGCGCATTGTATTTAAAAGTGGAACTTGTAGAAAATGTAAGTTAACATGTCTTTACAGTGACTAGTGCCTAAGGGCTATTTTCAATGTAGCAAGGCTGGCTGTTCTAAAGAGAAACTATTGGATTCACTATTACATTTAATAATGCTATCTATGGTTTTAGAAAGTTACTTTTTCCCTGCCTAAAGTAACTGGGGGACAGTTTGCATTACCTTCCAACTGCAGCCCTCTGAGTGCTAAATAACATGTGAAAATGTTCCAGAGAAGTGACAAAGGCCTGGATGCGGGGAGGTGTTTTTCTCCTCTGGCAGGATGACCATATGGCCAGTGCCCAGGAATTTGATTAACTTCAAAGCAGCAACCTCTGTCATTGGCAGATGCCAGAGGACACCTGCAGAGGCACCTTCTTTGTTCCTCCAGTCAGGCAGGCTCCAATCCAAGAACTGGTTTGAAGTGACGGCAGAAAACGGGTTGCTCATTTACCTGGCCATACATGTGGGATGGGCACATAGGCTCTGCACAAGGGGAGAAGGGTTTCACCATCCTCGATTTAGGCACAGAGGGGCACTGTATGATTGTTTGCAGTAGACCACGCAGAAACTGTTGCAAAAGTCTTAGGGTTACCCCTAGGACCCTTTTCCTTGTTGATTAGGGAGGGTCGAGGAGTCACCTCCATCTACAAGCTAGTGCCAGGCATAAGTGTGCCACCCCTGGGCACCTTCTTCAGAACACTCTGGACCTGTAGAAGAACAGAAGGAGGACTGCACCTGCTGTTTGAGAAATGTACGGAGACCTGAAGAGCTGGGACTGCTCCCACTTGTACCCAGGACAAGGAAGTGGGCTCCAAAGGTCAGTTGGCTGACCTCCTGTTAAGCTACAGGCAACAAGCCGCAAGAAGCCTTTTTCTGAAGAGCCCTGCTCACCAGTTCCAACTCGACGTGCCCTGGACCCTGCTAGTGGATTCTTGACCACCAAGTGCTGTTCCTGGGATCCTGGGGCCCTTGACTGTGTTAAAATATACTCCTCCTAACATCCTGAAAAACCTGTGACTTAAAAACCCTTTGGGCTTCGAAGACCTCTGGACAAACCTGTCAAGTCTATCCGACCCCTGGGCTGAAGATTCAGGTTTCTGCAGCAGTAAACCTCTTCAAGCAGGACCTCACTGAGAAGGTATCTGGCCTCGTGGATCCCTCTTCAACTACAGCCTGGTAGAAGAATCCAAGCTCCAAAAAAGTGACTTAGTCCATACTTAGAATACTTGACTGAGAGAAGGTGCCACAAGTATCTAGCAGTTAGAGGACTTCTCTGGCGCAAATTTTGAATTTTCCTGCTCAGAGCTGTTCACTCCTAAACTAACGGCTTCACTGGGACCTTAACTCACATCTATCTGACGTTGTGGAGCTCTTCTCGGATACAGTCTGCTGCCTTGCCCACCGAAGGACTTTGACTTCCATTTTGAAGACTAAGTCCAAAGGTAAAATCTCCGACCTGGTCAAACCTATTTGGTGTATTAAATTGTTCTTTATTTTTATAAATTCGAGTGGGATTTTTATTATTTTGTGTTTTCAACTTTGTAATTATGTAACCCAAGAGCATCTTTAACAAAGAACTTGGGTCCCAATGTACTAAAGGTTGCTTCGCAAATCAGTTGTTTTTGTACATCAACTACTTTCCAGCGCCGACCATTTTAGGTGTGTTGAATGTACTACTCTATCGCAGTGCAAAATGGACACTTTGCAGATTCCTACTCCCTGCTTTATGTGAAGCAGGATGTATTCCATTTTTACGTGTACCCTCAATGTTATGATTTCGATCCCTGTTTTAGTGGCTTCCATCCTTTTGTGTAGGTTTTCTAGTTCTTTCATTTTTTATTCTAGTTTCTGCAGTGTCTCTGTTCTATCTTTATTTAATCTGTGATTTTTTTTAAATAACTGACCTTTCTTAAGTGTTGTCTGAGTGTGTGTATCTTTGCCTCCCCTGTGTTCTTTTTGTAATGTAATCCAAAATAGTCGTACCTAATTGATCACGTATTGTCATTATTGAGCAAACTGTCATTCAGTTTACAGTGTTTGTCCCTTGGTGGTTCCTGTGGGTGCATTATGTCTCTTATAGGAGCGTGGTCTGACAGTGTAGTGTGTCTTATGTCTTCAAGCATCACCCTGGGGAGAAGGGTAAGACTTATATTAGAAACATATCTAGTCTAGCCTAAGATTTGTGAGTGGGCAAGTTAAAAAAGTAATCTGTGGTCATGGGGTGTAGCTGTTTTCAAACATATATCAGTCCCATATCTTCCATCTATGCCTTTGCCTTCTTTTTTTTTTTTTTAGAAGGAGAAGGTTCCGAATTGGTAGGATTACCTAGAAGATCTGTCTTTCATAGTGTCCATCCCCAGATTGAGGTCTCCCACAAATATTAGCTCTCCACCACCAGTTTCACTACGTTTTCTATCACTCATTTGAGAGAATTTTTTGGTTCATGTTGAATAAATATATACATTTGCATTCTAAAACCTAGTAGAATCCCACCTAATGTTAAGACTCAATTACCTCTCTGCCTCATCAGTAGCCAATCCCATGACCTCACAGCACGTGCTTGAGGCCAGCAGGGCTGGAACATCTCCTACTTCAGTCATACTTGATGAAAAATACTGTTTTTAAAATCACTTTGATCATAGTCTTAACCAGTGTTTTTTAAGGTGTGCCTCTTGTATGAGACATCTCACAGTTACTCTACTTTAGCATGTGTGGAACTGCTAATCACTTAGCAGGTGCATTGGGGCATAATCATTAAAGCTAACCATCCTCAACATTTTGACAGATCAGTTTGTACGTGGGCAGCTCTAGTAGATGGTGTCTGTCCTCTGTCCATGGTGTGTGCCATTATAAGCGTGGCATCTCTTTGTTGTCCTACAATTTGATGGATAACCCCCAGTACTCTTTTTTTGTAAAATTATTTATTTGTTGATTAATAAAAATCGTTACAATCGGAAAGATACACATAATAAAATAAAACATTTTGTTCTTAAAATAGGATAACAACATTACATCAAAGATTTTTTAAAACACATTATCTTTGGTCTCAAATTCGAATGACCAGGCCTATGACCAATTCAAATCTTTAGCAGCTATGGTGTAAAATTATATAATAACATAATATGGGAAAGCATTATATCCATAAAATATGCATACCACACCACACTAGAAAACTTAGCAGCAATTGACTTAGCAACAATAGAGAGCAGCAGAAAACAAAGTACGCTTATGCCAACGGTTAAATGGCAATATCCCAGCTATCAATCAAACATTTATTGTGTAAGATTACATTTGTTTAACTGATGCTATAACAGTTTCAAGCCTTAAAACTATAGTGTCTATATATAAACAAGACTTTTTTTTTTTTTTTTTTTAAAGTGGTATTTAAAACAGATACTTCATTTTCATTTCATATTTACATCCAGGTCAATAATAAATGTTATTATATTTTAAGTCAGAATCATATTAGGTTAACAGTTTTTTTTCAGCAATAATAATGAACTTAACAAATCGGGAAATCAAGCGGGGCGTAGCCCCAGTAAGGCACGTAATAATAGCATTTCTACAAGTTCTCGCCCCTAATTCATTAAAAATAGGTCTTAAAAGGAACTTCCG
The DNA here is from genome assembly GCA_963921515.1 of Calotriton arnoldi. NCBI lineage: Eukaryota > Metazoa > Chordata > Amphibia > Caudata > Salamandridae > Calotriton > Calotriton arnoldi. The sequence goes on from CAWUFW010012589.1 coordinate 163,942, forward strand.
CTCTTCTAGCAATTGGGGGCATATGGTTACAATATGAACTAAGGTTTCATCATGTAAACCACACAGCCTACAAAGTTTGGAGGGCCATTTTTTCCCATTTTCGAATTCCGTCTTTGGTCGGGTATCTCCCGAACCGCAATAACATAAATTTATTCTTTAATAACGGTTTTAAATGGGTCAACAGGTATAACTGAGGTTCCAGTTTATTAAAAGAATTGGCAACTGACCAAAAGTGATGTTTTTTCCTAAGCTCATCTTTATCTATTAGGGTCGATAATAGAGTGGCTGATTGATTTATTGTTTGTTTAAAATCAGCTTTACTCCTAAGTTCTTCTTCTAAGGTTGGGCACTCAAAATTACGTAAACACTCACTTAAAAATATTCTCCAACTACTCGCGTACTCACTCCTCATCATCTCGTGCCAACACTGATTCGCGAGGGAACCCTGTTTTGAGCGATATAATGATAGTAACGTTTTTAAAAAGGCAGATTGCCGTACCAGAGTTTGCCTTTTCAGACCAAATTCTAATCTTACATTGGCATGACCTATATACCTGGGGATCCTAAAGACTGATTTATAAATTTTTATTTGTATTTCATCAAGGATTTTTGCGTCTTTACCTCGGAAAATCATCGAGCCATAATCCAAAGATGGAATCAGCTTTGCCTTCATGACCTTCAGCAGGTGCTCATGGTTTGGACATGATAGCTTATACCTCAACTTTCTGAAAGCAAATGACAAAGCTGTTGCCTTTGCTTGGAGGTTAATAAAGTGCTGCCTAACAGACATGTTATCATCAAATGTAATTCCTAAGTATTTGTATGATTTTACCGTTTCAATAAATAATCCATTGATGTTCCATTCTTTCATTCCTAATTTAGTTCTTCCTATAGTCATTATTTTTGAATTTTTAGTATTTATTTTAAGACCGTTAAGGGTAATATAGTGATTAAAAGAGTCAACTAATCTTCTTAGACCTATGACCGAATGACTCAATAAAATAGTGTCATCAGCGTATTGTAAATATTTGATATCTTTACCTAATAAAGTGGGGGAGTGTGCATTAACTTCTTTAAAATGTGCGGGGAGATCGGACATAAAAAGATTAAAAAGACATGGAGCCAGGACACAGCCTTGTTTCAAACCAGTCTTGGTTTCAAGTCGGCGGGTTGTAACCCCCAGTACTCAACAACCATAACAAAACCCACTTCAAACAATGTGGGATGAATATATGACTTCAAACGAGTCTCAAGGGCTTCCCATGGCTGACATTCCTATGTTTGTAACAGTCATAGTCAGGCTTTTACCCTTACTCTTCCCCATTTTATTCACCCCGGCCGATATGTTTCACACATCTCCACTATACAGCCAGTAGAGTATTGCTTTTGTGTCTTGATCAAGTGACTCGGAGGACATGAGAGCCTTAAATTTTCAAGCACATCATTGAGGTTCAGAACTCTGTAGATGATGGAGCATTTTGGCAAGTCTTCCTGCAAAGGTTTTTTCTGTGGGTATCTGGTGTCTCGCAGTACACCATCATGTCTCTTCCCTCATGTTCTCTTTCTGCCCAGGTAGTGCGAGGGCTGAGGTTTGGGAGAATTCATCTGGTTCTGTCCCATCAGGCATCCCAAGGATTTCCTTTGCAGTTTTTAATGACTCGTTGACATCCTCTGTCCTTGCCATTCAAATATTATATAGAATGGACCCCACTGGTAAGAGATTTTGTAGCAGTGGAGAAAATCAGACACCTCTTTAAAGTCTTTCTATCTCTTCAGTGTTGATGGAGCCAGATCTTGGTACAGTTGGTATTGGTGTCACTTGTGTATCAACTCTGGTGTTGCTGTGTGTCAGAACAAGTAAATCTTCCTTTTCTAGAATACGTGAACACTTGTGAATATATCTGGTGGTGTTTTCAAGTTCTATCTTCAAATTCTGACTCTGTGGGTGCAATCACGATGTATGGGAGGATCCCCAGGTCTGGCCCTGATAGATCGTAGTAGATTGTTACCATAGGTTAGTGCGCCTAGCCCTTTTCCCCCATGGGATGTCTCAGATGTGAAGGTTATTCATACAAGATCTGTTCTGCAGGTCCTCATGTTTGATCTGAAGCTTCTCATTGTGTCCCTGCACCTTGATCATGTCTAACATGTGGTGTTGGCCCACATTATCCACCTATGTACTCAGAGTATTGATGTCTCCTTATAATTTCAACAACCAGGACTTAAGAGCTATCTTAAAGGTGGCAATTTCAAACTTGATTTCCTTAAAGAAGAGTTACAGGAAATCCTGTGTGATTCATTGGCCATGAATGCGACAATTTCTGCAGTGCCCACTTCCCTTGCATGTCGGAGCCTTTTTTCAATTGTTTGTTTTGGTTCATGAGTTTTACAGAAGGGCCCCGTCTGCTTCTGTCTGGAGGCAGCACTTTTTTGCTAGTGGCCAATTGCCTGCACGGTTTTGTCAGGGTTGAATCTTCTCAGCGCACTCCCTCCGTGACTGTCTCTATGGCTACAGATTGCACTTTTGAAGGTCATGCTGCATGTGTCAGTTGCGGCACCATGGCCTCGGCTCACAGGAGAAGGTGGCGGCTCTGAGTGTCCACAGTCCTGCAGTGCCTCTTGCCACTCTTAGCAGGAGCAGCCTCAAACTCCCCCTCATTGGTGAGTGCCAATATTGGAGGAACATGGTAGTCAAGTTCACAGTTCATATCTGTGTTCACTACACCTTATGACTGTGTGGGAGAGGTGTACTGGGTATTGGTGCATTTAGTATTCAAGTGTGTATGGTGATTATAAGTTGGGTACTGGGTAGGCCAAAGGCATCTATGTGGCTGGTAAGCTTAGTCCACACCCTCACTTCCAAAGTTTTGGTTGCATTGTAGTGCTGTATGGAGTCACCTCTTGCCACCACTTATTGGTGCTATTGGTTCTTTCTCCTCCTGTAACATGTGGACAGTTGCTAGGCCCCCTTTTGGGATAAGTGGCGTGTTAGCTGCTCATGTTGCTGCCTAATTGCTGGTGGTGTCTCTCTTGAGCCTGACAGCTCCTGGGCTTATTTCCGTGGGCGAAGGTCTGTTAATGCTGTGGCAGGTAGATGAGGTTTGCTCCCAATGGAAGGCCCGGCACCTTTCGTGTAGTTGTCCCCCATCAGTTGCATGCACTCAGAAGTGCAAGGAGTGCCATAGTAGTTGTTGTTTCTTTGGGGATTGAAGGAGCCATACTGAAACGTGGCCACTCCTGTCTCCATCAGGCCACACATCTCATTCTCCAGCCTTTTAATAAAAAATCTCCTATCTTTCTTCCCAGGATAGTCTCTAGATGAGGTGAAGGGACCTTGAATTTGGCTGGAGAGAGAACTACTGCTTTGTGGCAGTTCTTCCATTCTGCCAAATACTATTTTTTTTAAAAACATCTTTATTGTAGTTTTATAATATAATGCTCGAGGCGACCTGGTACAGCAAAACATTGAGTGGCTATAACACCCTTCTAGTAATCTTTGGGAGGGTCACAGAAGAGGTTACACTCTACAAGTATAGATGCATTATTTGTTCTATTCAGGAAACATAAGTAAATTTATAATACATGATAATTAAAGCATTCAGGAAACTGTCCCCCACCCATCCATTCTGCCAAATTCTAAATGACGCCTTTGGGCTCCATACAAGGTACAGCACCATAAGAAGTTTGCACAGATAACCTTGCTGTTCGTTGGCCTTAATGGGATACATACCAGCTTTTTTAAATCGCCAGCAGGGGTCTTATGATCACTAAATGTGAGGAAGGGGCCCAAATTCTAGCTGTATAGAGCGAAACATATGAATACCTCTACAAACGGAGAACAGGAAAGCAGAGGACATTCAAGACTGGTCAACCTTATCTGTGCAAATGTGCAATACTAACAAAGAGCCAGTTCCATAGAAATTGCTGCTTAAGATCATGATGATATGAAAAACAAGCTTTGGCAAAACGAATAGGTCTTGCACTAGCTACCACCCATTTGGCTTTGCCAGTGCTTGTTTTGATTTGTCATGACTCTTGTAAAACGTTATTGTTGGGTGAGCTGCTGGGCCCTTGCCAATATTTAAAAACAAATGCCCAAAAGCAGAAATATTTTTGGGTCTAAAAAAATATTATTGCCATACTAGCCCATGGCAGAATACCATCACTCACAGGGAAGCTAGCCACTGGCAGAAGTGGGCTCGCCCAGTGTCCCATGCTGTGTGCTTTAGTGGGCAGAAGAAAAATGTTCGGATTACTCCCTGGTAATATTTATTACTCCAAGTCATAGTCTTCCTCATCACAGTCCTTACAATATGAGTTTCTGTCTCTGCTGGGTGCAGTACTGACCTATACTAAGAACGTTTCAAATTGGACCCTACCAATCTGTCTACCACAGTGCTTCCTGTCCTGTGACCCATAAAGGAGGGGCCACCATAACACAGATCCTGTTTATGTCAAAGAACCAAACAAAAGAAGCAAGTTTTACTTCTCCCTTAAATATTGAGGATTACCAATATTTAACTCCCACTCTGTCCCGGGAGCAGAGAAAGGAAAATTAGGACCGTGACGATGAAGACTATAACTCAGAGTAATGAAGAATACCAGTTGGCAATCCGAGCATTACCTTCCTCTCCCATCTTCCTCATTACAGTCCACACATTATGAGTGCATACCCAAGCTGAGTTAAATTGCGAAATAAATACAGCAACCAAACTTGCAATGAACATTTATTGAACCATGAATAACACTTCCACATATTATTGTACTACAGATAGATCAGCTGTACCGAAAGAAGAGGAAATTACCTCACCCATACAAAGTTTATAGTGAGAAATAAATGTATATGGAGTAGCCCATGTTTCAGCAGCACAAACATCTTTAAGGGAGGCTCTCTCTAAAATGCACAGGAAAATGTAATTCCCTATGAAGATTGGCCCTAAACGAAAGAGGTAATAGAAACTCCAGATTTCTGAAAGTCAAAAGAGATGGTCATTCTTACCCATCGACTCAAGGTGGAAGTGCGAGGATAGTAACCTTTATTGGCTAGACTGAAAGTAACAAAGAGTCTACTTGCCTAAAAGAGGAAGCTCTTTGTAGATAAATAGAGAGTGCCCTATGAAGAGCTAAAGAGGGCCACAGGACCTCTTGATCCATAGCAGGTGAAGGGGGAAAACGGGCAAAAACAAATCTTGTGAACTATGTAAAGATAAATAAATTTGGGTTGGCAGGTAGTATAAGACTTTAGAACAATCTTATAGTCAAAGAATCTTACAAAAGGTTCATAGGAAACAAGGGTCCCAGTTTCCTCTACACTTCTACCTGAAGAAACTGCCACTAAAAAAGACACCTTGAAAGTTAGGAACTCTACACAAAACGACTGCAATGGTTCAAAGGGGACATCTTATAAAATATTACGCACAAGAGGCAGGTCCCAAGGAGGGACTTGGCTGTGAAATGAAAACTCAAAAGGAGATGGGCTGCAAGGGAGTCAAAATCAGTAAATCTGGAACACCTAGTGACTTTTACGGCTGCCCACTGACTACGTAAAGTGGAGAATGCAAGCTCTAAAACAAAATCCCCACTGAGACATTACAGACATTTCAGAATGTCATACACCTCACATAAATGAAGCCTTACGTTGTTTAGACACACTCCAGGAATTAAAGTGTCTACAGTGCCTTTCATATAACCTTAGGGTAATCTGTTTCCTAGAATTCTGAATAGATGGGGCAACATCAGCGGAACAGCCTCAAAATTTCAACCACTGCCGCTCAATCTCCAGACCCCCAGAGAAAGATAATGAAGTGCCGCTTCTGGAGAGGAGATTTCAGGGCAGATGGGGTGACTGGAAATAACCAAGGAGGCTGGATCACAAATTGAAGAAATGGGAAACTACGTATGGTGGCATCTATAAGAAACTACAAGAATAACCTCCAGCTGTTCCTCCCTGATCTTGCACAGAACCTTGCTGAGCAGGAAAGGCAAAGAGGAGTCACCTGGGCCACTTGAAGCTCACTGCATCTATTGCCCAACCTTTGGGACATGCATAGAGGACATGTTCATGGGCACTGATGATGGGAAGGTTCGGTTCAGCCAGTCTTCAAGCCCAATTTCCTTCCGCAGCAGATAGATCACTGTCAGAGAGAGAATATTCTATTTGGCCCAACTCCCGACAAGTTCCGCCAGGTGGGTTAACCAAGGGAATCTGGCACTCCCTAGATAGATGACATGCACTCCTCACCTGGTTGTCCATATTAATCTGAACTGCCTAGTTTCAGAGAGATATTGAGCAAAGGTCAGATGGGCTCCATGGACTGCTCCAAGTTCCCTACTGTTTGTACCTAAACCAGGGACCCTATTTCAATTGATCCCCATTGTGGCAACCCTCTCCAGCTGCTGACATCTGTTGTGACTGTTGCTGGGAGAGGAAGAGCCAATTGGATTGCCTCGTTCAAGTGCGAGACATTCAGCCACCATTGTAACTTCTGAGCCACCTAGGAGGAATTGGTAATCATGATCTTGTAGCTCTTTGACTTTGAGTCCCAGGAAGATAGTAGATGAATCACCAAGAGGTCTAGATGCAGATGAGCCCTAATGACTAACATCAAGAATCTGCCATGTCCCCCTGAAATATCAACCGCTGCCTCGCTGGGGCTTCTTTAACCTGAATCAAGACATATACTTCTCCTGTCTTGTTTGTGGCAAAAAGACTCTCCCAAAATCCATCCTAAAAACTGCTCCTGTGAAGTGAAGTTTCTGGACTGGGTAAAGACTAGACCTGCTTTTGTACAGCAGAAAGCCATGAAATGTTAAAGTGTTGCATACCAGGTAAACTGCTTCCAGACTTTTAGTAAAAGAAGAACCACAAATTACCCAGCCATCAAGGTACAGGTATGGAGATTACCACCCCAAATGAGCCAACAACTTAGTGAACACTCATGGGGCTCAAGCTAGTCCAAATGGAAGGACAGAGAACTGGTAATGATTTCCAGGAGGTCTAGAAAAGCCAGAAACATTCCGGGAGTCACCAGGGGTAATATGTCTTGAGTGCTGTTATGAAATTAACAAGTTTACTTTCTTTGCATCCAGATTTGGCAGCAGTCCTCTGCACGTTTTTGAAATAAAAATATCAAAGAGCAGAATCCTTGACCTCTTTACTCTTCCAGAATTGGGATTATAGCCCCCTTGTACAACAGGTGCTGAACTTTCTTTAGTAACCCTTGGTACCTGGCTGGGCAATAGGGAGTTCTGATTGAAACAAAGAATTCTTCTGGATCGGAAACAAAGTTGATCTTATAGCCCTTTTCCACCATCTGGAGTACCCAAGAGTCTGAAATGATTGAACACCATAATCCTAGAAAATTGCTGAAGTTTTTCTCCTACCCTCACAGTATAGTCAGTAGGAACTGGTGTAGGCACTGGAGAAGCTTGATTTTTTCAGGGCTGCAGCTGAGATTTTTCAGTGAATGAACATGTCTGGTTTCGTACCCTGTCACAAAAGGGCTTTCTGGATTCCATTGAAGTAGACGGTTGGCTAAAAGTTTGCCAGAATACAAATCCTTTCACTCTATATGTAGGACAAATAGGGGCCTAAAGTTTGCAAACCTCAGCAGACTTCTTTACCAACTCCTCTACTTGTGCACCAAGAAGCTTGCCTATTTCAAAAGGGAGGTAGATGACTCAAAACAGCTTTCTGAGAGTTATCTGCCCTCCATGACCTCATTCAAATATGTCTTCTAGCAGCAGTAGCCGAACCAGAAGCAGCGACACAAAAACTCAAAAGAGATGTCAGATCAGAACCAGACTTGTTGCTCTAGCATAAAGAGTTTAGAAGTACAGATGTCACCTTGTTGAATCTCTTCTGCCAGAGCGTGAAAGTCTTGTGAAAGTGACTAAACCGTCTATGTGGCATAAGTACCATCCCTTAAGGCAAATAAGCCTGCCTGATAGCCCTTTCTACTTTCTTATCTGTAGCATCGGCTCGTGGGGAATGCTTAGAGATAATTATAACACTTGATGAAAGACCTTCCATAAGGTTATTGACTGCTAGAAACTCTTCTTGGAAACCCAGAAGAGGACATCTTCTGGAGATGAACCTGGAAATTTTTTTTTTTTTCAGTCCACCACTTTCTGGAGAGGAAAACTTTATGTAGGCTAATTGCTTTTTGTGTTAGCAAAGAGTGGTTCTTTACATCTATACTGGAAAAATAAATCTTCCTCCTCCATCTGGGTAGTCAACTGTGGAAGAGATAAGTTGTCTTGTAGATGTCTTATGTTATCTTTCGACTCTGACCCCTGGACAATTTCTGCCACACAGTTAGCCTTCCTCTTCCGAATAATCAGTATCCACATCCTGGGGGGAAATGGCTTTGTCCTTTTTGGTTGGAGGAGGGCCTTCTCTCGCTTTAGTGCCTGTTTCTAGAGCCTTATTAATCATAACCTGTAGAAGCTTCATATCGGGCTGGGCAGGACCAGGATCATTAACAACCTAGGGCTAGGGCGGTCAACCTCAAATCTGGGGGAACCGGGTTCGAGTCTTGGCAATGACGCTCAACATCCTGTGATTCTGGGCAAATCACTTAATCTCCCCATGCCTAACAAAAATGAATGTGTCCTTATGTAACGGAACTGGTGCTCAGGTAAAGCGCTCTGATACCTGATATCGTCGGGTCAAGTTTGCGCTATATAAAACTCTGAAAAAAAGATGAAAAAAAACCTGGGGATCCTCACCACTGGAGGACCCAGGTTCAGTTTGCTTTCTTTAAGACAGGTGTTTTCTTTCCATTCTAGACCCAAACTGCTACAGAGCTCCTTGATCTGAGCAGGTGGAAAAAGACTAAAAGAAAAAAACATCTTCCTACTATATAAGCAGTGTGTGCCTACTGTGCTACCTGGTTGATAGTGCAATGGGCTGCGATAGCTTGTGAAGTCTTGTGGGACAGTTGCCATGCTTACACTAGGCAATGAGGTCCCGTGAAGGATGAATCAGAAGATTCTTACCATGCTGAGTGCCTAGTGACCCAGTGGAGGTGGCGCCTCAATAAACTCCTGCTAATCAAGAAGTTATAAAACAAATAATTTTCTAACACAACAATCTTTTTTAATTTTAAATCAATTTAGTCTACAAATCGAGATGGGGTGCAGAGGAAGGCCGCTGGAGCAGCCCTATCTGCAGGCCTGTCAGAGGGGAAAGCATTTTCAACATATATAGTCATTTAAAATGAAGTCAACTTATTCAGGTCAAACACTTCATTGTCAGAAGTTTACAGGAAAAAAAACAGGATGAGTGTATTGGTGGCCCCTCCTTTACTGGTCACAAGACAGGAAGGAAGTCCTTTGATAGCCAATTTGAAACCGTATTAGTATACCAGAAACAGAACCTCATATTGTGAGACCTGTTACCAGGATTACGGGCGAGCAGGGCTGGCTTTAGAGCTGGTGGCGCCCAATGCTACAAACTTTTTTGAAGTACCGACCCCATGACCTCCTCCTCAGAATCCCTCACTATCACCCAGCAAAAGTGCATCTCATCTCTCCATTGCCCCTCTCTCACATACATTTCATTTGTTTTAAAGCGCTGGTAAAGGCTGGTTTACTAATCCACTCAGCCATATATATACAATGCAGATCTCTTATTCGCAGCAGGCATATTAACCCTCTGCGCTACTTTATAGCGAGTCAAAGCTGCCTCTAGACACACCTCAGATCTCTCTCTGTAGCAGGAACATTAATCACAAGAGTTATCTTGACATTTTTATTGCTGCATGAAAGCTGGAAGCACAAGGAACTCTGCAGCAGGGGCTTTTAGATAGTGAGTTATTGCTAAACACAGCGCCCCCCTGAGGTCAGTGCCCCCACTACAGTTCAGCGCCCAGTGCTGTCCCACCGCCCTGGGGAGAGGAATGTAATACGAAAGACAAAATTACCAATGGATAAAAAGGGCTGGTTAAAAGTGCCAATAAGTTGGTATTTATATATGTAAAATCAAAAGGCCTTGGCCAACACCAGACCTAAAAACACTAGACTGATGCAGGGGATGAAAGCATGCACTCTTTTTCAGTGGTTAATTTCTAAAAAAATAAGTGCGGGGGCTCTCGTCAGGAGGCAGCTTGCACCAGCCCAGTTCTCTTGTTAGCGCTGCCTAAAACAGAACCAACTACTGACCATGAAGTGGGGAGAAGATATGGTGTAATGGCCAGAGCTGCTGACTTCGGAGCTGGGAAACTAGGTTCGAGTCTCGGCGTCAGCTCCACATCCTCAATCTCCAGTGCCTACCAAAAATGAGTGTGTTTTTAACTGGTGCTCATAAAACTATAGCGCCAGTGTTGATGACTAAGTGCCGGTGCTGAGCACCGAAAACCACTGGCTCAAATTAAGCACTGCTCTTTCTCCCCCTCTGCCACAAACCAAAACATAATTCAGCCGCGAAGGAGAACTCAATATAGGTAGTCCTTGTATACGAGAAATGCTCAAAGAAACAGTAGGGCAAAATGTGTAACAAAACGAAATGGTATTTCTCAGAATATTTCTCGCTCTTACACTGATTTTAACCCCTTAAAACCTGTGTGTTCAAAGCATTTAAAGTCTACAACAAATCCATTATCGCATAATATCTCATTAACACCGAAATAGCCACAAATTACTTAGCCAATCAGTGAGGCAGCAAGCAAGAGGCAGGTGGGAGTGGACATCTCTTTCTTTTTTTCTTGAGATTGTTCATGGGTTCTACATTTTTAGGCGTCTGGCCAAGAGACTTTATCCTAATCTATTTTTTTATCTATCCTCGCATGTTTACACTGTCTTAATGTAATTAAAAGTCAACAGTACTTTTTCTATGCATCAATAAGAATTTTATTTTTCTGTGATGTGCATTAAAACTAAAAAGAGCTTGTACTCCTCCCTGCTGCGAAGCACCCATACTGATCACCTATTACTTGCAATGCTTAATGCATTCTAAATGTAACATTTTACTGCTAGCATGTGTTATGCAAAGCATGTTTTCTTTTTTGTGGCATATACATACAGTAAAAATAACTATCGCCTCATTTTGCCAAGGCCAGATCCACTTTGCCAATGATTGTATTTCTTTGCTACGGTCAGTATGAGGCAAATTAACATAGTCTATACATGGCTACTGTCATGACATGGCTCTAAAGCGTTTTTCAAAGGTTATGGCAACTTTCCTGTTTTTTTTCCCCTTCACGCGGTGTGTGCTCTTCACGCGTTTGTGGTTTGTAAGGAAGCCTGTGCGAGGAATGTGCTGCGAGTGCGAACACACATTTTCCAGGGCAGTGGGAGACCAGTACATTTTCAGGTTGTTTGTTTATTAATTGAGAGCTGCTCATGGACTGCTTTCAACAATCTTGTTAGGAATGTAGTGAATGCTGTGGCACTTTGGACTTGGCATCAGGGCATGGGGGTGCATTCCCACCTGCCTAAGGGCCACTTTACTGTTTAGTTTCAGAAGCGGAAGCCAGAAGTGCAAATGTTGACATTCCTTCTTTTAGTTAAACAAAAAAAACTACATTTTTATGTTTAACATTTTTGAAATCCTGGTTTATATGTGCACTCCCTGCACCTTGTTGTCAGGAATGCTTGTTGTGAATTCCTTCTTATTTTCCGGGAGGGTTATAACTTGAAATTTCGCCAGTTACCTACATCACGGGCGCTCCCTGGTCCCGGCTGTTTGCAGATGAACAGCGGGCTCCCAAAGCTAGACACTGGATACATAAGAGATCTCAGAAAGCTCTGCTGAATCACTTTGACTCGGGACATAATTTGCTTTGTTGAAGCTTGCATAATTGCTCTTTCCAGCACCGAAGATAATGGCAGAGTGCCTACAATTGGAGATCTACTTTTTATCTTGATGGAGAATGGCAGGTGGGCCCTGTAACATGCTTTATCAGTTGGTCACGAGTGTTAGAAGAGTCTGGGGTGGACCAGGGTGGGCCATTTAGCTCGAAAGAGTTCTGTCACGTTTATTTAGCGATTGTTGCCCATGTCTTCTTTCTTTCTTGGTTGAATCCAAACTTACTTAAACATCAAAAATCCAAGATACCCTTATTTTATTTGAATTTTATTGCTATTTGGGTCTGACTTTTACAACCTAAACTTTCTTTTGCAGTTGACATTGTAGCAGCTGTGTACCCAAAGGTCCTTTAGTGGAGGCCCCGCCTCCACCCAGGCCTCAACAACACCTCCTTCCCTCCATTCCTATGCCAGGGTTGCCAGCAGTAATTGCTCTTGATTACAGAGGCAACCGGGAAGTGGCTTGAAGGTGCTTGGGTGGTGAGTGCTGATGCCCAGGTTCTGCCATGCTGTCCTGTTGAGCCCATGACTTGAATGGTGCCTTTTGGAGACACCCAGGCCTTGTGGGGCCACATGGTCCTGCTGCAAGGGTATCTCCGTGGATTCCCCAAGGCCTCGGGTCACCCAAGGTGCACTGTTAACACCTAAGATTAACTCCCCAGGAGTGTGCACACACTCACTGACATTTGAGGATTATCTGCTATTCTGAGTGGCAAATTGTAGATCATTTGTCTCCTACCTCAGTGTAGTGTGGCACAGTAAGGTTTCAACATTTTCTTGAGGCCCCTACACTTGTTAGCCCGAAAAACTCTGCTATCAGTGATTTGTGCGTAGACCATTGCATTCTGGTATTTCTCAAACTGCTTGCAATTATATACCAACCAACAATTCACCTTTACTTATTGTATAGTTTTCACAAAACAATTAAGCAATAAACTCATAAACAGATCAGAGTTGGTATTTGGCAGAATGGTCTAGATGAGCTTGGATCAATGAGCTTGTAAGTAATTAAGAGGTAGAGAGGCAGCGACCTCACCAATTGGAGCTATTGGAGGTGGATCTATGCAGAAACTCCAGGCATGTGTTTTGCAGCCTTCTCCATATTCCACAAGAAGGCCAACACCAGTGTGATGTGCTGAGGGACCTGCTATAGCTGCGGGGGAGCCTTGCTGGTTCAAGTGAAGTGCTGCTGCTCCTTGACTGGAGAAGAGACAGATACACCTTCTTTGATTGCTTCTCCAGAGATGGATCACTGCAGTGAAGAGCTGCAGCAGGGTTACTGCTTGGCAGGACCCGGGAAGAGCTCACAGAGAGCAAGAGTGGACAGGGATGTGCAGCATACTAATGTGCACTCCCAAGGCTTATGGTAGCCATTCTCCAAGATCACAGAAAAGAGAAGAAGCTGAGGCCACAATAGCTTGGGTGGGGGATGGTTCCAGGGGAATATATAGTGGGAGAGGTGATCCTCCCACCCCCTATGGGGAAGAGATAGGCAGTACAAGAGGGCTTAAGGCTGCTGCAGAATGACATAGTGGAGGAAAAGCTGGTGGGGAGCAGAGACAGACCCGTGCTAAGATACAGCGTTGCAGGGGAAGCCCATCCAGTAGACCCCCGATCAGTCCTAGCTGAGGGAGCAATAAGTAACTGAGATATGGGGCAAGGTAGGACCTGAAGCGCAAGAGCCCCAGGGCCCTGACATCTTCTGGCTGCAGTGGGACACACCAGAGCTGCGACTACAGAACTGTTTCAACATCATGGTGGCATCACAAAGTGAAAATTCTCCTTATTAATAATAATACAAATGTTGAATCCGAAGAATTGAGATAAAGCAGCCAATGAGGACTTCCAAAATCCGTCTCAGCCAGATACGGATGAGTTAGCCGAGGTTGAAGACCTGCAAGCCCAATTCGTCCCTGGAGACCTCCAATTGTTCCATCAAGAGCTTAAGAACGATATTTTGTTCCTGCACCAAGATTTTGGAAAAGCTTTAAAGGACCTAGACCATGTATTACAATAGGCTGAGACTAGAATTGATCATATAGAAAGTACCTTGTAGAACAAGCACGAGATAATGATAATGACAAGCTGAATTCAAGAATCACTGGCTTAGACAGTCAACCAAAACACCTGACAAACAAAATGTTGGACTATGAGAATTAGTCACGCAGGAATAAAATTTGGATATGTGGATTTGACATCAAAAACACTAACCCTAAACTGGAGATACATTCTTGGCATTTTTCCGTCATCTGCTCCTGCTGGCTGATGACATAGAAATAATACCTCATTTCATTAATCGAGTATTCTCAGCCTTTCAACAGAGGAAGAAACTCTGCTGTATTAACTTGCTTTAACTTTTTTAGAATCAAAGAAGATGTCCTTCTTCACGAGGGGCATCGGTGGTGGACTTCCATCCACATGAAGGCTCAGTCATGCATCCCACTAGGGAAGGTTTGCCATCCAATGACAACATAACCCCAGGAATTACACTATCTATTAACACGCAAAGTCTAAATTCACCATTCAAGTGAAAGCTTTATTGAGATGACTTCACTCAAGGGAGGTGAATATAGCTTTATTACAGGAAAACACCTGAAACCAATGATATCCAGGGACACCGCTGTTATTGATTTCTGACCTAAAGCCACTTCATGAGCAATAACAAAAGAAAAGAGGTGATGATCCTCCAGAGGAGGGACCTCTTTTTGCATGTACTATATAAACAGGACTGGCTTTAGCATTGGTGGCAACAGGTGCGACAGCGTGTGTTGGCGGCCCCCAATGACTACCTCTGCCATGGATTCCCTCATTACCATCCTTTAACAGTGCCCCTCAAGTCACCATAACCACTCTCTCTCAGGTGCATTTAATTAGTTTTATAGCAGCACTCATGGTGTCAGAGCACTTTACATCTCACACATATTACTCAGAGACTACCAAACATACATGTGCAAATCAGCGCATAGGAAATGTTACATCAGACAGAGGACTACAAGGTGTAGGAGCCACATGTTATCCATACTGCTAGGCAGTATAGTTTAAGAGTGCTTGGTCTGTAGACGCACAAACTTAGAATTTGAAACGTAACACCGTGGTTGGGGATTCGCTTTAATAATCTGAATGTATTTCTACCCAAATGAACCCATTTTGCAACATTGGGATAATGAAAGACTGTGGAAAAAATCATAACGCTCTAACCTATACCTTGCAGTTTTTATGCAGCTCTTTGATGACAGTTAATTGCTTACTGTTCTGCATTAGGATTTTAATTTATAAACTGCAAGTAACACTAGGATCTCTCTGGCAAAATCTGTAATCTACTGAACTATTTTCATTCCATGCACTTTGTGTTCTGCATAGTACATGTTCTTTGCAGCAGGCATATTAACCCTCTGTGCTACCTTACTGTGAGCCAAAACTTCCACTAGACAAAACTCCGAGCTCTCTCTCTCGCTCTTAATCTCCCTCCAGGTAGAACATTAATCATCAGAGTTATCTTGCCATTTGTATTGTTGCCTGAAACTTGCTGGAGGCAAATAACACAGCAGCAGGTGCTTTTAAAACCATAAATTACGGCGCCCCCAGTCAATGAGTGCCCAGTGTGGTGGCACCGGTTGCACCGCCCTAGAGCCAGCCCTGTATATAAATATGCTGAAAGGGAGGGTTGGACCCTGTATTTTAGCAGCACATTAGGCACACTACCTATCAAATTAATCTCCATCTATTTTCTGAATGAATGTATGGACCAGCTTCATACGGAAATCTTCCCCAAGATGAGCCACATGATGAAAAATCACTTGATAACTGGAGAGTCCTAAATTTCTATTCTTGACACACCAATGGATCAATCTATTGCCCGCAACAGGCCATTGCACCCTCCCCCATGCAGTCTATCTCTGACATGGATTTGTTAGATATATATGGAGTGTCAAGCACGCAAGAGAAAGGGACTATATTTTCTTTTCCAATTCTCAAAGAACCCACACTTGCATCAATGTTTTTCTAGATAACAGATCTATGGTACCTTCCATCATAAATACTTCTATTGGAACTCAAGTGCTATTGGACCATGCACCCGTGAGGATGACCCTCATATAACTCCGCCTATCACTCCCTTTGGAAAACCTGAGTTATCAACAAAATCGATTTCAGAGATCTAAAGCTCAGATCCTCAGTTAGAGAAAAACTAAAACACTAATTAAATGATAATGGAGAATTGACCTGGGATACCATTGAGGACGCAGAGAAGGCAGTGATTAGGAGGTATCTAATCTCGCATATGGCCACTTTTACAAGACATGTGAAGAAGCGCAGGGCAAATCTAGATACCCAAATCACCCAAATAGCAGCACAGCATAAACATAATTGGACTCCCAAGACCTATAGGACCCTCAGAAAAAAGAGAAGCAAACTGGAACGGCTGTTAAAGAGACATACAGCTAGGAAAATACTAACCAGAACTATTATGAGAAGGGTGAGAATGCTGACAGGATCTTAGCATACAAATGTAAACAGTTTCTAATAGGGGATCACATAGCTATGATGACCTGGGATATGAGTGGCATCCTTCACAGTGCCACCGAAAGCATTGCCGACTTGTTCAACTTATACTAGTCCACACTATATAGCTCACAAAACTTGAACGCTGAACTCCAAGACACACACCTTTGAGATTTTTAGGTCTTTCGGGGCCAGATGTATGACCATTTCCTTTTGCGACTTATAATTTGCGTATTTTAGCGACTCGCAAGGAAATGTACTAATGTGTCTCAGACACATTTTGCAATTCCCAATGAGGTCGCAAATGACCTACCTCATCAATATTCATGAGGCAGGTCACAATTTGCGACCCTTTGGGAATGGACAATAACAAACGGATGGTGGCCTGCTGAGGACAGCAGACTCCCATGTCTTAAGGGGAAACAGGATGCGTTTCAAAAATAAAAATGAAACGTTTAATTTTCATTTGTTAAGAGCAGGCAGTGGTCTGTGGGACCACTGTCTGCTCTTAAAAAATTTGCGCTACCAATCACAAAGGGGCTTTTACGTTTGCGACTGGCTTACCACCAACTTGAAATTGGGGGTAAATGTGATTATTTTGCAATCACCACATTTCCGGTCACAAAACAATCTTACATCCCCCTGTGACTCGCTATTAGGAAGGGACGCCCCTGGCACGCCCCTTCCTAATAGCGACTCGGAAATCCTATTTTGTGAGTCTGTAACAGGTTACAGACTTGCAAAATAGGTTTGGTACATGCTACAACCCTTTTTAGCGGTCGCAACTGGGCCGATTTTCCATTTGCGACTGCTCACAATGGTCCTACATCTTGCCCCTAATCTTGAAACACTCAAAAAACTGATCTGCCTGAAGAAATAAATAAACCTATTAAAAAAAATCAGTTACTCGGTAATTCCTCTGGGCCAGATGGCTTCTCTGGATCAGTCTTTAAAGCGTCTGTTGACTTTTTATCCAACCCACTTTCTAAAGTTTACAAATGTTTATTATTGCCAGGCTCTGTTACTAAAACTATGTCCGAGTCCTTCATTTCCTTGTTATTTTAAAACTGATAAAGATCCAGCAGAATGTGCCTCATACAGGCCCATAACTGTTCTGAATTTTGATGTAAAATCCTTTACGGACATCTTGGTCTCCTGAGTACGCTGTGTTGGCCTTCTCTAGCATCAATGATGCAGACAGGCTTTATCAAAACACCACAAAAGTGATAGCATATGACTAGCAGCAAACCGCAGAGAAGATGTGGAATGAAAAAAGAAACAAATGATCATTCTTTCGCTTGCCACAGAGAAAGAATTTGATTTGGTATATTGTCATTATCTGACCGAATTAATTGGTACAACAGGAATAGGCCCGAACACGATAGAATACATTTTTGTCTAACTTTATGGCCCCATCAACAAAAATAAAAGTAAATGGCAAACTTACTCCAGCGATCCCCTTGCTTAGAAACATAAGACAAAGATGCCCGTTGTCTCCCCTGCTTTTTGTGCTGTCTAGGGAGCCCCTGTTCAGCAGGGCCGGACTGGGAGCCTGAAGCAGAACTGGCAATTTTGTCCCACCCCCGAAGACCCCCGCGTTGGCTGTGGAGGAGGAGGAGGGTGCACTGCTGCCTTGGTTACTGAGGGCCGATATTGCAGCACCGCTGCAAAACCGGCCCCTACTATCAAAACCGGCCCCCATTAACAAAACCTGCCCCCACAGCTGCGAAACCGGCATCCACCCTTTCAGCCTCCCGGGGAAATGTTTGATGCTCGCTATGGCCTGTCCTGCCCTGCTGTTCAGAAAGATCTCCACAACCCTCATATCACAGGGATTACAGTGTGACGAATTAAATACAAATTCATTCGATTAGCCGATGATACTCTGTGCTTCATGATTGACCCAAGGGTATCATAGCTGGTTTTACTAATCAAATATTCTTGCTTTGCAGATGTTTCAGACTTTAAGATAAATCTCACCAAATCACAAATGATGGAGGGTTCAGGGCCACTACACACTTGCAAATGCCCGATTCGAGATAGTGGTCTCAGAAAGAAGACCCAATTAAATGTTTGGGAATATACCTGCCTAGCTCATCAATTTATTTATATCAATACAATATCTCTCCCCTTGGGTATTCTATTCAAGGATCTATATAGGAGGAGTAGGCTTGAAATCTGGAGGCTGCGAACAGTTGTAAGCATAAAAATGAATTTCCTCCCTCCACTTTTTTATGCTTGACAAACTGTCCTGCTCCGAATATTCAGACTTGCTATACTCCACATACAAACCAAGGTTATCAAGTTTGTCTAGAGCCTGAGAGTTTCTAGGTCTACACTGTTTTGGCATCCCCAAATACGCCTAGCATCAGGGCATAGCTTCGGGTGGTGGGGGGGTATTTTTCTTTGCATTTTCTGATGAATAGTTGGATACAGGTGCTTTCAGTCCAGTATGGTGAGGTGTCTGTCAGATTTTACCGGGGATTTTTGCATGCACGCACTAACAAAAAAATACATGCTCTCTCTAATCTCTGATTTGAGAGTCCTAAAAACATCGAATATTATACAAAATATTGTGTTTCTCTCACATAGTACTCATACCAATCCGCATTCCTCTCCCTTTACCCTGCCCCTTAAGCCCCACTCATGCGCCCTGCTTGTGTATAATGTATTTTAACATAATATGCCAGTGTGATTGACGGGAAATCTGAAGCTCACCCCCCCCCCCCCAAATTCTTCCTGGACAAGCTACGCCCCTGCCTAACATTAGCCTCATCTCACTACCACCTTCAATGCCGTGAGTGATCCTGGAACAGATTGGCCAGCAGTTCTCTTGCATTTATAATCTTTGGCTGCCCCACAACCACAGACCTCGGAACACGGACCTGCCCTCAGCTGCCTGTAGCCATTTACGGGAATAGAGGAACCACAAGAACAAAACCACAAGGGCCACAGCATTGCCTTCTCTGATGACACCCTTGTTCTATAATACAGACTTTAAACTAGTCATTGAAAATGCAGGGTTTGGCAAATGGAACTCCGTTGCTATGAGCTTTGTTCACAATGCTAAGTGAGTATATAGGCACATTCAGACGAGAACTACCTGACCCAGCGGTTGCTCTGCATGAACAAGAGACTGATAGGGAAGCGGGAGATAGGGATAAAATCCCAATAGAATTAATGTTTTTCTTAAGTAGTTGATTGAATGTTTTAGGTGCCTGAGAGAAAGACTTGAACACAGCCATCCCAGAAGAAATAGGAACACACATATAATCCGGTTTCTCCATAGGCACTTAATACAAAGGAAATTAATAGAAGATTTTACAAGGTGGTACTTCATCAGGTCCAGAATAAAAGCCATGCTTAGCAGCTCTGACCGATGCTGAAGGAGGGAGTGGCTGTGCTGGTACCATGGAAAACGGAAAACATCTATTCCAACGCAGGCATTACAACATAGTGCCTTTAGCCTCTCTTCATGCAGTCAGCACCACGACTTCGCCTTTACCACGAGTTCCATTACAACGCAAGTCCTCAAAACAACTTGCTTTAGGGAATGCAGTGTTGGACTGGTGTTGGATTTTAAGTCCAATGCCTTCCCTACTGATATACCGACTGGAGTTGGAATAGTAATTTAAACTATTCCAAAGTCCAGCGCTTCCCTAAAGCAAGTCATTGTAATGACTTGCATTGTAATGGAACTTGTGGTAACAACACAGTCGTGGTATTGACTGCGTTGTTAAGCCACACATTGTTTTAGCATGCATGGTAACAGATGCTATTCGTGGAAAACATGTGGTGTTTTTGTACACACATACAGGCATGTTGGAAAGAGATTTTTTCACATATTATATATTGATCGCGGGGTTGATCTCCCATTGGACCCGAACGTCCAAGTCTTTGGGGCACCAGGAGATGATATGAGCTTCCCAACGACTATGAAGCTAAGGAAGCTGATCAAGCACAATATGGATAGCTGCCAGGCCTAATATGGCACGCTTCTGGAAACACCAGTCCGCTCCACCACTAGTGTCTAAAGTCTGGAAGGTCTATTAGATGGAGAGGCTGCTTTCCAAGGTCCATGATAAAGCACGGAAATTTGAGAACACCTGGTTGCCATTTAAAAAATAGATAAAAAGAGAACACCAAAATACAGAACGCCTTACCAACATGCCAATTGCTGTCCACCATTCCCACTTTCTGATATGTTCTCTGAGTCTGAAAGTAAACCAAAATGTTATTATTTCTTTATTGTGTGAGAACCTTGCTCTGATATTCACAGCCTCTTCTTTAATAGATTTCCATTTTGTGAAATTCATGACTGTAAGAAAACAAGGCTTTTTGCAGATGTTCCCCCACTTTTTTGCTCCCATTTGGGCTACTATATGCTAGTTTTCTACTGTGGCAGTGCACTGAAGCCTGTTAACCAGTGCCAGTGCTCTCCCCCTAAAACATATGTGTAAATTGGCAACCCCAATTGACAAGGACTTTACACCAATTATAAGTCCCTAGTATATGGTACCAGTGGTACCCAGGGCATAGGTGGTAAAGGGGTGCCCCTGCGCTTGCAATTGCAATCTTCAGGAACAGTGTAAATTACTCCATTTCGACTCTGCCCTCACCATGAGTGTCAATGTCAATGCACTGTTTTTAAAATATGTCAGTCACCTCTAAGGAAGGCCTCCTGAGCCCAGGAGGCAGGGTGTGTTATATTGAAGGTGTGGGCATGTAAGTGCAAGCTCATATGTCCCTACGGTGGCCTTTTCCATTAAAGTACACTATAAGTGATAGGAGATCCATAGGATAACATGGGATGGCACCCGGGCACACCCACGGTCACTTGCTCCATTTTGGTACCACCTAGATATGTCGAGTTTGGTATCAAACAACGTGCTTTCTTACCCCTAACCCTAATCTAATTTCGAGGGTGATGTGGCATGCACTCAGGTGGCTGCCTTAGAGGTTGCCCACCTGGTTGCCCCAGCGTATCTGTGCTCTGGCTGGCAGCCCATGCTTGCTACCACCAAGACAGAATTCTGACCTCCTGCCAGGCAGTGTGAGCACTCTCAGGAGTCAGGAACAAAGGTCTGAGCAGGAAGAAGGTCACACCTGCTGCCTCTCAAGATGGCTAGTGAAGTGGCACATCAAGGCGGTGAGCTTCAAAGGCTGCACCCCCTCTGATATACATCCAGGCTGTCTCCCAAAGGAGTAAATAGCCATCCAGCCTACCACAAGCACATTGGCACCCGGGCAGGTGGGAAATTAGGTATGCAGGAGGGGTACACCCCCAGAAGGCTGGCCACACCTCTAGGGTGAGCTGCCTGGCCTGTACACCTAGAGAAGACTTCTGCCATTTTTAAAAATGGTATAAATAGTGAATTCTGGATAGAAAAGGTGACCTACACCCCCGGATATGGTCACCTCAGGGGTGGACTAGCAGCCCATTTCCTACTTTCTCCCTGCCTCTAACTCCCCCAAACCTTTAAGGATTTAAGGGGCCCCCTGACACTAGAAACTTAGTTCTAATCCAACTTGCATCAAAGAGGACCAAGAAGAGACCAGTGTCTGAGACAACAGGAATTGCACAAACCAAAAGAGGGATACTCTGCATCTGTGACAACACTCCTGGAACTGCATTAAGAGACTGCATGAAGAGAGGCTAAAGGTCAGTTCCCACAGACAGTGGGACCCCTGTGAGAGCCAGAAGCAACCTCAGACTCCCCTGGACTAGTGGCACTAGTCTCCTGCAAACTGCAGGTTAATCCACGCACCAGATCCAAAGAATGTCTGGCCCTTGGGCCCTCCGAGGGATCGCCTAAAAGCAGATGGCCCAGTGCAGTGTGGGAACTGTAGTCCTTCCTTCCACAAAGTTTCAGGCAGCTAACATGTTCCCCGGGACCACCGGGCGTTGAAGTGTGCTTACCGCTGCGAATGTTAGTTGGTCGGCAGTTCGGCAACTAACTCCTTCACTCGACACTGCACATAGAGGGCACTCTGCAAAACCTTCATCCGACGTAAGCAGTAGTGTGGTTGTCAATATTTTGCACCCTGTTTCCTGCAGCACCATGTAAGTGGTAAAAAGCAGCACTCCTGGGGCTCCCGTTCAACACCAGGGACAGCCAGGACAACTCTGCACCCGGGCTCCAAGGGCCAGTTAAAATTGAACTGCCTGTCGTAGCTTAGTCCTGGGACCCCCATCCCTTAACTCTCCTTGGGTCCACGCAACTCTTCCTGCAAGTGACCGATTGTCACTACCACTTTTTCCCATTGCCCGCAAAGCAAAAGTTCTGCAGTATTGAATTGCTGTGATTTATGTTTTCTTTTAAAATACATAACTCCCTTTATATGTACTTGATCACGTTGATTTTGGTATCTAAATTAAGATAAAAATACACTTTATTTTTATTATAAAATAGTGTTGGATTTCAATCAAGTTGTGTCAATTACTTATCATTCATCTTGGTACTGTGAAATGCTTAACACATGTTCCTCTAGTAAAGCCTGACTGCTATTTGCCACTCTACCAGGACTGAGCTAAGGATTTATTATTGTGAATTGCAAAGACCATCTTTGGGGTCTGTGAGAGTATTGCATGGTGAAGCCTAACCAGCATCACCACACAATTCTCCACTTTCCTACAATGACTACCTAAGAACAGTATATTCTTGGCTTCATCTGGTTAACACCATTATTATTGACATGTTATGATCTAAATCTGCAATTTGAAATACTTGATAAATATAAAAAATAGGATACCATCATGGATCTTGCAAATAGGTAATGCATCTTCCTGTTAAACCAAACTAGAGATCTTTGGTGACTTTTATAGGTGTGGCTTCAGTAGTACTGCTTGTATCCTTCATTCCTGCAGAATCCTTTAGAGACTGGTGCTAGGATGTAGCACCAGCAAATACCTATATTACTTAACAATTATTGAATTACTGTGATCCAGTCTGCTTTGTTCCAGTCCCTACATACATGAGGTGAATCACCTGAGGCATTGCACCCACACACACACAAAGTAAATTCTGACCTTTACAGCTTTTGGGATGGGCATGGGGATCCACCACTCTTCTTTTGTTGGCAATTAAAAGCTCACCAAATATAACATTGTGCACACTGGGATAAAGGGAGGGTGAGTTTGGAATGATTGGGACACGAAAGATTGAATTGGAATAATGAGATTACTGGCAATTAATGTAAGTATTACCTTCTCATCATCTTCCTAGCCCCAGTCTGTACACGCATGTGAATATACCAAAGCCCAATGACTTGGACCTTGTAAAATTAAACTACGGACACCAGATTGTCACCATCCGTATAGTTCAAGCTGTGTCAGTATTCAGGCACACCATGCAGCAGACAGAACTTCTAATCCAAACTTCAGTGATTGGGAATAATCTACCCTCAGTTGATAATGAGTGATAAAATTGGAAGGTGATGCCCAAATTGCAACCCTGCAAATCTCCAACAATGAGGCTCACTGAGCCTCTCTTGAAAGCTGTTGTTCTGATAGCGCATCTCTGATCCCATCCGGGAGAAGAATGAACTGAGTCATTGGCTCAGTGTGAAGCTTGATGGTCAGAGTTCCGCCATACCCATCCACATTGTCTGATCTCTGAGATCTTTACCAAATAACTATAGTACTCGAGACATCCAGTCTGCATAACTATTTGCTCTGCTCAGACTGAGTGGGGAAAAAGTGATAGCAAAACAATATTCTGATACATCCTTCCATACAAACCATCAATCTCAAAATGAGGGTTCTAGCTAAGAAAACGCCTCAGTGCATTGAGCATTTGCATCTGAGCTGTGTTTAGCCATCAGGGTATATACCTTGTTCTGATGTCTATAAAATGAGTATCATTGGTCTATAAACCCCTCTAAAGCTCTTTCAAACTTTGTGTGGCTACCTCCTGTGGCTCTTGGCCATGCCCTCAAGCCTGAGATAGCTAATACTAAGGACTCCAAAGTGCTCCCTGACTTTGTGTGGAATTCTAGTTCTGTATGAAAACATCAGTGAAACTTCCATATGTGATTTTCATGAAAATGGCACATTGCGTGATTTATCCCTACTACGGCAAGACCCCACTCACTCATGTTTGCACAGTGGTGCAATAATCATAATTAGTATCACTTAAACACAGCATGTATAGCATGTGTTGCTAGGGAAATTACTGACGCGTGACACGGAAATACGTAGCGTAATATTTTGGCGTTCGCACAACATAAGGCTGTAGATTTTTGCCCACTGTTGCACCGCGTAACTCTCTGAAAATCTAGGCACTGAGGATTAACCGTAGATGCATATATGATGTAAAAATCTTCATAAAAGTTTACACATGAATAGCCAGCGTTTCATTCAATAGGACCTTATCGCCCTGACTTAGTATTATTTAGTTTAAGCCTGTTTACCACACTTTCGAGCTTGTAAATAAATTGACTGGAACTCAGGAATATCAGACGAAATATTCTCTGACAATTTAAGGGTCATCTGTGTTTCACCGATTTAAGGAAGAAGACGCAGTCCGATGCTCAGCAGCATTACATGGAGTGGAGATAGATACACATCAAACAATTACTGGCACCCGGCAAAATCCATGTGGAACCCAATATTGATCTTCCAGTCAATTAGACTGCAGCACATCCCTGTTCACAGTTCTATGCCTCCCTTTTAAGAAAGACTGAGGCAAACCATGTCATTTTCCTCCCCCGGCAAACCTCAGATGATTCTAAATGATCTAAAAAAATGTGCTATTGAAGGCGTAAATTACTGCTGACAAATTTGATAGTATGACTCTTACAAATGGGGTCTCTAGTTGGCAGAGGTATGCACTCTGTCAAAGTAGAGTTCATCACTTTAGTCAGGGTAAGCTAGATGCGCACTAAAAGATAACCTGTGCTCATCCTCTGGTAGCTTGGCACAGGCAAATCAGGCTTATCTAAAGAGGCAATGAGTAAAGTATTTGTGCAACACACACACACACACAGTAACACAATGAATGCACCTCAAAAAGACTCCACGCATAGTTAGACAAATAAACAATAATGCTATGAGTAAATCAAGACCAAAATGAAAAAAATCCAAAAAGTAGAGCAGGAGATATGAATTTTTAAAGATTATTAAAAAATATGGGGCCAGTTGTATAACTGCCCCGTTTTGCAGTTTCCTAATTGCGAATCTTTGCAATTCGAAATTAGGAAATCGCAAAACAGCATGCATGAAAGTGTTCTGAACACTTTCTGCGATTCCTAGGGGATCGCAATTGACCTACCTCATAAATATTAATGAGGTAGGTCGCAATTTGCGACTCCCTAGGAATCGCAAAAATCACAGGGATGGTGGCCTGCTGGGTTCAGCAGACCACCATGTCTGTGATTGCTTTCAAATAAAGCAATCTTTTTTTCGTAAAGCGAAAAAAAAAAAAAAAAGTTTTTCTTTTGCTTTCGCAAAAATTCACAAAGGGGAAGGGGTCCTTGGGGGACCCCTTCCCATTTGCGGATGGGTTACCACCTACTTAAAGTAGGTGGTAAAATGCAAATGTTTTGCGACCGCATTTCCGTCACAAAACATTCCTACATACTGATGCGATTCGGTATTAGAAAGGGACACCCTAAACACGCCCCTTCCTAATAGCGAATCCCAAACCCATTTTGCGATTCGGTCACAGGTTACCGAATCACAAAATATGGTTTGCTGCATCTGAAAAGCATTTTTTGCGTTCGCAAGTGTTTGCGAAGGCAAAAATGCTTTATGCATGTGTCCCATAGTGCCTAGAGTCATAAAGTGCCAAACTGGAACATCTGGTTGCGCTAGACCAGGGTAAATCCAAAGATCAGCCCAACCGCAATAGGAGCATAAGCCGGCTATCGGACTCACACAGGTCCCCCTGAAAAAGTACCTTTGATGGAGGATGCGTCAACATCGAAGACCTGATGTGAGGAGCAGAGGACGCAATGCATCATCATCTATTCAGTGGATGGAGGCGATGCATCAGTTCTGATACGCGCAGTCAGCGAGACTTCATCAACTAACACCTTTGCAATGAAAGCGATGTGTCGTCGTCGAGCCGCGCAGTCAGCCGTTGAGCCGCGCAGTCCATTGAAGTGATGTCGTCGAGCAACAGCTGCATCGGCTCCAAAGGGAGATGCGTTGGTTCCGATCGGTGCAAAGTTGTCAATGCATGGATTCTGCTGCATCAGCACAGAAAAGTCACTTCCAAGGGCACTGGACTGGGTTGGCACCACTTGACAAGGTAGGATTTACAGATGGCAGAGTCCAGGTGCTGTTGCAGGGTTAAAGGAAGTCTTTGATGGCCCTGAGACTTCAGAACAGGGGGCAAGCTAGCAAGCCCTCTGAGTTCAAATGAGATGGGTCCAGTCCTTTTCTCAGCAGGGCAGAGGACAGCAAGCAGCAGGCAAAAGTCAGCACAGCAGAGCAGAGCAGAAAGACAGTTCTTCCAGTGGAGCAGTTCAGCAGAGTGGCAGTCCTTGAGGCAGCACAGCAGTCCATCCTGGCAGAGTTCTTCACAGGTCCAGTAGTGTACTACTTTGGTGGGGTCAGAGACCCAGTACTTATTCACAGTTGTGCCTTTGAAGTAGGGTGACTTCAAAGAAGGGTCTTTGAAGTGCACAGAAACACTTTCTTCCTAGCCCTGGATGTTAGACTTTCAGCAGGGGGTAATCAGCCCTTTTTGTGGGGACAGGAAACTACCTATTCATTTCAAGTGTCAGTTCCTCCCTCCCTTCCTTACTAGTAAAGAGGATTTATCATTACCATTCCAATGATATAAAACATGACCCATTTTTAAACAGGAATTATATCTTAAAGGTGTATTAAGGAATTTCTAATGTTAACCTATCAGAGGAGTAGGCATCACAGTAGCGAAAAATAATTCGGGTGTTTGTCACTACTAGGACATGCAAATCTTAAAAGTACATGTTCTATGTTTTACTTACACAGCACCCTGCCCTATATACTACCTAGGACCTACCTTAGGGGTGACTTATGTGTAATAAAAGGGGAGTTTAAGGCTTGGCAAAGGGCTTTAAATGCCAAGTTGAAGTAGCAGTAAACTGCACACACAGGCCTTGCTGTGGCGGGCCTGAAACAGGTTTGCAAGGCTACTTGTGTGGGTGGCACAATCAGTGCTGCAGGCCCGCTAGTAGCATTTTATTTTCAGGCCCTGGGTATAGAGTATACCGCTTTACAAGGGCTGATAAGTAAACTAAATATGCCAGTTGTGTATACACAAATGTTACCATGTTTAGGGGAAAAGCACACACACTTTAGCACTGGTCAGCAGTGGTTAAGTGCTCAGAGTTCTACAGCCAACAAAAAGATACAGCAAAAAGAGGAGGTAAGCAGGCAAAAAGGTTGTGGGAAGACCACCCTAAGGATGACAGATCTAACTAAGACAAACACAGCTTTCTCCTGATCCAAGATATTCAACAAAGGATTTTGCATTTATACCAGGTGCAGCACTGTGCCAATCTCAGATCTGATGAAAGACTGCAAGTTACACAAGATATTATTAACTTCTGATGGTCCAGAAAGGAAGGGAAAGATGCAAATTGGGAGATGAAAACAGAACAGGTTCCAGTAAGGCTTTTTTCAGAAGAGGAAGAACCCAACACATCGTTGAACAATTCATTTTTGAAGTCAGCAAAGACCGGGGTGTGTTGTGGGATGGCTTCTTTGCTAACATCACTCAGCCAACTATCACCTGGGCAGGAAGTGTCTTTCAAGCCTGGCGCCCGGCTCAGTAATGATTCCACACAGATAGGCTGGAACTTCAGTGGGTTGATGTTACTGCTGTCCAGTTGTGACCCAACCACCATGGGAGCAACTCAGGGAAACACGTGGTTCGTTATGTCTATAATTCCATTGTAAGCACTGATCTTAACTGGAATTAAGACACTGATGTTCATGAGAGAAAGACTTAACAAAGTAGTCCTCCCATTTTTTAGATGTTTGCAAGTCAGATATAGCACAAGGGTTCTCTCTCTAATGAAGAATTCTAAATGGTGCCTTTTAATTGGTGGGTGTCTCAATCTAAGAATCAAAATAAACGGATTTAATGCTATAATGGCCTTTGTATATTTCTTCTTATTACTAGTATGACAAGTTAATGTTGGGGAACAAAATGTGTGTTTTTTGGAAATGCTAAGCTGATGTTTGAGGAAATTATTATATTTCCATAGTATATTTAAAGCTGGCACTGGGTTACAAATAATACCGCGTTGGGGTGCACTGACTGCGGTAGCTATTTCCTTGGTGCCAAAGGGCACTTTCTGCTTTTGTTGTTATTTCCTAATTTGTTGTGCGATATTTCAGTCCTCGGTATTCATAAAGATTTGATGACATTAATATCAATAGTGCTATGTGAGGTCAGAGTCTGTAAGATTGGTGTAATCTTATGGATATGTCCTGTGTCTGAACCTGCAAGACTTCTGCATTCTGAGATATGTCAAACTTGAGGAATAGCCCTGCCATCTCTTTACTGAAATATGAGGTTCATTTTCTCATCCGGGCCCTCCAACTACATTTTCAGTCATAACAAATAACTCAATAATTAGTTGAGGAGGCAGTGTGAGAAAATGAAAGTGGTGGAAGGAGTACAAAATATGGTATACAAATCATGATAAATGGAAGGGGGCATGCCATATTGCATAGAAAGAGTACCAGAGGTATCTGCACACAAGTGAATTGTAATATTTCATTAGTTTTGCTTCAGAAATGCATGTCATACCTTTAGACTTTTGGCGAATTTATGTGAAAAAGATGCTGTACAGTAAGCAATTTACCCACTATGTTTTAAAATATATTTTGGGCAAGGGCTTAAATCCTGTGGATGGTGGTGCAAGTCATTGATTTTGTTGATTATTTAACGAGTACCCATTCAACATATCCTTTAAAGAGTTCGCTTTTTGGCCAAATTATCTGTAAATTATACGGTAAAATACACCACTTTGCTACCTTTCCCCCATAATTGCCTTGGGGTAAAACTCCCCCACACCAATAAAAGACATTCATAGGGAGAAGTGGACTTGAACTGTATGTACCATTTAGTAAATGGTTAAAATGTGTGGTTCGTTTTATTATCCTAGATACTCCCTTGAGAGGACCATCCTGTGTATTGTGGTCTGGTCTTATTACAAATAAAGTCACCCCGCATTGGTATGATGAATGTCCTGGCTGTTTGCTATACTACTCAGACCGTCATCTACCAGGAGATCTGGCAGCACTGTTTATTTTTTTTGGGGGGGGGGATTTCGTTCTCAGCTTAATTTACATTTTTTCAGAGGGTCAGTGATAAACATCTGTCATTGGTTCCAACATTTTCCGTTTCCTTTTTGGAATATGTAGAAAGTGAACACAACCCCTGCCCCGGAAAGTGTTAGCATCTGCGCTTCCTTTATGGCACTGCGGTATCTCTGTCACTGCCTAGCACAATGTTCCCTTTAAGTCACATCTGATGGCAGCATCTCCCTCTATAGATCTTAGGAAGGCTGCGAACTTTCTCCTCTGCAGCACAGCTTGCAGACTGACATGGGAGCTGCAGAGGACTCACCCTTGCACTCAAACCTGCATTTGAATTCTCAGCCAGTGGTCACTTCGGGTCGATTTCCACAAATCATTTCTCCCCTGGACATTCCACTTGTACGGGCCTGCAAGATAGCATGTGGTTGGTATCGTCGATGTAAGAAGAATGACCAGCACAGGCAGTACTGGGCGGATACATGGATGAGAGGAAGTAGGGGTCTCTGGACAGATGTTTCCTTATAGCACCCATGGTCGAATTATTAGGTTTGGATTGACAGCCCAGCTGTCCGTTTTACATATTCTTACTGATCTCTTAAAATATACGTAGATGGCATAATTAGGAGCAGGTCCTGTCAGATGTGAGAATTATACTGAAATGTTCAGAATGTATCGGATGTAATAGGTTATTGTATATTATGAGTTTTTGATGGAAAAAACATAAGGCTTTTGGTGATTATAGCACCAAAATCAACATGTCCTGGTAAATGCCAGCCTTTTCCAATTGTTATATTCCGGCATATTTAATATTGCTGGATAAACATCGCACCGCTTGTAACTATGATCCCTGTGCAAACAGGTATTGCGCAATTTAACAGGCCACTTGTGATCAAGGATGCTTGTTTCCGGTCCAGGGAAGACATGGCTTGGCAGTTTGGGCTGGACTGTTCCCATGAGGCACAGGGTCAAGACTGATTTGCATATAGCTGTGTCTGAACTGGGGTGGCGAAGTGAGCTAAAGAACGATGATGGATTCAACCCAGATCTGTGACTGGGGGTGAGTGTCTGAAAAGTTTCAGCGCTCCGTCCATCATCTCCTTGTGTTTGCACTTGTGATCAAGCTCTGAATGTGCTTCTAGTGGAGTATTTCTCTCGCACCTCCTGCTATTGGCCGCTAGGTGTATCATGTTGCCTCAAATGTGTGCTAGCACTGCAAGGCATGAGTGCCTTTTTTGACCTCAAAAGTACTCTACATCATCACAAATTACATTCTTTAACTCTTAGATACCTTTTATTCCAAATACAATTTTGTTTTTGTTTTGATTTTTCAATGCAGCTGGCTAGTTAACATCTAACCAAGACTCAAAATGCAAACCAGATCTATTGTAATTGCCAATACTTATTTTACATTGTTCAAAGACAGATCGCTGACCATGAGGGGGGGAATATCCCTCTCTGAACCAGTCTTCCTTTCCTGAGCAAGAGACTTGAGGACTGTATTCAGCACAAGTGAACCAATGCATTTCAGAAAGTAACTTGCTAAGCAAACCTCAGTCGTGGGCTCAGGCAGTTTTGCAACACCGATGCATTATTGTAACACCGATGCCTTATTGTAACACCGATGCCTTATTGTAACACCGATGCATTATTGTAACACTGATGCGTTATTGTAACACCGATGCGTTATTGTAACACCAATGGGTATTGTAACACTGATGCATTATTGTAACACCGATGCCATATTGTAACACCGATGCCTTATTGTAACACCGATGGGCTATTGTAACACCGATGCATTATTGTAACACCGATGCATTATTGTAACACCGATGCATTATTGTAACACTGATGCGTTATTGTAACACCGTTGCGTTATTGTAACACCGATGGGTATTGTAACACTGATGCATTATTGTAACGCCGATGCCTTATTGTAACACCGATGGGTATTGTAACACTGATGCATTATTGTAACACTGATGCGTTATTGTAATACCAATGGGTTATTGTAACACCAATGCATTATTGTAACATGATGCGTTATTGTAACACCGATGCGTTATTGTAACACCGATGGGTATTGTAACACTGATGCATTATTGTAACACCTATGGGTTATTGTAACACCGATGGGTATTGTAACACTGATGCATTATTGTAACACCGATGCGTTATTGTAACACCGATGGGCATTGTAACACCAATGCATTATTGTAACACTGATGTTTTTTTTTATTTTTTATTTTATTTATTTATCAAGCTTTTACAGAACATACAAGAAGCAAGATGCAACGTCCTGACCGCTGTAAGGCGTGCACATGGTGTACAGTTGAATACAATTAGGCATAATACAACCAGATCAAGTACAATTCAACATATCCGAGTGAATAATTACTGTATAACATACTGGTGACTGTGGTGATATCGCTTTCAGCCATTCCAGAGCGGAACATCAGGAGCATGTGTGCGGGCATAGCCCCGACTCTACAGTCATTGTGCCCACCTAATATGGCCACAGGGGGGATCAGACAGCAGGTGTTGTGGGGGCTTGGGACGGAGTGTCGCAATCGGTCCCAGACTGATCCGATACCCTGGCAGATATATATGTCGTGTAAAGTCCCCAAAAATTTTTGGGGCGGCTCCTGGGGGGGGAGTAAATCGCTGAAATTCTCCGTCTGCGTACAGCAAAAGAGCATGTCGTGTGACCACTGCGCCATAGTAGGGGTGGGGCCGCGAAGCCAATTGATCGCTACTCTACGTTTTGCTAGGAGGAGACCCATGTCTATCAGTCTGCGCCTCCCTGGTGGGATCTTTTTGGAATAACCCAGCAGGGCCAGGGCGGGGTCCAGGGGGAGTTCCGAATCAGTAATTTTCGCCAGCTCACTGAAAACCAGTTCCCAAAATTTGTGTACCCCTGGGCAAGACCAGGCCAAGTGCATAAAGTCAGCTGTTGGTTCCGCACATCTGTCGCAGGCAGAAACTTCCCTCAACCCGTATCTGTGTAATCTCTCCGGGGTATAATACGCCCTATTGAGGTATTTGAAGTGGATCAGTCTGTGCCTGCCATTTAGCGAAATACGACGTGTACTGGTGCAACAATATGCCCACATAGCGTCATCGATCGGTTGCTGTAGGTCTCGTTGCCAGTCTAACCTGGCCTTGGAGTAC
Organism: Calotriton arnoldi; assembly: GCA_963921515.1. Classification (NCBI taxonomy): domain Eukaryota; kingdom Metazoa; phylum Chordata; class Amphibia; order Caudata; family Salamandridae; genus Calotriton; species Calotriton arnoldi. Next base: position 196,679 of record CAWUFW010012589.1, read on the forward strand.
TGATTTACCCTGTGGGACATAGCGATCTTATAAATATTGGAAACAATCTTGCGGGGCGATTTAGCTTTGATAACATAGGTTAATTCCGTGATCTCGGGAGGCTCTAAGAAGTCCTCCCCCAATATGCCACGTAAAGCATGCCTCGTCCTATGAAATTGGAATTGTTGCAGTAGGGTAGGAGGGGGCTCCCGCTGCTCCAGCTCCTCCCATAGTTTAACCACGCCGTTGTGAAAGAGGTCGCCGGCCGTCCGAATGTTCAGAGAGTTCAATGCTCGTATCACCCCCTCGGTCCCTGCAGGGGGACAGCCAACGGACCCAGTCGAGTGGCATGACTGGGGAATATAACAGAGCTCCAGCTTGGAGCTGCAGTAGAAAGTGCCAGGCGTGACGCGTAGCGTTGATAGAATCGAGTATACCCGTCCGGCGAACTGCATCTTCAAATATCAAGACCAGGAGTGGTAGCGGATCAGCAACAATCGTCTCAAGGCGGAGGTGGGGAGCGTCCGGAGGACCATGTATCCAGTAGTATGCGTAAGCACACTGCGCGGCTCTATAATATAAGTTTAAATCCGGAGCACCCAGTCCCCCCATGTGATATGGCAAGGTTAGTGTCTGCCACCTAATTCTAGCATGTTTGCCCGCCCAGGCTAATTTTATCAGTAACGTCGTGACCCGACTGAAAAAAGAGTTGGGTAATACAATGGGAATATTCATGAATAAGAACAAAAACCGCGGTAGCACCACCATCTTCATAATCGAGATTCTACCTAGCAGGGACAGAGGCAACTTGATCCAAGTCTCCACGTCATCTTCCAACCTACTGACAGCCGCGCCATAATTTTCCCTGAAGACAACCTCTGAGTCGGGGTGCACCCGAATACCCAGGTACCTGATCGAGTCCGCAGACCACTGCAGTGGGTATTCCGGTTCATGTGGCGGGCGTGAGCGGAACAGCGACAGATTTGGGCCAATTAACCCGCAGACCCGAGAGGGCGCCAAAGTGCACCACCTCGCACAGGACAGAGGAAAGGTTGTTTTCCGGATCACGGACGTACAGTAATGTGTCATCAGCATAGGTTGACACGATTAGTTCATATTTCGACAATCTTACGCCCCTGTGACTGTGGTATTCACGTAGTGCACAGGCCAACGGCTCAGCCACTAAGGCGTATAGTAGTGGGGACAGCCGGCATCCCTGCCTCGTCCCACGAGTGATGTTAAAGGGATCCGTCACCAGGTTACCAACTCGGACTCTGGCGGAGGGATGATCATACAGCACCCCGATCAATTGTAGGAAAACCGGACCCAGAACCATCCTAGTCAAGACTTGGCGCATGAAGGGCCACTCGACAGAATCGAAGGCCTTCTCCATATCGAGAAAGACCGCCACTGCCTTAGTATCTTGCTGAATATGCTGTAAGGCCCCAAATACCGTACGTAAATTGTAAGTGAGGTTCCTGTCTGGGATGAACCCAGCTTGCTCGGGGGCAACCAGAATCTGCGCAAGGGGAGCTATCCGGTTAGCAAGGATTGTAGCGAAGATTTTAGTGTCAACGTTTAGCAAAGAGAGCGGGCGATATGACCCGCACTCCTCAGGTGGCTTCCCCGGTTTAGGTATAGCAACTATGACGGCCTCCCTCATCGTGGGTGGCATCGTGCCGGTTTGGCACATGTCATCAAAGAGCGTAGACAGTTGCGGCTAAAGAATATCAAGAAATGCTCTATAAAAGGCCACGGTAAGGCCGTCCACCCCAGGAGCGCTGCCTGACCTCATGCTCGGCAAGGCTAGTACTATCTCATCTTTTTCCACAGGTCTCATCAGAAACTCACGATGTGTATTCGTGAGGGAGGGAAGTTTAATATAGGAAAGATAATCCGTGATTTCCTCATCCGTCCCGGGAGAGCGGGCAGACTATAGTTCTGCATAATAACTTCTAAAACGCTCCGCTATATCTGCCTCCTCAGTTAGCACCTCACCTTCCGCTGATTTGAGTTCCGTGACTTGAGTTTTGCTGCGGCGCCTCCGAAGCAACTGAGCCAAGACCGCACCCGGCTGCTCCCCCTCCCCGTACGCGCGTGCCGTGGCGTATTTGCCTAAGTGTTTAAGTTCAGCATCCGCTGCCTCCTGATATTCCTCCAAAAGGGTCTTAATTTCCGAAGCCACTGCGTCGTCCGCATGTACCAACTGTCGCTGCTCCAGTACTCCCAGTTTCCTTTCTAGATCCGCCAGGCATCTGCGAAGGTCACGGAGGACCCCCGAGTGCTTGGACATAGCTATACCCCGAATATAAACCTTGAAGGTCTCCCAGATCACTTGAAAACTGTCCACCGACCCCACGTTAGTGACAAAGAACGTCTTGATAGCCTCCGCGAGCTCAGCCTTGAAGACCGGGTCCAGCAGCGAATAGGGAGGGAATCGCCATGTGAACGGCGGTATACATTTCTTAGGGGTAGCTATTGCTATCAGCAGGGGGGAATGGTCAGACAGAGTACGGGGGAGGACCTTACACTCCCTAACGTCGTCATAGAGGGGCATGGATGCCAACCAATAGTCAATCCTAGTATGGAGGTTATAATAAGCAGAGTAATGTGTATATCCCCCCTTAAGCGGGAATCTCGAGCGCCAAACATCGCGCAGATCCAGCCGAAGCATAGCACACTCCAACGCCCTAGCGGCCGCAGAGGGGCGTCTCTCGGGGCCCCCCGAACGATCCACACATGGGTTCCTGACCAGATTGAGATCCCCCCCCCAGAGGAACTGGCTGTCCCTGTATTTAGTTGCTGCGGACACCAACGAGTCAAAGAATGCGGGGCAGTCGTAATTCTGACCATAAATATTCACAAGTACTAAATCAATGCCCTTCCCCTGACATCTAGATATTGTATATCTACCGTCTCTGTCAGAGTCAAGTGGTTCTAGAGTGTAAGGAGATTTGGGGTTAACCCATGCAATCACCCCTCTGGCGTGTGTAGAAAACCTGAGGCATGTATGTTGTCCCTTAGACCTCTGCTGCGTATGAAGGGACTGTCGAGTGGAAGGTGTGTCTCCTGTAGCAAGGCAACGTCTATAGCATGATTTTGTAAATAGTGCAATACCTTACGGAGTTTCCTGTAATCGTTTAGACCCCTAACATTCCATGTGAGCGCTCAGAAAGCATCAACAGGTAAGTTCTTGCTAACTTTACTAGGTACCACCATCGCACTTGTTTGATCTCACCCCACATTTTGATCTGTGTAGTAAGCGACATTCACTCTCACCATGTGTGCGCTGGTAAAAAACATCTATCTGAAATGGCATCCAATTGCTTCTCAACACCCAACAACCCCCCTCCCACAGCAGACCTTCCCCAACTTGGTCATGGTTGTTCCCCATCGGTGTCCCAACTCCCCCCCCACCCTTTCCCACCCGCAAAAACAAAGAACATTCACATAGGTGTAGCACGCGTGGGCGGAAGTTCCTCATCAGACAAGGAGCACTATCAGGCCAACATGAGGCCGCTCTCAAGGCACCGTCTCAAACATCTTATGCAACTAGCAAACTTAAGATGTCCCCCATTCCTTCTCCACAACATTAGCCTGAGTTCCATAGGCACGTCCGCCATGCAGGGCGCCGTTAGTGTACAGGATACGCTCGGCCAGGCGCCGCAGCACAGGTCCTGACCCCCCAATACAAAGTCAGCGCTTTTGCCCGGCCCACAAACCCAGCATCGCACATTTAGCTAAGACCCTCCCCGCATGTATCCCGCCACAACTCTGTGGGACAACAAAGGCATTCAGGGTGAGAACCCATCCAGCTAAAGGAGCAAAAACAGTGTGCAAAGAGCCATATATCCCCCTCCCCAGTCCACCAAATTACATCCCCAACTCTGTCCCAGGGCAAAGACCATACTTATCACACAAAGGCATCAGACAAAGTTCAGTCCTGTTCATCCAACTGTCCTCCCGCAGCCTCGTCGAGTAGCTGCCGCTCCGGACTCGGACGCTGTTCTCTCGGCCAGTCTTTTAGTGCCTTCTGTAGGGCCTTCGGGTCTGTGAAGATGTGGGATCGGCCCTGCCTGTTGACACGCAGCTTCGCTGGATAAAGCATGGCATAATCCACTCCAAGGTCGCGGAGCTGTTTTTTCATCGGGGCAAACTGCCGGCGTGCCTCCTGGACCCGGATCGTGAAGTCCGGGAATAGCGAGATCATGGAACCTTCAAACCCCAGAGGTTGCTTCTCCCTAGCCAGCTTCAGCGCCACGTCCCGATCGCGATAGTTGAGTAGTTTTGCAATGATGGGACGAGGGGGCGCCCCCGGGGGTGGGCGGGGCCCCAAGGAGCGGTGCGCACTTTCCACCACGAACATTGCAGAGAACGAGTCCTCACCCAGCAAAGTCTTCAATAACTTCTCTGTAAATTGCTCCATGTTGCCAGTGTGTGTGGTATCCGGAAGTCCCGTGATTCTGAGGTTGCAGCGCCGAGAGCGCGCCTCTAAGTCTTCGGTTTTTTCCTGCGGAACCCGCAGCACTCTGCCAAGTTGCTTGTGTTCAGAGTCAAGTGTGGTGTGCGCTTCCTCCGCTTCCGTCAGCCTTCGTTCAGACATATCTAGCCTCTCGGCATGCTTGTCAAGCCTCTCAGCCATGCGATCCATTCTGTAGGATAGTGCATCCATCTTCGTGCCAAGGGCTGAGATACCACTCTGCAGGCTCTTTTCCATAGCCACTACCATGCCACGGATATCCGGACGCAATTCTTCAGCGGGCTGCCCCTGCATTCTGGAGGCGTCTTCCGTGGATGTGTCTCTGGACTTGGACCTTTTTTGTTCAAACGATAGCTTTGGTTGCACCCTGCCCATCCTAGCCTCCCGTAGGCCGCGCAACCGGCAGTTCTCCACCAATCCGGGGGGAAGCTCAACAGGAGGGGGGAATAACGCGTTATGCACAGCAGGCTCCCTGAGTCAGCGGCCCAGGTAGCTCTTCAGGCCAGGGGTGGCGTCAAACAGTATTAAGCAAGTAGCACTCACTCCAGGGAGGGTTCCAGCACACATTTCAAGGCACCAGGACCACGCTGCTGCTTGTTAACTCTTATGTTGGTCTTTCAAGCTGTTTCTTCTGCGTTGTTGATAACAGGGAGAGGTTGCTCTGATCCCCAGCCCAGCCCGCTCGCAGCCGCTCCCGCACACGGGCAGTATCAGAGAGGACGTAGGGCCTCCAACCGCAGTGAGCAACTCAGAGGGGCTCAGTGTCCACAATAAGCAAGTCTAGGTCGCCCGTCGATCCCAGTTATGCGCATCTAAGACGAGGAGTCAGACTGGGCACCTCCTCTCCCATGGGCAGCCAACAGTATCAAATATAGCCACACACTAGGCTATCAAAGTCCCAATGGCAGGCCCCGCTTCCGGCTCACAGCACAGCCCCTATCAAAGACCCCCCAGGGGACTCCGCAAATCGTAACTGGACTGGTCACTCACTTCCATCGCACAGGCAGAGGACATCCGGGGCCCCCAGTGTCTAAAATGGCGGCCTTGCGACGTCCTCAAAGTAGAAGCTCCTTCTGGCCACAGCCACTTGATGCGGGGGATGGGGCCGCCGCAGGTGCGTGATCCAAAATGCCCACAAAGCGCTCTGAAGAACCAAGGAAGGGCAGCGAGGCTTCAACACCCTCGGCGCATCAGGCTCGCCCCCATAGGGCGCAGGTCTCCGGATCACACCGAGTCCCGTGCATGTGTCCAGTAGGGGATGCCACGTACCGGGAGGTCCCGCTGGGGTAGGCAGGGCATAAAAAGCACCGCTTGTGCAAATAGCGGCACCCCGCCCGCGCCCCCAGCCCCAACGGAGCAGCGGTCCCGGGCGAACGCCGCCCACCGCACCCACGCAAGTCCAGCGCTGGAGGCCCAGCCAGGCCGGCGTCGGCAGGCGTGCTCACTTTGCCCAGGGAGGCAGCACAGCGGTCGGGGGCACTTCAAAACGTAGCCACAGATCTCCGGAGACCAGGGGACACTGTCTCATGCCACACATACGTTGCAGTTGCCGGATACTTTTCGGATATTGTGACGGTGTTTCGGAGCACTCGGCTCAAGCGGCCATCTTGGTCGCGAGCAAGCTCCGCCCCCCAACACTGATGGGTTATTGTAACACCAAAGCGTTATTGTAACACTGATGGGTACTGTAACACTGATGCATTATTGTAACACCGATGCACTATTGTAACACCGATGCATTATGTTAACACCGATGGGTTATTGTAACACCGATGCATTATGTTAACACCGATGGGTTATTGTAACACCGATGCATTATTGTAACACCAATGGGTTATTGTAACACTGATGCATTATTGTAACCCTGAAGCATTATTGTAACACCGATGGTTATTGTAACACTGATGCATTATTGTAACACCGATCAGTTGTCTATCAAAAACGTTCATGATGTACTGTGCATACTGGACAGAGGAGATACTTGCCTTCTGGTCCTTCACTGTTTCTCAGCAGTGTTCAAAACCATCAACAGTGAAATACATCTAACAAAGCTAACTGCATTAAGGTAAATGCATAGCCCTGCCCCCTGGCAGTGTACGTGAAAGCTGTTACCCAGCAGCGAAGTCTGTGTGCAGTGCCAACCTACAGGGTTCTCCTGGTAGGCAGGCAGACCATTCAAGCCCCCTGCTGGACAAGTTTCTTTAAAAAGTAATTTCAGGACCTGGCCATTGTAACTAACATAAGGGCCGATTACGATGTCATTCGGAAAGGCTCCGAATGGGATTCGGTATTGCAGAAACCAATTCGGTACCCTTGTTTCTGAACGAATCATACAGATTTCCCAACGACTGATTACGATGCCCGGAAACCGTTCGGCCAGTCCGAATCGGTTCCGAAAGGCATTCTGACAGCCCGAGTCTTTCGGAGCTGAATCGTACAGCTCTATGGACACGGTTTCCGAACCAGCGATTACGATGACCGATTCGGACAGCTGTTCCAATTCGGTCTGCCTGAAACAAACAGCTGTCGGAATCTGTCTTTGGGGGCCCGTTGCAGGCCCCCCTTCACCCGGAGGCATCCGATTGGGGCCCGTGGGGGTACCCAAGGGACCCCTCTTCTCAACCATCCACAATGTGGCAGGCACCATAGGGTGCCCGCCAGAGAGTGCAATGTTTTCCCCAGCCACCCCTTTTTTTAATGGGAGTCTGTGTTCTCGTTCGTAACACAGGCTCCCATTGAAGTCAATGCGAGTCCGACCGAATGATGTTGGGAAGCATCATAATCAGTCGTTAGGACTCGCAGGACCCGATTCATTTGGAAACGATTCTGAGACCAATTCATTCGGAACAGTTTCCGAACGACATCATATTCGGCCCCATAGTGTAAGTACTATTAAGCTATTACAATGGCTGGCCCCTGACAGTGCTGGGGTGGCACAAGAAATTCCTCATTCCTTGCATTACTCAATAGTGGGAAGAAGGAGCAGAGCATTTCACCTCTACTCCACCTTTTTCCAAAACAGGGAATCCAGATGCAGTTGCCCACAGTTTTGCATTGTCTTAACGCGGTTGGGAAATAAGAGAATTTCGTCTATCCCTAAACTGTGCTCTCTTTGTCCAGGGAACTGACTAGGCCTTCAATGGCTCCCAGGTTAAATATAGTTTAATATAGTTTAAGCAAAACTAATAGCCTCCCTAACTTTTGGGGACAAGGGTTCTCCTGGAAATGTATCAAACAGGCTAGACGTAGCCTAGTGCTACACGTGTAGGACGCTTGCCCAACTCTAATAGTCCAAATCAGACTAGAATTTGGGCTTAGGAAGCCTTCGTATGAAATGAAGGTGAATCTCTTAAAGATCTATAAACAGATGTACAAAGCCATTTTTCAGTCGCAAACCACAAAATCACAGGGTTTGCAACCCCAAAATGGCTTTTGCTATTTAATAAAACTATTTTGAAAGTCAAAAAGCTGATTTTGCAATCCATCCCGAATCGCATTTAGGACGGGATGTGAAAGGGGTATCCACTCAAAATCGCAAATCTCAATGGTATGTATCAATGTTTTGCAACTGAGATTTTGGCTGCGCCCATTGATCAGTTACCAACCCTCTAAAGGGGGTGGTAGGTGATTCACATAGGCACAGGGTCAGACTGATTTGCATATGGCCATGTCTGAACTGGGGTGGTGGAGTGAGCTAAAGAATGATGATGGATTAAACCCAGATCAGTTGACTGGGGGTGAGTGTTTGATTGGCTCAAACGTTCCGTCCATCATCCCCTTTTGTATCGCTTTGTTCGCCCTAAGTTGGCGGGGGTATGCCCAGACGTGGGTCCCTTGCTCACTTTGCCACTGGATTCAAGCAAGCCTGGCTGATGACGGCTGGAATGCCAGAAACCGGTCCTAGGATGCTTGTTTCCGGTCCAGGGAAGACATGGCTTGGCAGTTCGTGCTGGACTGTTCCCATGAGGCACAGGGTCAGACTGATTTGCATATGGCCATGTCTGAACTGGGGTGGTGGAGTGAGCTAAAGAATGATGATGGATTAAACCCAGATCAGCTGACTGGGGGTGAGTGTTTGATTGGCTCAAACGTTCCGTCCATCATCCCCTTTTGTATCGCTTTGTTCGCCCTAAGTTGGCGGGGTATGCCCAGACGTGGGTCCCTTGCTCACTTTGCCACTGGATTCAAGCAAGCCTGGCTGATGACGGCTGGAATGCCAGAAACCGGTCCTAGGATGCTTGTTTCCGGGCCAGGGAAGACATGGCTTGGCAGTTCGTGCTGGACTGTTCCCATGAGGCACAGGGTCAGACTGATTTGCATATGGCCATGTCTGAACTGGGGTGGTGGAGTGAGCTAAAGAATGATGATGGATTAAACCCAGATCAGTTGACTGGGGGTGAGTGTTTGATTGGCTCAAACGTTCCGTCCATCATCCCCTTTTGTATCGATTCACATAGGGTCACCTTCACTTTTGTGAATCCTGTTAGGAGACCAAAGGGGAAGTATGCAGTGGGCCAGGCTACCACTGCTTGCTCCTCCAGATGTAGTCCCACACGGGAACTTTTTTTTTAAAGCAGCATATTTGCATTTATCATTTGCGGCCATTATTTAGGGAGCAGCCGACTGAGCAAGATTGGATACACAGACCATTTTGAGTATTTCGACTTCAGATATACTTTTGGATAATCGAAGGCTAAACCGGACACTCCCTTATTGTATTATACTTAGAAACTTTTTACGAACATAGGCAACAATACACAGGCTTCTATTACCACATTTGAAGATGTATAGCCCTTTCTAGCCTCATCCGTTTGAGTGGAAAAAAAAGGAATAGAGTAAGTGCTATTTCCATCGTCAGGACTGTGAATACGAAACATCACCAGATATTATTCTGATTCGTTCATTCCGTGGCTTCCTGAAGAAGGCAACCAGCCGAAACATGCGTCGAAAAATATTTACATTGGTTAGGCCACTAATGTGTAGGGGCCATTGCAATATCAGATTAACTAATTGTTTTGTACAGTATATGATTATAATTGATTTCACCTTTATTAGTCTATATGAGTGATGTGTAAATGGATGAATGTATGAGTATGTGTGAATATGATATAAGAATGAATTGCATTTATCCCATTGGATATTATATATAATTATCATGTATCCTTGTGAAAAATATAATATAGATAAAATGATACCTCTATTTTATTATAATATTAAACAGCACTTTTCTATTTTAGGACCAACATGTCTCTCTGTTTGTCATAGTATGTGCCTCTTACCTTGATTGTGTTTAGAAATAGTTGCCCTAGACTTTTTTATAATCAACATGAACTGGCATTTCTTCTGGATCGAGAGCCAGTGTAGCTTCTTGAGGTGGGGTGTGATGTGGATCCATCTGGGGAGGTCGAGGGTGAGTCTTGCGGCTGAGTTTTGTATTGGGGGTCGTCTCATTAGGAGGTGTGTGGTGATTCCTACGTAGAGTGTGTTCCTGTACTCCAGCCTGCTGGTGACGAGGGCCTGCCTGATGGTCCTTCTGATGTTGACTGGGAGCCACCTGAAGAACTTTCGGAGCATGTGTAGGACGTGGAAGCAAGCGGATGAGACTGCGTTAACCTGTTTCTTCATGGATAGCTTGCTATCCAGGATGATGCCGAGGTTGCGGACGTGGTCTGTCTAGTCGGGGGAAGGGCTGAGTTCAGTAGGCCACCATGCGTCATTGCATGGCGAGGTGTTGTTCCCAAAAATGAGTATTTCCATCTTGTCCATGTTGAGTTTGAGACAGTTGTCCTTCATCCACTCAGTGACGTTCATCATGCATCAGTGGAAGTTGGCTCTGGTGGTAGAGGGGTCTTCTGACAGTGAGAGGATGAGCTGGGTGTCGTCAGCATAGGAGATGATGTTCAGTCTGTGCGATCTGACAGTGTTGGCCAGAGGTGTCATGTACGTGTTGAAGAGGGTGGGGCTGAGAGACGATCCTTGGGGGATGCCGCAGATGATCTTCTTGGGTTCTGAGGTGAACAGTGGTAGATGGATTCTCTGGGTTCTTTCGGTGAGGTACGAGGCGATCCACTTGAGGGCGTCTCCCTGGATTTTGATGTAGTGGAGTCTGTTGATCAAGACGTGATGGGAGACAGTGTCGAAGGTGGCTGACAGGTCCAGGAGGAAGAGGGCTGCTATTTTGCCGCAGTCTAGGAGGGCACTGATGTCATCAGTGGCTGCGATCAGGGCTATCTTGGTGTGGTTGGCTCTGAAACCTGATTGAGAGGGGTCCAGGAGGTTGTTGTGTACCAGGTATTTGGTAAGTTGCTGGTTGATTGCCTTCTTGAAAACCTTTGCTGGAAAGGAGAGCAGGAAGATGGGCCGGTAGTTCTTTGGTTCTGCTGGGTTGGTGGAAGGTTTCTTCAGGAGGGGCTTCACTTCATCATTGTTCGAGGCTCTAGGGAAGGAGGCAGAGATGATGGAGGTGTTCAACATTTTCTTGAGCTTGTTGCCAATTGTTTTACTCCAGAGGTTGAAGATGCAGTGAGGACAGGGGTCCGTGGGTGCTCCTGAGTGCATGCAGTTCATGATGGAGATTGTGGCTTGAGTTGTGAGTGGGTCTCAATTGGTGAGCAAGTGTTCGGGTTTAGTGTTCGTGGGTGTGAGAAGGCTGATGTTATTGGCAGCATAGGGTTGGGGTTCAAAGTTTTCATAGATGGTTGCGATCATGTTGTGGAAAACGTTTGCAAGGTTGTTGCACAATTCTCAAGATGGGGTGATTTCATTCCCGATGGCTGTGGGATTGGAGAATGACGAAGAGCTCCTTGCTGCAGTTAGTGCTGGCTTCTATGCAGTTTGCTAGGGCATTCTTCTTTGTTTCTTTCGGGAGGCGGTGGTACTGGTTTAGTGTTGTCTTGAAGGTGGTGCGGTCTTCTGTCTCTTTACTGGTGCGCCACTTCCTTTCTAGTTGCTTGCAGTTGCGTTTAGTGGAATTCAACTCCGCGATGAACCAGCTGACTCATCTGGTTGGTCCTTTGGATTTATCTTGTATGGTGGGGCGATTGTGTCGGCTCATTCTGTGATCCACTCGGAGAAGTTCTTCACAGCCTGATCTGGGTTGGATGTCGTGATGGGAGGTGGGTGTTGAGAGTGGTGTTCCACTGGTCTTCTCATTACTTTTTCCAGTTTCTGCACGTGGAGCTGAGGGCATGGTGCCGGAGTTAGTGGGCCCTGAGATGGTGAAGTGGAAGCTGTAAAGGTCGGTCCAGGTGAGCTGTGAGACATGACTGTACGTAATAGGGTCCAGCATGTGTCATGCATGCTATGTGGGAGGGGTCGGTGTTAAGTTGCTTGAAGCTGATGTTGATCATGCTTTCCAGGGGGTGGTAGTGTTTGTGTCATTGGGGTCGTCGAGGTGGAAGTTAAGATCCCCCAGAAAGATGTAATGCTCGGAGTCGATGGCGATAGGGGCGATGAGGTCAAGTATGGTGTTGCAGAAGCTGGGGTGTGGGCTGTATGGCGAGGATGCTAGTCTTCTCTCTTACAATCTCGACCAATGTCAAAAGGACATAAATTATTTTATTCCTTTGGCAGTGAAACTATTATTAATCAGACTCTGTTTTTTTTGTCATCCCTGGGAAATTTTCCTGCATGATGGATATCTCTGCAGGGTCAGTTAATGGCTTTCGGCAGTGCCAATCTGCACACCAACTCTGATTCCTCTCATCTCATTTTCCTATTCTACTGAGCGAACAGAGGAGGCTGAAAAAAGGGTTATTCAACAAAATTGTTTTATGACCTGTTGCAGCGTAGCTTCAGCCTGTACGAACAGTGGACTCCCCATTTATCTAGCACATTTGTAAGGCTCTTGGAGGTAGTATTATTCAGTCAAGGGCATCAGATTTTAGGAGTGTGCACCCTTCTGTTTTTCATATTTTTAATTGTTTTATGTCATTTTATGGTTTTACATTCTAATGAGGTTTGGAAAAAATATTGAAGGATGCTTTGACAGGGACTCTCCTGTGTCTAATGGTTTTTAGCCTCTGTTCATACAGTAACCGTAGTTGGTCAAAGAGAGCTAGTTTGTGCCTTTTTGTAATGGGTTTATTAACCTTACACATAAACAGTAATTGAATAAAACCAATTGACCTGGCAAACTCAACTACCACCTCCTTAAAAAATAAGGCATCTCATGCACTAGCCTTACTTCAAAAGCATATTCCAGGTCTAGATCGGTCTAGAGTGAAACATGGACACCCCCTGCTTATAGAACTTCAAGAAATCTCACTTGATACTTTGAAAGCTGTGTCTCGGTATTAGCCTCACCAATTGCGACCACTTGGTGCCATAAGCACATCACACCAGCCCTGAAATTAGCACTCAAGAGAAAGCAGATGCACCTTCAACACTGCTTGTCTGGCCAAGGCTGGACTTGGGAACCAATAGCTGTCTTTCCACCCATCTATCCTCTCTCTCGCCTTCGCTCCTCTTTCTCACTTCTAGCTGTCTGATTGCTTTCTCTCTATCTGCATCCACGTGCCTGCTGCAGTTCACCTTGGGAAGAGTGGGAGTGGGGGAGAGTGGCAGAGACACGAGGAGTGGCTCTGGACTCCCAAAACCATCCTCCAAGGTCTCTAGTCTACTAGGGAAATATCCTGTGGAATAAAAGGCCGTCCGGCCTTGTGTCTGGTTCATAAAGCGTACCATGATAAGCACAGGAAAATGCCAAGCACACAAGTTGTCAGTTTCAGGAGACATTCAGATTTGAACCTCCCAGCTTGGTGAAACTGACAACACTCTCTATCATTTGGGGTCTGCACAGGAAGGCTTGGATCTCACTCTCCTTCCAGTTTCTCCACACATCACGCTTCATCCTCATCTTCACAAAGATCTAAAGATCTTTTCATACAACAGACGTTTCATCATGAAGACCTACTTATGCCTTTCCTGAGCCTCTCCATAATTATTTTGGAACTTTCCACTCCTCAAATGTACACAGCGGAACGCAGACTGCATACACACCCACCTTTTAATACTACACCGTTTCTAAACCCTGATTTATGTCTCAGATAATTCCATATGTGTTAAAAATTGCTAACTTGATGATTCAATTTTTGTTTGCCATATTATTACATGGCATGATTTTCTGCAACATGCGGTTTGAAAGTGAAGTCAATCTCCCGAAAGTTATGTGGAGGACTATGAAACCATCCTTGGACCTGATCTGCATTATATGAAACTTCAAATAAATAGAAAAAATACGGGTCTGCAGTGGTTTTGTGGTTTAGTGGCCAAAGCATTGTCCATGTCAAAGTGATCAGGTTTAAACTCTGAAAGACATTTTTATTTAGTTTCTTGTTTGCTTTGTAGAGTATACAATGACAAATATTCCCTTGATCTATCATATTCACTACCATTAATTCTTGACTTAGCTACTTGGCACCCCCCTCCTTAGAAGCACAGTCATTATTTTACATTTCTTGGCTCACTCACCAGGGAATTACCTCCAGAGAAAGCCATTTCCACTTACCTCTTTGGCACAGAGAAAGCAGCAATGACCCTCTTTTATATTTGCGAATAGGTCAATAGAGATTTCGTTTTTTCCAACTACTTTACTATCTGTTCTGCAGTAATTATATAGTGCAGACAAAATGTTCTGCATTACTCGGTATTACATGACACCGATTATTATTCTGCACCAGAAAATTCCAAAAGCACTTTTTGGGGCAGATAATAGTTGTAACGTTGTCCCGTAATTATCAGTGAAAATTCCACTAGTTAAAAAAAAAATGTACGCCCACCTCTGAAAGAAAAGGGTATTGTGTGAATTCACGGCCAGGTGGTTTAGTGCCATATTAGCTGAAAACACCGGTCTCTCTGGTCTATTAGCGGCTTCTTTTCTTTTACAGGTAAGCTGGTAAATGGAGCATGCATTGAACGTCTCTGTAACTGCGTCACACCTGAGTCTGGTTGCGTAATGTGCTCACACTCGAACTTAAGGTGTCTGCTATCAGTGATACGGCCACAAGGTGTTATTATATGCTCGTGAGCAGTACTAGAGTACCTCTTCTATCCTTTGTTGTATCCCCAGCAAGTTATCTCTCCTCCTACCGTCTCATAATTCTGCCTTTGCTGTATGTCAAAACCAGTTAACGGTTAAATCGTTAGCTTTAAATGCTAAGGGGACTATTTACCAGTTGGCTACGAAAATGGAGTGGCAAAACCGGGCCCACCATTACCCTTATCAGCTACCATTTTTACCAGCGATTATGAGTGAAATGGCCGGAATAGGGAATAACAAGTGGCCCTTGTATTACTGTGGCATTTCCTGCATGTTTTCCCGAATTCCCAGGCGTTTCTGCCCCAAATATCAACTGCTCAGAACGGGAGGGATTTTTGTGATGAGGAAAGCTGATGGTATTTGCTAGGTGTGGTACTGGAGTGTGCGGTATTACCACCTTTGATAAAGCCCCCGGTATTACTTGTAATCCTGCGGTGTGGTATTACGACTGAAAACTATACAATACTACCACTATCTACACAACATGTAACAATGGCCCTAGAGCGAGGTGTACTGCGTCCATCCATCAGATGATAGCCGAGACCACAAGGTAATGACACAAGGCGGTACTCACTTGACTCACGCCATATTTAGCATCATATACATCTCTGGCAGACCCCCCTGAAATCCTTTGACCGACATTCACACAAAGCATAAATAAGTCTGAAACTCAGATGAATTGGCAAGGTCCCAGTTGGCATCAAGTAATATACTGCATCTAAGTGATGCAGGAAGACCCCACCATCAAAGTCCAGCACATGTTTCTGACTCAGACTGTTTATTTTGTTTCATGACTGATGGTGGTCAGGAAGTGGCTTCTTAAACAAGCATTTGCAATGCAATAGGTCTCGCACTTACCCGTGTTTGAGCTATTGGCATTGTAAATGACAATGCCTTTTATTTATGTTTTGGTTTTTAAAACCTAAATAAAATGCATTATCATTCACAATGCTAATAGCTTGAACTCTCGCAAATGCGAGACCTATTGCTTTGCAAATGCTTGTTTTCAATGTTTGGATCACTGTTCCGTTTAAACTGTGCTGTGGAGAGAGGCCTGCTGGACAGACCTCGGCCACGCCCCCTATTTCTTGGGGCATCATCACACAGCAATCTCTTCTGCCGCCTGGGTGGTATGATCACATAATAAAAACGCACCACACAGCACTGTCCGTGAACACCCGCACTATTACTCCCTATCCATGTACAATCACAAGAAGTAAGATCCCTGCACTCTTACAATATCACATCTTGCAGTGAACCATTAGGGACAGATACTCCCTTGCACCCTCAGGGTATTATGTAAAGCACTCTGACACCTTCGGGTCGAGTTCCCACTGAATAAACATGCAAAAACAAAATAGGACAGAATGAAGACAGAGGTTGAAAACGGCAGAGAAGGAGGCGGAAGTGCGAGAAGGAGACAGAGTGAAAAGGAGAGGATAGATGAAAGGGGCAGAGCGAGATTGTGAGAGAAAACCAAACGGTGAAGGGGAGAGAAGTGGAAAACGGAAGTATCGATTGATGGGACAATTCAGTAAGCAATGAGCAGGTATCCAAGTGCACCATCTGAGAAGTTTCACGGGCTGCCATGGCAATAAAAAAAACATGGAAGCGGGCGTCACGCTTTGTTTTAGCATGGCGGCCCGTCCGCATAAAAGTGATTTCAAAATGCATGAAAGCGAGCACCGTGCTTAAAGGTAGCGATGCGCCCGTCCACAATAAAGTAATTTAAAAATACATGAAAGCGGGCGCCGTGCTTAAAGTTAGCTCTGCGCCCGTCCACAATAAAGTAATTTAAAAATACATGAAAGCGGGCGCCGTGCTTAAAGTTAGCGCTGCCCCCGTCCACAATAAAGTAATTTAAAGATATATGAAAGTGGGTGCCGTACTTAAAGTTAGCGGGGTGCCCGTCCACATGAAAGTAATTTAAAAATACATGAAAGCGGGCGCCATGCTTACAGTTAGCGCGGCGCCCGTCCACATGAAAGTAAATTAAAAATACATGAAAGCAGGCGCCGTGCTTACAGTTAGCGCGTGCTTGGGAGAGCTCATTTTCAAGCACTGCACTCGTGCTTGTGGCGCGCCCCTGCTCGCTCCCGCAAGGTGGATGCCGCCACAAGCACGAGTGTGTGCTTGAAAATGTGCAGAGCGACGGCTAAAGGCCCTCCTATGCAGCGCATGCGCGCTGCGTAGGCGAGACCTAAAAATGTGTGCCCTATTTGGTATCTTTATTTTTTTGGGCGCTCCTGTTGGTTGCCCCTGTGGACCTGTCACATCTATGATTTTGGGCATATTTCCAAACGGGAAGGCATTAATGCTTTCCTTAAGTTGGCCCTGAATATTCCCACAATGCCATTTGCTATTAGCTGTGTCAGTTCTACAAACAATATAGAGCTCATCACAGTAATTTTGGCTGTAAAATACCGTGTGAAGATGGCGGGTGGACATAAATATACATCAAATTACAGAGTAGGGATTAACAGTTTAATTTATTTATACTCATGCGCCTGTGAGCTAAAAAGAAATTCGTTGCTGTTACAACATGAGTGCCAATTGCACCCACTCACATTTTGTCCACGCTGTTACGAACAACCTAACATTTGTAGTATTTGCCTGTGCAAAATGTAAAAAATATATATAAAAGGTGTACTGGAAAAAACATTAAAAAACTCGCGTGTTCCTGTCTATTTTTCATAACACTCAAGAGCACACCTGATACCCGGGGAAAATGTGATCTTGGCATGGGTGGGGTTGCGCCCACAATGTACATGTGGTTTAAAGGATCTCCCATATGTATTGTAAATGTTGCATAGTGTATGTTATGTGGCTTAATAATGTAGATTTCCATATGTGAACCAAAAATCTTATTGTGTGCCAGACCTGTTATCGGGGCATAGTGAACTCAGGAACAGCTGGCAAAGGCTGGACCGCTGTCCCTGGAATGCCAGGAACCATATAGTACTGCGAGCTCAGTGAATGCCTAGAGCTTCCTCTTTAGGCTGTGACTCTGGGGGTTCAGCAAGGGTTCGCGAGAGGTTAAAGCTTACTCCTCGATGGTGGTGATTGTCAGAAACCCAGATACAAGTAACACTGGAATGGCGGGTATTAATGTTCAGACAGTATATTTTGGATCACAAGTGTAAATGTTGAGTTTGCTTTGGAAAGTTCAATCGTTTAATCAAAATATATCTCTTGAGCCTTGCAGACACAGGTACAGTATCTGGTCTGCGAGGAGATGTCAGGAACTACTGTTTGCACACACGCACACACACACACACACACGCACACGTACACACACACACACGCGCACACACACACTCACACTCTCTCTCCCCTTCAGCTGGTGGTCATGGAGAACAATGAGTTATGGGTTCATGCTGGCAGGGGTGTGGCCTCTGAACTAGTCTCTGATCGTGGACAACTTCTTGCTAAGTCGGTGGTCCACATCGCAACACTTAGTGAAGCTGGATCTGAGAGTTTTTGCTATGATATAAGACAGATTTCCAACATGGCAGACAGCCTGTTTCCTCCTTCATATCAAAGTAACTGCAAGCATTTCACTTACTCCTTTCAGTATGGTCTACAACATATAGGAGGGCCGCCAATCCAGCCAGTGCATAGGGCTTTCTATTGAAGTCAAAGGTAGATATGAATCTCTGGTTCTCGGGACAGCTTCTATTCCCAAACCACGGTAGGTCAAGGCACGGTAGCTCAAACAGCCACTTAAAACTGGAGCAGCAATTGGCATTTTGAGGAGGTAGATCAATGTTCATTTCAGTTTCCAGCTAACAAACACCCCATAATGTTCTCAGCATCTCTGATTCCTGAGTGTGGTAGACATCCAGTAACATCACTGTGAATGCGTATTTCACTCACACAGTCTTCTGTTACTTAGGGACTGTTGATGCGCTTCCACTGTCCAGCATATGTCCTTATTTCAGGTGACAGCAATGGCCATGGATTGGCTACAGTCTTTGTCAAGGGGTTGCTACAGTGCAGGCCTCTGGTTGACCTGCCCATTGTGGCCTGATCCAGTGAGATGAGCACAAGTAGTCCCTTCCCTGTTCCATTGAGTCTTTGATGATCCAAAACACACACACACACATCAGACTGGCTGCAATGTTTTCTACGGGGTGGGGGTGCACTGGGACATGCACTGGAGAACAGATGAGAGCGTTCTGAAAGTCTATGATGTCTAACATGTTAACTCATATTCAAGGGGCCACACGTACACTGGGGCCCCACCATACGGGGCAGCAAGCACTCCAGAGGAGTTGAGCAGTGCTACTCCTGACAGACAATATTAATTTACCGGGGAGGCACTTTTAAATAGCCTCTCCAAATAGACGTCCACGTAAAAAAGGCCTGTGCACAAGGCTATCAAGGATCTTAGTTAGTCATGCTCTGGACATGGGATGGTAGTTTTCAATGTTGAAAGGGTGTCTAAAATAGAAATTTAATCTGTGGGTGGTCAGTTCGTTCCAAATCAGATACTTCACCGCAAGGGACAAAGGAGACTACTAAGAAACAACCAACAACTCCCATAATCTGCCCTTCCCTCAGGTGGAAGAGCGGCCAAATTACTTTCTCTTTTATTCAATATTTTTATCTCATTTGATAACCATACTGGATTTGCAGATTATCTTCATAAATAATGGACTGCTGTATAATAATCTTGATAGCTATTATTGTAAGATTTGCCCTGTTTTCTTCATTTACAGTTGTCTGTATCTATTAAAACTGTAGAACCTGCATGGTTCTTATATGTTTTATTTCCACATGCTTCCTCCCATAGGACTATTCAACACTCAATGGAATGCACCTGAATGAACATTTCACAAATAACAAAGGCTGCACAGATATGTCTGCTCAAACACAAGGACATAAGGCCACCTTGGTCATGGGAAACCACAACTTTCCTCTTCACTCTATACCAACACTTCAGACAGACACTGCCCCTGGCACCACCATGCACTCAAAACAGCGCCTAAGCCAGGTAACTGGTCAGGCAATACCACTTCATTAAACATCCACATTGCACCTTCTTGCGCACAACTTGGGTAACTATGTGATATAACTATCTGAATATTATTGTCTCAATAATCTAAAGCCCCTACCACCAACCTACATCTCAACCTTTCAAAACAAGCTTAACTTAAACATACTTCCCTCATGTATAATTTTGAACAGAAAAATATCTTATCCCTTCAGATTAAGAATATTATGGGCCCAAGGGTGGCAGAGAGCTGGCGCGCAAGAGGGTCACACTCTTGTGAGGCTCGGCAGTCCGGGGACAAAATGTGCCTTTATCCTGCCTCACCAGTTGTAATCGGAGACCCCGGCGGAGGCTGAACCCCTAGCGGGAGTGCACAGCACAACTGGGGATCCTGAGGCCAGCGACCCACCTCACCCCAAGTAGGCTGGCTCCCAGGGAGTATCCGCTGTCATGCCCAAATGCTCCAGCCCAACTATTGTTGTGACAGAAACTCATAATGTGAAATGCAATGAAATTTATTAAACAAATTTAAAATAAATAAATATATATACACACACATATATATGTTATTTTTATACACACACACACGCACGCACACACGCATACACACACACACGCACACACACACTCACACACACACTATGGACCCCATTATGAATCTATTGGAATTTCCAATGAGGCTAGTAATTCTACTAGTCCCAATTAGAAAGTCTGCTGAAGCATCACACACCTGTTATATTTCCCACAGAGATTTCGGCTGCTGATGGTTGCTGTTATCTCAGATTGTAGAAGAGCATGAGGAATTTGCAGGAGAATTCAACTTGGAATTACCAATTTTCAGGAAAGTCCTAATTACTCCCGCCAACCTGTAATCAACGTTAATTGTGCACCTCCAAATTGAATGGCACTCTCTATATTGTTAATTCATTATTCATTAGTACGGAATTAACCCATCTTTACCCACACCGGGGCAATCATACTGAGGCCCTATATACCCTACAGTTCTTATTATAACATGCTCAACAAAACACTCTCACTACAGGACACCCATCACCGTACTGAAGTAGTACTTGAGACCACACTAGAGACCCTACCGCAACCGTATCTGTAGACACTCATCCCCATATCGCATTGACAACTCCAGACGATGCAATGCTTGCATGCTCCGGTCATCTTCCCAGTCCTTGTGCAAAGTGCCATGAATTCACCAAGCACGCATATGGGGCCACTCTCTCTCGTATCTGGGTCTGAAGCTTTGGAACCATATCCCAGAGTCCTTGTTGAATTGTCCTTCTCTTATGGAATTTTGCAAGGGTTTAAAGACCTGGTTGTTTACATTTCAGTTTAGGGGCTGCACTTCTCTACTTGGGTCCAGCATTGGGAAACCTTTTGGGGTATCTGTGCGCTTTATAAGACACAACAATAAATATATAAAAATAACTAAAAACATAAAAGTAATTGTGACAACCATTTAATTCAGCATCTCCCAAACACCAAATTGCCTGAATCAACAAATTATAACCCGCACTACATCATACACATCTCCACACACAAAATCCAGTTATTGTCCCCACAAACACAACAAACATGACTCGTATTATTTCCTTCTAATATGGGTACACTGCAACAAATAATAACACTCACACCACACTACTGCACTACCTAAGAAACCAATGAGTCATAAAACTCTGCAATGGAGGCAATACACTAAAAAGTCTCTTAACAGCTTCCTGCACAATTCCTTTCAATCATCAGGCACCATATACGATCACCCAACACAGCACACATAACTGACCCTAACAGCAGCCCACCACTCATCCACCTACAACTCAGGAACTGCTGAATATTCACTTCAATACCACTGAACAGACATCACACCACACACAGCAGTCATCCAGGGCCTGACTGGCCGTAGCGGGCACCAGGCGTTTCCCCGGTGGGCCGCTAGGGTGGGGGCCGATTTTGGGCCATGGGGACCGTTTTTGTTACAGGGCCGTTTTTGCAGCATAGCTGCAATATCGGCCCCTATAACAAAATCGGCTGAAACCGGCCCTGGCAAACAGCTCGGCCGCACCCCCCCAAGCCCTGGGGGGGCCGGCCGAGCACTTTGCCAGGGCCGGTTTTGGTTCTCAGTCCGGCCCTGCAGTCATCACAGTATAAACCATAGACAGAAGTCCACTAGATGACCCATCGACAGAGGAATATGTTGGGGACAGGACAATCAAAAAGATTAATGTTATCGGAAGGTGTGAGAGGATGAAAACTCTCCTGTTAAAAGCGAAGGCATGTCGAGCCCTCCGCACTAGAAACTGGGGAGTCAGAATCCAGGACTTTGGGAAATGTAATCAGAAAGCAGGTACAGGAGACATTGGAACTGAGGACACAGAGCCCGGTAGATAGCCATTTAAAATCAAAAAAAGGATTTGAATATACTAACCAAAGTTCAAAACTCATATCTAAGGAACCGCTCAGACCACTCCTGGCTCAGTTGAAGAATAACTACATAAGGGCTATTAGAGACTTACACCGCCCCTGAGACTACTAGCACAATCACTCTATTAACAAATAGGAAAGGGCAATAAGCTCCCCAAGTGGTACATGGTATGTATGTATACATACATGCATTACTTAAATAGTGTGAACCTAGCCAATAGGCACCAGACCGCTGTACAGGGCCAAAGGCTAAGACACAGGCAACATATGACACGAGAGATAGCTGTTTGGTGGAATGAGTAGTGCTTTTTAAAGAGGTGAGTCTTCTGTTCTTTCCTAACATGGGAGCAGAGTTGGGGCAGTTCTACTGGATATAGGGATATTGTCATATGCTCTAATGCATAGATTGAGAATGCCTGTTGCCTTGCTTTACTTGTTTGCACTTCATCTCCAATATGATGATGTCCTGGCTGCAGGTGTGCTGATAGCCACTGGATATGTGAGCTTGTCAGCCAGGTAGGTGGGATGCTGGTCCTTTTTGCTTTGTAGATGATGCAGCTGGTGTTGAAGATGGTGCAGGCCAGCAAACATAACTAGTGGAGTTCCATCATGGTTGGGACAATTTGGCCATATTCCTTCAGGCCCCTAATGAGGCATCCTTCAGCGTGTAATATGCCTCTCAGGAGGGCAGTGTTGAGTCTTGGAGACCCTGACAAAGGGCATTCCCACCATCCAGATGCAAGAGTAGAAGGACTTGAACATCAGTTCTGAAGATGCTTTCTGGAAAGAATGGTTTCTCTTTCTTAAATGGGGAGATCTGGTACCAGGCTTTCTTTCGTTTTGTTGGAGATGTGTTAGTTGAGGGTGAGATCGATGTCCAGGTTAAATCCAAGTGACTTGGCATTGGGTGGAAATTGGGGTTTGAATCAGTCCAGGTTCATGTCATTGAGCCGTGTTTGGATTAGTTGTTTCTTGTTGGTCCAGACACTTGGCAGGAATTCCGTTTTGTTGAGCTTGCTCTTCTGGTAGGTGTTGAACATTCAGCTCTGGATGAGATACACTTAGTTTCTGGGGCATTGGATGTTTGAAGCAGAGGAGACCTACAACTATAGTTGCATGTCGTTGGTGTATTGGTGAATGTTGATCTTTTTATTTGTTAGTAGAGACACAAGGGGCTCCATGTGGATGTTGAAGATGACAGGAGACAAGATGAACCCTGGGGAACTTCACAAGTGGTAAGGATCATATTGAACCTGGGTGTGCCCATATTGATAAACTGGGGTTGGTTGATTGGTAGGAGGAGAGCCACTGAAGGACACTTCCAATGAATCCCTTTCAAGACTTCAAGGTGTGGATGAAGGTGGAGAATTTGGATACTGTCCAAGTCAACTAAGAAGGCAAGTAATATCAGGAGGGAGGCACAATCATTGTCTGTGGTCAGCAGGGTGATTAGTGTGATTTGGAAGCTGCCTATCTCCGTTCTGCAGTGTGACCTGAAGTCTAGTTAATAGCAGTGCTTTTTTGATCTTGCCTATGGAGGTTAGATGAATGATGGGCTGACAGTTGGCGAGATCATCAGGGTCTAGTGTTGGGGTTTTTCAGGAGTGAGAGGATCTGGCCTGACCTGGGAGCTTCAGAGAAGATGTCTTGAGTGAGTGAGTGAGGTCTTGCCTATGGTGAACAAGGGTAAGACAGCCGCTCCAGAGAGGGCTTGATGGATTAAGGCAAGACAATCTTCATACATGGTAGCTTTGAAGGAGTTGAGGATGTTGGTGAGGACATTGAGAGACAAGGGTTTGAGAGATGACCACTGTGAGATGCAGCATGTGCTGTTGTATCTCCCGTAATTTTAACTGAAGAAGTGGTAATAGCATTGCTTTTGTCTGTGGAGTGGGGAATAGCAGGGACAAGCAAGTGACTGATGTATTGATTGATCATTTAGAAGAGTGTTCTGCTTCTATTGGCAGCTTTATTGATAATGTTGGTGTAGTACTTTACTGTGACTGATGGAACGACCAACTTGACTGAGTGTTGCATGGACAGACATCAGTAGCATGTGGTTGTCAGGGATTCTCTTTTTCTTTCATTTTCTTTTTTGTCTGTTGATGGAGCATTTGTTGCCAGCAAGGTCTTTGGAGTACCAGTTGATGATGGGTTTGGTTTGCACATTTTTATTTTAGTTGGACCATGGCTATTTACATGCTTTTCTGGCAATGTGTTGAAGTTTTATATAGAAGAGTATTGATGTCATGTGTATGTGGCAGGGCGAGAGATGAGTTCGAGTTTTAGGTTGTCTATAGAGACATCTTTGAAGGATCTGAATAATTGTTCTTCTCTTTTGGATTGACTTTGATGTATTGGCTGGATACTGAGCAGGGTTATGGAGATGGCAAAGTTGTCCTTCAATGGGTATGGGGTGCTTGCATTGGATGGTTAGTGATGTTGAGAAGAAAATGTTCATTGTATGGCCCTTGTAGTTTGATTATGGGTGACATGTTATAGCAGGTTTAGTGTGTCAATGAAGTTGAGAAGGGTGACTCTTTTTTTTCATGCTTGCGTACCCTGTGAGGGTTAAATGTTACAAACTGGTACCTTTGTTTCTCAAAGTCGGATGGTAGATAAAGGAGTCCCCCAGGGATCTATCCTCAGCCCCACTCTTTTTAATCTTTATGTGGCCCCCCTCGCAAAGGTGATCAGATCCTATGGATTCGACACAGTGTCGTATGCTGACGATACGCAAATACTGATCACCTTGGATACTGATCCATCCGAAACCACGCTCAGATTCATAAACTGCATGGTCCATATCAGTACCTGGATGCAAACTAATCACCTTCAGTTAAACGCAGGTAAAACGGAGATCATTCATTTCGGGAAAGCCAATGAACACTGGTCCAATGACTGGTGGCCTCAGAATCTTGGCCCCTGCCCGTCCCCCAAACATGTAGTTCGCAATCTGGGAATGATAATTGACAACAAATTGTCCATGAGAGACCATGTTAATCAGGTAGCAGGCACCTGCTATGGATTAATGCGGAGCCTACGCAAAGTATTCCAATGGATTCCACCTGAATCAAGAGAACCGCTTGTACAGGGCCTAATAATAAGTCGGCTCGATTACGGGAATGCCGTTATGGCTTCCATTAATGAAGAGCTCCTCACAAAACTTAAGGTGCTACAAAACACCGCTGCCAGACTTGTTCTAAATCTACCATCGCGATCTCCGTCAGACCCAAGTCTGAGAGCCCTCACTGGCTTCCCATCAGGAAACTGATTCGTTTTAAGGTCATCACCCTGGTACATAAAACCATTTTTGGGAATGGGCCTAGTCACTTATCAAAAAAACTCAACTGGTACCAGCCCAGTAGAACTCTTAGATCAGGAACCAAGTATCTCCTAACTCCACTTAGGATACGCACTGCCAGGTATGGTGGGAAATCTTTCTCACATCTTGCACCAACTCTGTGGAACGCTCTCCCCTTGCATTTACGCATGGTCTCTGACCATCGCCAGTTTTGAAAAATGCTAAAAACCTTGTTATTCTGATCACTTTCCTTCCCCGCTGTAGTTTTCCACTTCCCTTCTATGGTTTTGACTAGCCCTGTGAGACCCCCGGGTGATATGAGCGCTTAATAAATTCCTGTAACATAACATAACATAACTCGCCCAGGGTTCAGAACCAGGAGGACTTGTGTGGATGACAGTGAGATTGCCTTCCTTTTTAGAAGTTCAGTCCATACACAGGATGCTGTAGAGTAAAGGAAAAAGGACATTTAAGATGTACAAGGATGTGGGAGTGAGCTATGTTTTTGTGATGAAGAGTCCATCAAGGTTGCCATAGGTAATGAGATCTGCAATGACTGGAGCAATGAGAACTGCAGAGCATGCATTGATGTGCATGAGATGGAGCTTGTTCTTGGTAGTTTGAGGATGTTTGGTGCTTAGTGTGTTGGTATGAGGTTGGATCTATGTTTTGCGACAATGGTCCGTGGTTTTTGTGTGGCCTATGTCTGAGTATGATTGTGGGGATAGATAGTGTGGGGTAATGGGTGAGACCCATAATGACATCTACATTTCTAGGTTGCAGTAGAACACAGGTTCTCAGCCAAGCCCTTCCTGGCAATAAGTCCAAGCAGGAGTAGCCCTTGCCTGTGTGTTGCCCTTACCTGGAGACAATGTCACTTCCTTTAGAGATGGATGCTGGGGAATGGAGTGACATTGCTTCTTTTGGAGATGGGTGCTGAGTAATGAAGTTCGCTCAGTGCAATAAAATGATAGCTGAATGATGTTGACACTTTTTATGAAGTCAAAACAGGATAAATGATAATAATCGATACATTTATTTTAAACCCTCATTTGTAGTACGCTGATAAAATTACTTAAAAGGAAATATCAGTATGTAGTTGCAAATGAAGGCATACACACAACTGCTAGTGGTATCTAAATTGAATAACTGAGTAAAGCTCTCTTTGAGAGAGAGCTGACTAAGTGAATATTATCTGACTGCAATGTTTAAGCCACAAACAGTAAAATGTGCAGTAATCACGCATAGGCATAATATAGCTGTAGTGGATTATAAACATTAGTCACTGCTATCTTTCAAGACTATTTATTTTTAATTGCTAAACGGCGCATGTCTAAACCTGAGTAGGGGAGAGTCGAGGACCCAATGTAAACATGAGCTTTGATTGTATTACAGAGAACAAATCAATAACGGTTGCACAACCCAAATAGCTAATGGTTGCATAACACGCCTCCTTGGGACAATCATTTACTTTGCATTCCTTCAAAGCTTTACTAAACTCACAGAACTAGTAGTTAGTTTTGTTCTACAAGGTACATAGTCCCTTTGTGGTGCAGGGTTTCCTATTTCTGACTAGAGTGAAGGCTGTCTCCAAGCCTTTTGGCAGCCTAGGTGAGTTAGTTTCCCCCAAACTAACCCTCACAACTCCCACCACATGTCACTCTGTCTTCCAAGGAAGGAAGGAGAACTCCCATCGCAAAGGTGGTGCGGCACAACAATGCAGCGTTACCTGTTTTAGGTGCTTGTGCATGCGTAGCCGCTCATGTGGTGACAGCATGGTTCAATAGATTAATGAGTAAAAAGATACCCTGGGATAGTGCATTTTTTATTGCTATTTTTTTTTAATTTAGTGGTCCATCTTGTCAGTACAGATGCACACAAGGCTAGTACAGAGCAAGGCTGCGCTGTACTGCCAGGTAGATAGGAGCAATAGTAGGGAAGGTGCCTGTTCATGGTCCTGGACAGAGCGTGAGGGGAGAGAGGGAGTCTTCAGTCTTCCAGTGATGAGGGGAACATGGCACTTATGGGCAGATAAGGTGCCTTTAATACTTTTTTCATCCCTTTGCATCTTATGTCTTGTCTTCATCTCTTTGCCCTCTTCCATACCTCATCTATCTCCCCTGCACCTATTTTCTATGCCTTTCCTCTGGTAACACTCCTCTGTATCTTTGCACTCTGCAGAGCCCTTCACTGATCCCCCTACAACCCTCCCCTAATCCCCTCCATCTGCCACATCTGCCCCTCATCTATTTTCTCTTCCCTGTGCACATTCCCTACACATTGCCTTGTCATGTGGACTTCCCCGAAGTACTTGTTCCACATCCATAATTCCCCTGCACATTTCCACAATTTCTCCCTGCTCAGAAGCATAAACTTAAAAAAAAATATCTCAGAATGGACAACACAGTACAGTAACCAGCTAAGTGGACAATGTACATAAGAAATAACAACAAGCATTGGCAAAGCCAGTAGGTCTTGCCTAGTAGAGCTATTGGCTTTGGCAATGTTTTGTAGCCATGTGTACAGAAGCACGGATGCATTGCAGTGTGGCTAAAAAGTTGTCTTTAATTTGTTTTAGCCACAACATGACTATAAAATATTGCCAGAGCCAATAGCTCTAATATGCGAGAACAGTTTGTGGCTTTTCACAAGTTCTTTGTAGTTAATTTCTTGCCCTGGAAACCATTAGAGATTTATTTCAGTGCCGGCCAGGAGTAAATCAATGTCCATGGCGGGAAAGAACCAGAAACACCCCCTAAAACTGAGTGATCCAAAGGGGGGGGGGGTTCCAAACAGAAAAATATTTTCACTGTGTGTCATATCGTTAGAATCATCAGTGTGCGCCTCTTGCTTAAGGATAATAGTGGAGATACTTAACTGTGGATAAATAAAAATAATCTAGGATGTGCAAAAGGCAGCACAGTGTGACATTTCTGCTTGTAGAAATGTGCATCCTCATAGGCAAAACTATTTACAGAAGTCTGTACTCCTGGGAATCTGCAACAGTTGCAGGACCTCAGGTGCACTTTTAGAATTCTTTGTGAATTCAAATAAAGTCAGATATTTACTCAAAAACATAGTCCTAAATTGTTGGATGGATTAATTTACCCAAGACCTAATTTAGGGCAACATATGGCATTTTTAGCACAACATGGACTATGTGCCTATAAGGACTCCAAGGTCCCCTGCACACGCTAGTGGTACATTGATTTAAGTTAGTACAGTAATGAGTGTAGGAAAGCAAGAAACACTGTTCATCCACTGCTCTGTGTGGTTCCAGGATTTATTGTCTATGTTGTGCGTTCCTTGGTACAGAGTCTTAGCCTTTGCCAACACGTGTTTTGTCGCTACCATAGAGTACACTAGGTCCTTCATCAGGGGACAAATCTATAAAGCAAACAATCATAAAGTGCCATGAGTTGGCCGTCCAAACAAAGCAAAAATTAATTGACAACTTAGTACTGCATTATCAAGTGTAAATCACGTTACTAATATAGACAACAATCAGTGAGATCTAATAATGATCGAGGTATATTGAATGGTTAAAAAATGGTATTCAGGCAATATCACACGACATTATCGTGATGTCCGACTTAAAATGAAATAAATCGATCAGTGCCAATTGTAGCGAAAAATAAAACATTCTAAACGCGGTCCAGAAAAGTGTAACGGAACCAAAGCAAAGCATGCTTAAAAGTTGCCTCTGTGTCGAGAAATAGCAATCACCCAGTGTAGTGAAGAAAAAATAAGTAAATCTTGTGTTCGTAGGAACACACTCATCGACAGAGCGTATCCGCGTTTTTGGAGAGTGAACGGATGTTAATAAGGAAATGGTGCAAAATAAGTAAACCAGGTGCATAATAGTGCGCAAGATGTAATACTCACGATCCAAAGAGTAGGTAAAGGAATCCGTTGTAACCGTCTATATAGAGAGTTAGTATCGTGACGCAATGGTCTCATGATTTTTAAATGCTCGTTGTCACAAGACACCAACAATGGACTAAACTTAAACGTGCAAAGATCGTGGCCGCCATATTGAAATGGTGCACAATATCAATAATGGTCATTGTACTGAAGTGAAAGGTAGGTTGAAAACTGTGATGTGAAGAGTGTGAACGACCAGTGTATTAAAGATTAAAAAAGGTGAATGGCAGGTGTTGTGATTAAATCTCGTGATTACCATGGAAAGGTGATCATGCTAAAAATAAAGAAAGCACATAAGGTGTAAACGTCACATGAAAAAGTTAAACAGTGTACGAAAAATTTGTCGAACAGTCATGTGATACACAATTAAAGATAACACTGAAATTCCATCCTTTCATTCAACCCCAGGGAAGGGACCCATTGGTCCCAACATTTTTCCTACCTGTAACGCCCCTAAATCTAGTATTTAGGGGCACCCCTGAACCTTGCCTCCTCAGACAAGAAACTACAAGAAGAAAAGAAGAAGAGGGACTGAACAGCCGTGCTGAAGCTAAGAAGAGGAGGATGCCCACTGACTTGGCCCCAGCCCTACCGGCCTGTCCCCACCTCGAACCTGCAGAAGCGAAACTCCGGTGTGTCCTGCTGCCAGAAACCTCAAGAACCCCGAGGACCTGCCCTGCCTTCCAAAGAAAAGACTTTGGCTCCTGTGAACACCGGATTTGTTCACCCACAGACTCCAGCTCCGGAAAAATCTGTGAGTCTGCACCACTCTGCACTAGACGCCCACGGTCCGAGTAGCCCAACACCACGAGGAAGTCTCCCCAGTGATCCTGACCCGAGATCCGGTGATCCCTGACCTGCCTCAAGCCTCCAGCCGACGCCTGCAGCCTCAAACCGGAAGGTCCCCCCAAACGCGACCAGGAGCTGGTAAGAAGATCCGACCCTAAAAGACACCCCTGCACCCAACGCCCCATGCCCTTGGGTGGCCCAACCGACGGTGTCTAGCCAAACCCCAGCATCCCAACTTACCTCTCCAAGTGGTGGTCGCACCCAGAAGACCTTCGTCCCCGAGCCTACAGTGTGTTTGCAAACTGGAGACTCCCCATTGAAAGTAACAGGGCACCTGATGACCAACCAGCACCCTGCACCCGGCTGCCCTAGTGCCGCTGAGGGTGTACCTTTGGTGCTATCTTGAACCCCCATTTGCCCTGAGCTTAAGACCAGGAGCTTTGCTCCCACAACCTTGTGGCCTGCTCGTGAGCAGCAGCCAACCGGAGCCCCCCTATCCCCCATTCAATAACATTGGGCTCAGCACTCTGCACCCGGCCGCCCTAGTGCCACTGAGGGTGTAACAAAAGTGCATCCTTGACCCTGGGGGACCCCTGAGTCTAACCCCAGAAACCCAACTCCCACCACAAAGTACTTACCTGTTAACCGATAACACTATTTCCTCCCATAGGATAAAATTGACTGTTTTTCTATGAAAAAGTTTCTAAGTGTGGAGTTGGAAAATCTATAAAAGTCTCTTAAACTGTAACCAAATAACCAAAACGCTTTTACTTACCTGTTTACAGGAAATGTCCCAGTGCAGTATCCAGGTATACTACACTGTGTAAGAAAAAGTAATCTGTAAAGTAATCTACCTGACATCATATTGAAAAGTCAATACAAAGTATATGTACTATATTTCAAAGCATTGCATTACCAGTGATTCTACTGTAATCAAACCAAAGTATTTATACAACTGCAATTCAAACTGTTTTATTACTGCAAAGTATAACTCACTTACCTGTGCCAGGCTTGCTTGGTTCTAGAAAATAAAATAACTAAAATAATATTTTTATACAAACAAAATTGGTCTGAGTTCAGTCTTTGAGTGAAAGACAATCATTTGCTGATTGAGTGTGTACAACAAATGTTTAACACTACCCTCTGATAAAGCCTTACTGCTCGCCCACACTACCACAAATAGAGAGTAAGGTGCTATCTACTTTTACCTCTGCCTACCTTTGGGGTTCCACTGGGCTCTGTGCACACTATACCTCACTTTGGTATAGTATATACAGTGCCAGCTTCCTACAGGTGGTAGGAAAGGGGACTTGTGTAATAGTCAGATGGGAACAGAGAGTAAGGTGGGAAGGCAGGTCCAAAGGTGAAAGTTTGATGGGAATGAAGGGTTGCAGGTGAGAGCATAATGGAAATAGGGGATCAGACAGGAATATGGGATGCAAGTGGTAGGAATAGGCACGTAGGAGATTGTAGGCAAAAGAAGAAAAATATGTTTGGTGCAAGTTTTTCAGTGAATGTGAATGGGCTTGGGAGGGTGGAGGACAGTGGGAAGGCAGTAGGGGAGCTGCAGGCATATGCTGGGTAAGTATAGGGCCGATAGTGGGAATGGCTGAGAGCATGGTAAAAATAGGGAGATGTATCTGAGACTGTAACAGGAAATGCAAGCCTCAGTGAGAGTATGGTGGGAATGGGGAATGCGGGTGAGAGTATGGTGGTATTAGGGAGACGCAGGTGATAGTATAATGGAAATGGTAAACCTCAGTGAGAATATGGTGGAATGAGAGAGGCAGGTGAGCGTAAGGTGAGAATAGGGAGACATCATGAGTATATAATGGAAATAGCAAACCTCTATGAGAGTGCAATTGGAATGGGAGTTGAGGATGAGAGTAAGGTAAGAATAGGGAGTTGTAGGTGAGAGTAAAATGGTATTAGCAAACCTAAGTGAGAGTATGGTGGAAATAGGGCTGACGTTGAGAGTATGGTGGCAATAGGGAGATGAAGGTGAGCGTATAATGGAAATGGCACATCTCTGAGAGTCTGGTGGGAATGGGGAATGCGGATGAGAGTATGGTGGTATTAGGGAGACGTAGGTGACTGTATAATGGAAATAGTAAACCTCAGGGAGAGTATCGTGAGAAAAGGTGAGAGTATAATGAAAATAAG
Source organism: Calotriton arnoldi (assembly GCA_963921515.1). NCBI lineage: Eukaryota > Metazoa > Chordata > Amphibia > Caudata > Salamandridae > Calotriton > Calotriton arnoldi. The sequence continues at coordinate 228,786 of CAWUFW010012589.1, forward strand.
ACACCTCAGTGAGAGTCTAGTGGGAGTTGGGAATGAGGGTGATAGTGTGCTGAGACTGGGGGCCCAAGTAAGAATATACTGAAAAAGAGGATGCAGGGAGAGCATGGTTGGAATAGGACACCTAGAAGAGAGTATTGCGGGAATAAGATAAGCGACTAAGAGTATGATAGAGAAATGTGACCGACTGTTTACAGTGGGGATAGCGGAGGCAGGTGACGCAATGGTGGGAACATAGTGAGTTAGGGAAAGTATAAAGGGAATAGGGTGCACGGATTAGGGCATAGTGGGAATAGGGTAAGTAGGGGCAAGTTTGATGAGAGTAGAAGGCGTAGGTGACAGCCTGGTGAGAATATTGGACAGATGTGAGCGATTGGTGGGCATAGAATCCGTGGGGGATGGGGCAAATGTGATGGGAATTTTGGACACCGGTGAGAGCATAGTTGGACTGCATGTTGCTGGCAAGAGTAGGGTGGGAATAAGTAATGCTACAGCTGCCGGATTATGGAAGAAAGGAAAGATTATCCCAGCTTTACCCACTAAGAAACTTACCACATGTCGGGAACAGTTTGGTCCTGTGCAGCACACTGCATCCTAGCTGATGATCAACCCTAGGAATGCTCGCTGTTTCACCCCACGTCTCCACACAGCGTACCAGAAGAATTTTTGCACCTGGAAATCACTCTGTTCAGTGTCCCTTATGAGACGTGTTTACCGTTTGGAAACATCCCAATGTGACAGTCATTTATGACCCCACTCACCTTCCTTCTAGGAGGTGCACATCTGAGGCCTAACATAGTGTCAAAAATGAAGGAATTTTAACTGTATGTATCCATCCACTTCCACACCTAGGCACAGTGACCTAAGAAAGGATGTATGTATCCTTCCATTTCTTCACCTAGGCACAGTGACCTAAGAAATAAATGATCTATGTATCCCTCCACTTCCACACCTAGGCACAGTGACCTAAGACAGGATGTATGCATCCCTCTACTTCTACACCTAGGCACAGTGACCTAAGACAGTATGTATGTAGCTCTCCACTTCCACACCTAGGCAGAGTGACCTAAGACAGAATGTATGTATCCATCCACTTCAACACCTAGGCAGAGTGACCTAAGACAGGATGTATGTACCCCTCCACTTCCACACCTAGGTGCAGTGACCTAAGACAGGATGTATGTATCCCTCCACTTCCACACCTAGTGACCTAAGACATGATGTATGTATCCCTCCACTTCCACACCTAGGCACAGTGACCTAAGGCAGTACCTATGTATCCCTCCACTTCTACACCTAGGCGCAGTGACCTAAGACAGGACGTATGTATCCCTCCACTTCCACACCTAGGCAGAGTGACCTAAGACAGGGTATGTATCCCTCCACTTCAACACCTAGGCAGAGTGACCTAAGACAGGACGTATGTATCCCTCCACTTCCACACCTAGGCAGAATGACCTAAGACAGGATGTATGTATCCCTCCACTTCCACACCTAGTTGCAGTGACCTGAGACAGGATGTATGTATCCCTCCATTTCCACACCTAGGCAGAGTGACCTAAGACAGGGTATGTATCCCTCCACTTCTACACCTAGGCATAGTGACCTAAGACAGGACGTATGTATCCCTCCACTTCCACACCTAGGCAGAATGACCTAAGACAGGATGTATGTATCCCTCTACTTCCACACCTAGTTGCAGTGACCTGAGAAAGGATGTATGTACCCCTCCACTTCCACACCTAGGCGCAGTGACCTAAGACAGAACATATGCATCCCTCCACTTCTACACCTAGGCATAGTGACCTAAGACAGGACGTATGTATCCCTCCACTTCCACACCTAGGCAGAATGACCTAAGACAGGATGTATGTATCCCTCTACTTCCACACCTAGTTGCAGTGACCTGAGAAAGGATGTATGTACCCCTCCACTTCCACACCTAGGCGCAGTGACCTAAGACAGAACATATGCATCCCTCCACTTCTACACCTAGGTATAGTGACCTAAGACAGGACGTATGTATCCCTCCACTTCCACACCTAGGCAGAATGACCTAAGACAGGATGTATGTATCCCTCCACTTCCACACCTAGTTGCAGTGACCTGAGACAGGATGTATGTACCCCTCCACTTCCACACCTAGGCATAGTGACCTAAGACAGGACGTATGTATCCCGCCACTTCCACACCTAGGCAGAATGACCTAAGACAGGATGTATGTATCCCTCTACTTCCACACCTAGTTGCAGTGACCTGAGACAGGATGTATGTACCCCTCCACTTCCACACCTAGGCGCAGTGACCTAAGACAAGCCTACTATCGTGGTCACTCACGCGTGGCACCAAAATGTTTCTCACTTATTCCACACAGCCATTCAACTCTCTTCCAACCTAGCGCTACCCTACGGGTACCCACCCACTAACGCTCTTGCTCTTTAGCGCTTCGTAAAGAGTATGAAGTACTATATAACAGCAGTTACAATCCAGTACATGCAGGGACTCACCCAAGAGTTAGTGGGTGAGCGAGGATACTGCAAATGAGATTTCCTGTTGTTCATGGGAGGGCTTCGAATGTGAATACGGTGTAAAAGTGGGCCACAATCAAAGGCTGACATGACCACGAAAGGCTGATGGAAAACAGCAGCGCAGAACTATGAAAAACGTAAACAACATAAAATAGTACGGGAATAAAAAAAACAGAGGCCATGGGCCCTGCGCAAGAGTGACAGCAATGTACGTGAGAAAGAACAGCTGGAAACGTTGGTGCAATACTGATGTGCCAAGATAGCAGAGTATGTGCACACATGTGGCGATGCAGGGGGAACAGTTCTCATGTTATTGGTTCCGCACATACCCAACACTGAACTGGTCACTGAGAATTCTGCCACAGCGGGCAGCTACAGAGAGGGGTGGACCACCACTAACATAGTATTGGTCAGGCCAGCTGTTTTCAAGGCACTAAGTTCAGGAACCTGGTGGTTTAAGGCCTGTCCACAACTGATTTAAGGCTGCTTCAGTAGCAGGGGTGGAATGCCACTAAATGTGGCTGGCCAGCTGCCTTCAAGGCTCCATGTTCGGCCCCAGGCTGGTTTGGTGCCAGTACACATCTGGTTTGAGACTGCTTCAGTGTAGGTGTTCACATTTCTAAAAGTAAAGATTCCTGGTGCAGGACACCTTCTCTGTTGGAGCGCCTCCTCTAGCTTCCCACGCACACACATGCTGACCCCTCACAGACACTGCTTCACAATCACAGCTCATATTCACAAAAAACCAGGCTGCACGGGGGACATCCCATTCAACTTCTCAAAGCGCCCAGTCCGGGTCATTCAAGGCGCTGCAGCTGACCCTTCCTTATAGAGCTTAAGGTTGAAGGGGTGTGGACAGCTATAGAGATAATGAGCCCACTGCTCTCGTCAGGTGGGAGGGCGTGGGGTGACGTCAGCTGTTCTCTTCAGCTTCTACTCTTCTCTATTGGTTGGTCGAGGAAGGGTTAGGGTGGCTTCAACCACTGCTCTTTCATGGGAGTGCGGGCGGGGGGGGAGGGGAGGCGGCATGGGATAGCAATACCCCTGAGGGATTAGGAGTTTGCAATGGTTTACACTCTGAAATGGGCAGAGCTGTCGAGAGAGCATTCCTATGCGTTTTCATTTAATTTCAATTGCTAAGCTTTTCATAAGAAAATAAGAAAAAGTATAGGTGAAGTTTACTTGTATTTAACTCTGTAAATATGTAATATTTATCTGTGTTACCTGAATCGCTTTAACTTTTCTAAATATGTAACCTGTAATTAATTATGTAATCGTAAATACGTAACTCTCACCATGAGTAACCATAGTAGCTACACGTATTGTCTTCTACTACCCTGGGAATGTCAGTGCGCTTTCAGAAAGACTGTAAAAGGTGAGAAAGCAAAGTAGGTTAATGCACCCACTGTATCGACTGGGCAAAACTTTGATCTATTGTGAGACAGGTCTCTGAGTCGATGTATGATTTGCAGAGATCTACGGGTAGCCTGAAAATGAGAGGCTCTGATCATCAGGATGAAAAAATACAGTAGGAGTAAGTGAGAAATCTAAGGTCTGCCTTTTAACCCTTCCTAATCTGACAACTCCAAAAAGAACAAACATTGATGAAGTCAATAGTTCTCGGCTATGCAAGAGCTATTAGCTTTGTTAATGCCTTTTTTGTCATGTTGTACAGCAGAGTGGCTGTGCAGCATGGCTAAAATTAAAGTTATCAAAAAAGTGCTATGACGCAGCCAGCGCTGGCCCCGCGCCATATGCCTTTTTATTTTCAGGTGGAAGAGGGGGACAGGCAAGCAAGGAACGGGCCGGGGGGGTATGGGCAGACAGGAATGGTGGGGTGGGGCGAAGGGGACAGCAACATGGAGTGATGGGTGGGAGGGTAAAGCAACAATACATGTAAAAAATAGTACTTCAATCAAGGCGTGATCAGCGAACAGACACCAATTAAATGTAATCACTCTGTGCTTGGTCCATGCTCCAGAGAAAGGAACAGGAGTGACGCATGGCCTTTGCTGGCCATTTAGGATGCAGCAAAGCAGGGTGTCACAGACTCCAACAATTTTAGACCTAAAGTCTAACTTTAATACTAGTAAAGTTAGACTTTTGCAGCAGAAATAGGCCCCAGAAAAAGGTGTCAAATATGAGGTTACCATGCAGAAAAGGTGACTTTACTACATCGGGGAAGCTGATATCTGCCTATCTGTCTGAGAGCTGGATGACAAATTTGTCAGGTAGGATATGTTGGTGAAGCTTGTAAATCACATTTGTTTCAACATTGGGTTTCCTGGTCCTCCGTTGCCCTTCACGTCTGTCGATCCAATGCAAAACAATGCTTGAGAGCTGCCTTCTTGATGATCTGGGTCACCCATATCGAGAGATATCCTAGGTGCTGATGGAGGAGTGGAGGGAACAGATAGGGCCTCTCTGCTGCAGTTTTGGTTCAAGCTGTTCCCACTACAGGAATTTTAATCAGGAAATTGCTGCTGTATTATTATTATTATTCAGATTTGCACAGCGCATAACTACCCAACCAAGGGTTTCCCAGCGCTACGCTACAATAGGGTACCAGGAACAGAGAAGCAACTGCTATAGATGGCAGGGATTAAAAAAGCCAGGTTTTGAGTTTCCTGCGAAAAGCAGAGAGCGAGCAACACAATCTGAACTCAGCCGGGAGAGAGCTCCATAACCTTGGGTCTAAGAAAGAGAAGGCTTGACCTCCCTGTCTGGCTCTCTTAACTCTCGGAACACCTGTAAGGTCCGAGTTGCTAAAGCGTAAAGAACGTCTAGGAGTATAAGGCAGCATCAAAGGTCTTAAGTAAGAGGGACTAGAGTTCGAAGACATTACTGTACGTAACAGAGTGCCTTAAATTGGATGTGACGTTAAACAGGGAGCCAGTGCAGTTCGCACTTCAATTTAGCAGTGGAATAGAGCTTGGGACGATGCAGTAGAAGACTTGCAGCTGCCTTCTGCACTATTTGAAGACATCTAAGCAGAATCTTCGTTAATCCAAGATACAAGATATATCCTCGGTCGAGCCTCAAGATCACCAAGGCCTGAATGACAGTTCATTGGGCTGAAAACGGAAGACATCCTAAGATTTTTCTAAGCCATCTCCAAATGGCAAAGCATATAGTGGCCACTTTAGAGATCTAAAAACTCATAGAAAGATTTGCGTCCAGCCTCCAGCCAAACACCTAGGTTTTTGACTACTGGGACAGTGACAGGTAGGGTGCTCATCATCTCAGGCAATAGATGCGGGCCGCACAGATAGGTAAGGTTTCGCAGCACCAGCACCTCAGTCTTGTCTCCATTTAACTTTAGAAAGTTGGAATTCATCTAGGAGCAGACTTGAGTAAGACAACTGTTCAGTGTCACTGAACTCTTATTCTCCCGTAAGACAAGGAGACAACGATCTGGGTGTCATCGGCATAGGATAGAAGTGTGATGCCGTGTTTTTCCATCAGGTGGATCTTCTCCTTCCTAACGTTGCTTGGCATTCTGCCATTATGTCTGATGATGCCTCATCTTCAATGGCAGGTACAAGAGTGTGAACTATGCTCTTGAGCAAGACCATGTTGCTGCTGCTTATGCTCTCTGCACCTAGACATAATCTGCCTATACCACTTAGTCTTTGATGAAGGATTTTCAGTCTCTCCCGGCCCCATGAATGAAAGGGCTCACCATTTTTGTTCTGATTAATATAAAAGAGAATCAGTTGTGTTTCTTCTCCTATACTGGCCTAAACGCTTCTAAGGCTACGTCTCTGGATCAATGTAGGCTGCTGCTACCAGACATAACGTTTGGCTTCAAACTTTAAAGAAGAATCCTGCTCAGAAGGCTCTTCTCCTCAAGTTTCTTTTATTAGTCAGCACATTTTTGATCTTAGGCTGGAAGACCCTGGAAAATCGGTCTGCTGTAGATCAAACGTTGGCCATGCCCTTTCATCGTAGACCTCCTCTTCCGAACTGGCATTGATCTTCCCTTAAGCAACCCCCACTCCATTCTGCTGAGTCCAGGATTAGTTTTTTTCCAGGGTTGGACTCAGGGATGTGGAGCTCAGTCATCTTTCAAAAGCTGCACCCCGTCCCCTACTGACATGTACTACTCCTGACTATGCCCGGCTAGTATCTGCCCATTCAGCTGCCCTCTTTTCTCCTGCGGGGGTCAGATGCACTTTTGTTCTCAAATCTTGGATGCTAAATATCATCAATATTTGGTGACTGGGCATTGCGTCAGTGTGACCTTGATTAGAATTTGCTCACACCCCTCCTTGTCCTGTGTTCTGTGTTACAGGATGACCTCAGAAGCTGTTGATATGGCAGGCCGTTCAACTGGGTGTTTGGGATCTTGTACAAAAAGAGGTGGTGGTTCCTGTCCCAGTTGTTGAGTTTATTACATCCTGCCTTATCCAGGGGTTTATTCCATCCTGTTCTTGCAATCATCTGGTGACTTCCATTCCATCACTGATCTTAAATGGGTGGATCTGTTTGTAAGAGCTACCCATTTCTAATGGATACCTTTCAAAACATCATCCCCTCTGTGTCCTGTGGGAATAGCCCCATGTCCATTGATATGAGAGATGTATATTTCCCTACTCACCAAAGTCCTGGGCACACGTTTAGCGATTATATGGTGAAAAAGTTCATTCAATTGTGTACATTTGAAGAAATGTCAATGCAGTCCAAGTAAATAAGTTATTTGTCTTTATTCTTTGTTAAAGTGAACAGAGCAACCAGCCAACACGTGTTTCGTCACAAAGGGAGATAGTCCAGCGACTTCTTTAGGGCTGAACACGGAGATGTAGAATCTTTATAATCGCTCTGCCGGTGATAATTCCGACCCGGCTGGTCAAGTGGAAAAATAAAGTGTTAAGTTGAGCTCGTAAAAAGTAAAGGCGTAGAGTGATCGGAGGACGCACCACAATACTGGTGATCCTATGTATTGCCCGTGCCGTGATTAGGAGGGAGAGTAGACCGCTCCGAAAATGGATCCTCAGCGGGTGCGCTGAGTTCCCTCACGGCGACAGTATCGTATTCTGTTCCGGGTGTGGTCTTTAAGCTTTGTTGCAGGATCGTTCCTACACACACATAGGGGTTATAGGGTGTCCCCCCTTACCTGGCTGCACTGTACTTACATGGTATCACCGAAACACTATACGCTTACACGGCAGAGCGCCATTCTTCCTGGTAAAAACCCTACAGTCAGAGCATATATTTCCCTATTCGCCTCTGGATGGCCCATCACAGGATTATACTTTTGGGTGTCCAGCTCCAATCTGATGTTGTACGGTTGAGCCAGAATTCAGTTCTCTAAGGGGTGGCCTTTCATGTAAGGCCATACCTGAACAATTCCGTGGTCCATACGCTTCCTGACTTTAAGTTACCCGGGAGATGGACAGGGTTTCTACTTCCTCTTTCAAGGCAATGGCTGTTTTTAAATCTATAGAAATCCCAGCTACAGCCCTGCCAGTTCCTCTGGTTTATAAAGGGCTTTTCACTATGTTTGATGGCAAGGTTGTTCTTCCTCCTCATCAGATCCTTGAGACCAGGTCTTGCCTCTCCTCTTTTCTGGCAAATCCATCTGTGTCAGCCTGCCCCTGGCTGCAGGTTGAGGGGGCATGGCAGGCTTACTGTTGGTGGTCCTGTGAGCCAGGTGTAATATGAAACCTGTGATCCCTTGTGTTACTACCCACTTGTGTCGTGTCTCGCTGGACCTCAAAGCTCAATGGTCGTTTCTCGAGTGTCAACTCTACAAGGGAGTGGATCTAGTTGCCTCCTCTCCAGTGGCTGTGACTATCATGATGGTCGGAGGAAACCCTCAGTCTTGTTTACTCTCAGGTCAGCAATTCTGCACCCACTATGTGATGCACCCTTGTGGTTGTCACTTTAGCAGTTATTTTGGATGAGAGGACTTAAATGTCTAAAGATTATTTGTGTATAGGTGTTTGTATAAATGCAAAAATAATAGACTGCTCTAACTCGAGCTCTTTTCTAGATTGTAGTTTGTGCAGAAAGTACGAGAAGACCAGGTTTCCTTTCTGGAAATCTTTCCAATAATTGTGCCTCAAGAATGCGCTGCCTTTACCAGAACGAGTCCTACTACACGCATGAATGCCAACACATACCATTCAACAATAGACTGTACAAGCCAAAAACCAGTGGGTCATAAAGAGCTTAATGTTCTAATCATGAACTACATGGTCTACAGACAACGGCTGAGCAATTCGTAGTGTCAGGCCAAGGCAAATGTTTTCCTGTACTGCTTTGGGAAGGGTGGGATTTCTTATAAAACTAAACTTGCAAAATAAGTAGTTAATTCAAATTGGTATGCTTCACATACCTGCCAAATTGAAGAACAATCTCACCATGTGAGGAGGGGGCGGGCGTTGAAGGGGATGGGGCCTCCTGCCCAGAAGTACCTACAAGGCACTTTTGAACACCCCCCCAACCCCCCTCCCCCCAAAAAAAAAACTTAGCTGAGGCTGGTGCTGATGTCCTGCAGTGTTTTCACACCCCTTAATGGATGTTAGCAGTTCAAACACTCGGAAAACGAGCTGTAAAACCACTATTTGCAGTGGTTTTTAGCACGTTTTCCCTGCCACCGTGTGATATCAGCTCCTCACCAGGAGACCATGTGATGGGAACAGATATTGTGTGTCACACGGTGGCACCCTGTGAGTTGGCAGGTATGGCTTTATTCCTTTAATCACAAAACGAGAATGGGTGTGGAGAAGAACTATTAGATTCTTGCCAGACACTCATGGGGTAATGAGGAATTTCCAGAGCAATCTGACACAGAATTAACAACTACTGCAGTAATTCCACATTAGACTGAGGAACCTCAGGTTCCAACCTGCGATACTGAATAATACTGCACACCCAGAATTTGCAGGGCTCTGTTTTAACGCCACTGGTGTAGAATAACACCACAGCATCCAGGGCACTTGTAATGAGGCGGGGAGTCTCTGGGTTCAAAGGTACATAGACATAATCGGGTTGAGATCACAGCCAGCAGCTGACACTTTGAAACCTGGAATAGTAGCCATTTACGACCCTCATTAGCAGTGATTATTTTGAGCCGGTGTTTACTGGAGCTCAGCAACGGTCCTTAATTCTGATCACCAGCACCATTGAAAGTTCTCCACTTAGTGGAGCTGCTCGTGTGTTTCTGAGTTGAGCATTTCAGAGTGTTCACCATTTTAAAACATATTAAAAATTAATAATACCAGCGCGTTCAGGCCATTCTTATAGGCTCTGGTGGCATGGAATAGTCGACTTTGTTACACTTGTAGGAGAGTGATAATTAGAAGTTGTGTGGGCACTGGCATTTGGCAGTACTGGCAGGGGCAACGGGTAGTGCAAGCTGCAGTGGCCGCCTAAAAAATAACTGCTGCCTTGGCACTTACTTTTTAACTCATAAAGCACTGCTCATTATGAAAAGCGAGGCATCAGAAACAGCAAAAGGGTACATTCCAATGTGTTCTTTAGTCCACGGATTTTAAATATGGTAAGCCAGATATTCGCCAAACCCCTACAATTAGGGTGACCAACCGTCCGTAAATTTAACGGACCGTCCATTAATTGGAAGCCACATCCGTTGTCCGTGACGATCCCTCTTACGGATGCCTTTTGTCCATAATTTGGGGGGTGACAGCGACCTCCACTGCTCACCTCTGAGAAGGCTCAGTGTTCTGAAAGCTCCCTACTGGGCCGCCTCAGTCTCCTTTGTGCTCAAGAGCAGCCCCTCCCCAGCCTCTCACAGACTGTGATGGACCCATTGTTCTTCTGTCTGCCGGCTGATTGTGGCATACAGATTGACAATGGGCCAGTCTGGGCAATTAAGGCATGTGGTGGGCCTGAAGGCAAGGAAAAAAAAATGTAACACATTAGATGGAAGTAACATTGTCCAGTTACTTAAAAAAAAAATAGCATATGCAATCGGTCACTCATTTGTACAAGTTAGAGCTTTTGGCATTGAAAATAACAATGTTTACTTAATACCTAATATAAACTTATTTTGACTTGCACTTATGTTGGTTGTCTATTTACTTATATATTATTGTGTGATCTCCTCTGATGTGTTTGTAAAACTTACCTTTTGTCCCAAAGTTTTGTCCTGAACTTTAACCTTCTGTCCTGAATTTTTGTCCTGAATTTTGACCTTTTGTCCTGAAGTTTTACACTCACCGTCCTGAATTTGCACCCATACCAGTTGGTAACCATACCTACAATGGGGAAGGATAACATCCCCTTGTGCAGTCTTGTACGTGTCATAGTTTTCATGTTTGCTGAATTATTTCAATATTTACTAACTTTAACCCGGATGGCAACTTCAAGGACGTGCTAGCCTTCTGACCCTTTTCGAGAGACTACTCTTAAGACAGCAGGAATAGTTTCCGCAAGACAACTTTTTTTTTTTTTTTTAGAACTATAAATGCTTTAGCAGACCTGGGTCAATAACAATAATTATTATTATTAGTAGCAGTAGTAGTTTCTTATTATTATTCATATTATTAACATGTATAATAATTGCAAAAACGGTGATCATAATAATAACAACACTAATAAACAATATTATTAATACTACTACTACTTTATGGAGCCCTTGTTCACTTTAGAGGCCACCTTTGTGCTAATAAAAAAATGCCTCTCCTCATAAACTCTGGTAATAGAAGTTGAACAGCCCTGAAAGGCTAGTGAGCAAAACAAGGTTGTAAGTGCTTTCTTAAGTAATAAATAGTTCTGAGTCCTACGCAGCTAAATAGTAAGGCCATTCTATAGCTTTGGGGCTAGATATCTATAGGATACGCCAGAATGAAGAAGCCTGCTGGATGAATGTTTAGCAAATAATTTCTTAAGACAGGAACTGTCCGTGCCAAAATACACTCTGTGCATCAAGCAAGCTGCATTTAACTTAACAGGCTGCTTTCTTGGCAACCCGTGAAGATTTTGCCTTTCTAGTGAATTGTTGCCGTATTTTTTTAACCATCTTTCTTACTACAAAGTTTAATACTAGGTGGTGTTTGGATAAGGTGAGGTTCAGGCGTACATTGTTGCAATAGTCAATCGACCAAAGGATGTGCACACGTTGGAAAAACTCTTCCTTTCAAAGCATAGAGGTACAATGCATGAAAACATGAGAAGGAAACTCAGGGCCAGATCTAGAGTTTCATGGATGGTACTCTGTCTGTCAGGGTGGCAGAGGACATTACGTCTGCCATTCTGACAGACTTCTGTACCTTGACAGGAAACGCTGTCACAGTGGTTTCTGTTAAGGTATGAAAAGTTGGGTGGGTGGCCGCCATTGGTTTTGAAGGCTGTCCACCAAACAATTAATATTTTTTGTTTTTAAAAAACAAAAAAACTTCTCAATTAGGAATTTATTGAAAACTAAAAAGCTAATTACCCCCACACCTTGCAAGTTTACTCCGAGGGCTTGGGGGTCATTGTTTTTTTCCTGTCTCTCACCACCAGGTTTTTCTGGCGGTGACTGGCAGGAAATAAAAATTCAGTCCACCCGCTCTAAATCGAGTAGGCAGTGTTTTGGTTTTACTCCGATGGCCGGGGGCCGGACTGCCCGTAGCGGGCACCGAGCAGTTCCCCGGTGGGCCGCCAGGGTGGGGGCCTGTTTTGGGCCCCTGGGGGACTGTTTTTGTCACAGGGGTTGGCCCCTGTAACAAAATCGGACGTAACCGGCCCTGGCTATCAGCTCGGCCGCACCAACCCCCCCACCAGGGACTGGCCGAGCAGTTTGCCAGGGCCAGTTTCAGTTCCCAGTGCGGCCGTACTGATGACCCCCTACTCCGTTGAGTTGTCAGAAGGAGCTTTCTGTTGATGGAGCCAAAGGGGGCTCTGTCCACTGAAAGCTGATAGTCCACCCATCTCTAAATGAGGCAGGCAGGCTGTCAGTTTCGCAGGCAGGATGCTCCATGACGTTTGAGATTGAGTACTTTGTCCACCAAACTCTGATAAAGCCCTCAATCACTTAATTTTGGCTTCAGTGATAAGAGAAGCCAGATTAAATCCTGCCACCGAGGTTTGTTTTTCCTTAACAGCAGTAACTTAGTAACTTAGTAACTTTATTGCCATTCCATTTACAAAAGTTGGTGCTCCTCCACCTTTGTATGGTGATAAAACACACTTGGAAATTAGTGAAAACCTGAGGGCCAGTTTGCGTCCAGGGGCGCAGTGACCTGGATGTCATCTGCGTAACATAGGATAAAACATCCTAATGATCTAATCAGTTAGGCCATCGGTTTAACAAATATGTTACACAGTATTGTGATAGCGACAAACCTTGTGAGATTATGCAATGCACTGCAACGGTAGTCGATCGAAAATGACCAAGGTCAAAGAATGAGATTGCCCTTCCTGAAAACGTGAAAACCAGCCTGCCACCATTCAAGAGATCTCCACTTCTCTAGGCCTTTTCAAATGGGTGACAAGCTCAACAGTATTGAATACAATGGATAGATCCAATAGAACCGCACCAGATAAATCTCTGAAAAGTCTCAGGTCATCAGTTGCAGTAGCCTGAGCAGTCTCAGTGCCTCTATCCAGTCAGAAGCCGACGTCTACACTTCAGCTGGTTACAAGAATCAAATGGAGTGTCAGCAGCAGCTCTTGAGATGTGGCTCTATAAATGACAAGAAATCTAATCAGCAATCTGGGAAGGATCGCAATGCGAGAAATAGGTCGAAGCAAGTATCTAAAAGAATCACTGTTGAGCACCAGTTTTACGACTTTACTTCCTTCCTGTAAAGACAAAGGACGTGCATCTTGCTTTGCTTAACTAAACAAAAATCTTACTGAGTTTGTAATTTTTCACATTATGTTCTTAACAGTGCTGCTAAGTCAAATGGCTGTGGCAGCAAATGCTGTACAAAACAAGTACATTCTTTCACTATCATAAAGGAAAAAATTAGGGGTGGGCAGAACTCGCGGAGTTTCGCTCTGGAGCATTCCGGCAGAGTTACAAAAAAATGGCAAGATTCCGTAGAGTTTCACGAGCGGGCGGAATTCGGTATGTTGCACTGCTCGTGCTGATTTTTAGTGCAGGGTACTTGTTTCGCACTGTAAAATCAGCGTGAACTGCAGCACACAGTGCGCCAGAGAGTGCTGCTTCTTTTTCCAATCAAATTGATTTTCTACTCAAGTGTCAGCTTTCTCAACGCAAAGGGTTGCAGCCTGCTGCAACCGGCCTATTACGAAATCTCATTGGGAGGATTCTAGGGCCTGAAAATTGCACCTGGGGGCACAAATTCTTGCTTGCGCTCGCCAATTTAACGTTAGCAAGCTGCACATGAGAAAAAACTCAGCGACACGGCGGTTGGCAGAGTTTTGTTGGAACTCTGCATTCCAAGCGGAACGTAGAGTGGGAAAAACTCCACCGATGGAGTGGAATTTTTCATCCATGCCTATTAAAAAAAAGATATATTTTGTTCTGACTAGGAAACCATTTCCCTGAAGGAATGAATTGAATACTGGGCTCCAAGGCTGCACTGGTAACCAAAAGCAGCCCTGGCAAATGGTTCAAACCAGCATCTATGCCCTTTTCCCTTTCCAATTTTCCATTTCCCACCCTTTTTCATGCTCCTCCATTGTCTGCCTCATTATTCCCTGGGTAGCTGAAAGCCTAGCGAAGGCCTTGAGTTCTTAAAACCAGCTTCCAAATGCTCTAGCTCCTGAGTAAGTTGACCATAGTTTGAAAGGTATGTCCGGCCCTTCTGGGGGCCTTGTTTGAGTTAGATAGTAACAGAAATACCTCTGATTTGTAGAGGAAGAGCTAAATCATCTTTTGGAGAATTCTCTGATGGCTGAATATCAGTTAACTGAATTACCACCACCGTGAGCAAGAATGACAGAGGCAATTTCACTTGAAGAAACCCTCATTAAAGGGTCCACTGTCCAATACCATTAAGTTAATGGAGACCATGAGGTGAATACATGAGATATGGGAGTCAATGATGTAAGGTGATAAAAAGAAGCTGAAAGGCTGGGCGAATGGGAAGAAAGTGGCAACTTCTGATGTCCCTTTGAAATTGCTGTGAGCCGACTACCTTTTGGGCACTTTCCCTCTATATTTGTCTTTGTACTTTGCTGACATCAAGAGCTGAGGCCCATGCATATTGACAGTGGACTGGTAGGTTGCCACTAGTTTGAACGAGAAGGGATAGTCAAGAGGCCGGCCACAGAGGCGGATAGGCTATTCCAGAGAGTAAACCCAGAAATCCTATTGAGCTTGAGTTTTCCTGTAGAGAACTTTGAGTATTAGCTCCATCGCGGGGGCTGCAAAGTATACAGCGCCTAAGCCTATGAAACACAAATACCCTGACAGCTGATTGGACTATCAACACAAGACCCAAAGAAATAGTCGCTCTAAGTGCCCTGACAAGGCTTTAGGGGAACTCATGGCCAGCGTGGTGTTCAGTTTCAGTCACAAATCCGAAAGTCTGCCTCATTGTGTGCACAGCAGCTTATGTAGAGGGATCCAGATTCGTATACAGGTACACAGGTATTCTCAGAAGTTCCTGCACAGCGTTTACATTGATGCTATCAGTTTGTCTGTTCTTGCCGAGATGTGGAAACACCGATATGGGTGTTTGCAGACTGGTTTGATAAGAATTATCTGCTCTGGAAGATAGCACTGGCTCTCATCACTTTATAAGATAATGATAAAATTGAGCATGCTAATGAGGGAGTTAGGAACAATCTTTCAACTGATTGCCTCCCTGACAATATCCTCATTGAGTTGGAGCTTAAGGAGGGGGAGCTGCTGTACGGACCTGCATACTTCACTGACGCATTACAAAGGTTCCAAACCTAGAATTGAGTATCTTCATCTGTCAGCTCCTCCAGACAGTATCTCTGATATTTGCCCTGACATAGCTGTGACCACATCGAAGGACTATGTGGCATGGCAAGATTTTGCTTCGGGGGGAGGCTCAACAGGGCAGAGTTTGTGCAATCACAATAAAAGTGTCCCGCCGTGTCTGTGCACTTAAGGCCAGATGCAGATTGAAGGAATAACGTTTGGAAGCCCCAAAACCCAGGGTCAGCCAGAGGTTGGTGTTGCCAGAGAGTTACTGCAAGCTCTTCAGGACACTAGCATACGAATACCCCGTGCAGGATCTTCTTAGGTCAAAAAGATCAAAGAAAGGCTCTTAACACACATCTTTGACCCAAAATAGGCCTGAATGTGGAGATGTTTTGCAGGGCATCATGCCTGACTTCACAAACATTTGCTAAGTGTGGCACCACAGATTACCATCCTGCAGTGGTGGCTACAACTATAAAAATATGGTGGGGCTCTCCCCGATCAGCGTCTATGAGCAGGAAAGGGAAGGGCTTCCTTCCTGTTCAGTGGACACCAAAACCGCTGATGCAGCTCCAGGATTAGTGGGAGCAGGCCAACCCAATGCTCATTTTGAGGCTGGGGGCCGGCCAATGCAACATGCGCACTGCAGAGGCAGATGTAATCATAAAATTGCAGGATTCAGCCCCTCCCCCTGCCCTCGCATTGCGGTATTTAAGTAAAATACTTATTTGGATGTGCCTGCTGCGCACGCAACAGGTGGGGCGACGCTCATCCGTTCAAACAGAAGTGCCGCCCCTGCCATCCTGTGGTACCACTGCAAATGGCTGGGATGCCATTAGCTTGGATAAGCATGGACATTGTTGGTCATGAGCCCTCCGACCACTTTGGGGCACAAGTATACACTTGCTGTTGTGGACCATCATGCTATGTTTCCTGAAGTGAAACATCTCAGAAGTACAACAGCTCAAATGAAAGCACATCTTCTTTTGGAAATTTTCACCTGTGCTGATTTCCTTAAACACTCCCTTTCAGCATTTATGAATGCCATGTGGTATGTACTGCCCTCAGACCAGTGGTATAGATTAGTACTTCAGTAAGATGCTCATGAGGCTAATGGCCCAAAATAATCCCCACTGAGGAGAAAGTGGGACTTCCTCCTACAAAGTCAACTTTTTGCTTAAACTGACCTGCATTCATTTTGAGCTTGTTTTTGGTCACTCTGTCTCTCAAGCACCCTTGCCTTGGATGGTTGGGAGCAAAACATATGATTTCCCCAACGATATGATTGATTCTATGTTATGACTTTGCAAGAAGATGGCCCATCTACTGCACAAAGCTAATAGAAATCTCAAGGCTAACTAGGAAATCATCAAAGAGTGGTCAAGCCTAAGTACACTCATGGTAGGTAACCGTAGAACAAGGAGGTCCTAATGATGGAACCAGGAAGGCTGTGTACTTTAGAGGACTAGTGCACACTCTTGGAAAATATTGGGGAAGACAATTATTTAAATTAACATTGGGTTGATTTCTCAGCCCATCCTGTTTTCAATGTAAGCAGCTTAAAACCTACCACCAATGGCTGTAAACTGTTGCTCTCCATGTTGCCTCAGACAAGGATGAAGCCAGCAAGTCTCTCCCCAGCCTGCTGTGAGAGGCTTAGCAATATGGTTTATTGATCGAAGTAGAAATCCCCAGCGATAGGACGCCCTGGAGCAAGCACAGCATAGATACATGAGACAGACTACTTGTCAGGTAATAAATCCAAATTATGTTAGTAGAACTCCAACCGTGGTTCAGGCTGGCGGTCACAAGGATGGTGGGCCTCGTCAGTGGACCTCCATGTCTGTGTGTACCACAGAGGTCTCAATTTGGTAACAAAAATAGAAGCTCACCCTTTTCCCTGAGTTGATATATTCATCCATAAGCTGGGCACTGCTGATTTGTTTTTAATACTGCTCGCCTTACCAGTGTAATTGTAGTAGTTTATTGTTGGATTTCTTAAAATCATTTGCAATGATGCACTTGAAGAAAAGAACACTCAGAAAAAACATATAAAATACCATGCTAATTAAAAGTGATCTTAAAAATAATCCATACTATTTAAAACGACATTAACAAAAAAAGTTAAATGCTGAAATGTATCACAAGATAAAAAATTGTGCAATATTATCAGACATTTGGAAAACAGTTTGGTTGAATGTTTAAAGCTCTCTTCTGATGTGAACATGAATGTCATCATGTACCCAATTTGTTTTCTGAACTCCCCTCTAAACAAAAATTGGTGGCGTCCTTAAGTTGTCTTATTCCATGCAATCTAAACAATGGATTTTCTTTTTTTTTTCTGAACATCGAGCAGCTTGGGACAAATGCTCAATTGTTTCCTTACTCATGGAGCAAAGACAACATAACAACATATCATTCACTGCTTTGTTCCAAAAACTCTCAAATAGAGCAAATGGAATATAGAGAAGGCGGAACCTTAAAAATCTTTTTTTTCACTGATGGATTTAACTGTAGATCAAGATAACTTTGACTAATATGGCTGTAAGAATATTTTATATACAAAATATTTATTAGTTTTGAACATCTTTCCAAATCTGCTTCGACTTGTGCTAAAATAATTGCTTGTTTTATTAAATTTTCATGAAGCAACCTGTTCAGGTTAGCTAAACTAGTTAATGAGGGCAAATTATAGTTTCTTAACATAATGGAGAGCCCATGATTTGAGTAAATGTCATTTGTCCTGCTGATTGTGAGTAATTCAGCCTTCAGTGGGTACTAGCAGATTGCCTTGATTCCTAGTGTTCTTCCCCCAGAGGGCTTGTTTCAATTCAGGGACATACTCTTCTGGGTAAAGAACTTGCTGAACACCACGTGGCTGGTGTAAAACCGGAGTTCATAAGGACAGCATTGATGCTATCCTAGATTAAAAGGACCAAACCTAGCAGACCCACATGCTGGCATTCCAGGGACTCACTGGGTATAAGTAGAACTTTGTGGAGAACTGTAGCTCCATTGTGGCTCTGCTCATGGCACTGGCTTCCAGGAAGCAACAAAAGAAACTCAGTTGGACCTTAGACTGTCAACATGCAGCTGAGTGGCACAAAAGCCTTCTGCAAGGCTTCCGTCATGAAGCCACTTGACTTCCATCGGCCCTTCACAACTTTGTATTGCAAACTGACACTTCTAATAATGGATTTGACACAATTGTCTGCCAATTCAATGAGAAGGGTTGAGCAGACCCAGCTGCTTTCATTATTGGATGATTGCAACCCATGGAACAGAACTAGGCACTCATTGAGAATGAATGCTTTTTGATTGTGTGGGCATTATAAATGTTTCATCCCTACATGTTTGGGGCAATCTTTTCCATCCAGAAAGGCTACACGCCCTTAGGTTCGTTCATGTCCCTGGGCCAGCCCCAATTTGCTTACCTTCTCTAGTAAGAATAGAATTTCACTACTGAATAGAAGGCAGAGCCTCTGGTGGGATTGTGGATGGTCTTACAAGAAAGTTCAGGCAGCCAAATGAATAGGACTAGATTTGGATTTAGATTTAGGACTCTCCTAGTGGTAAGTAGGACCTCAGAACCAGTGTTATCGGTATACGGTGAGTTGAGGACTGGGGCAAAAGGTGCCTGTTTGTGGGGTGGATTTTTTTGATGAGTGGAAATTGTCACCGACAATATGCTTTTTCGGTTTCACAGTAATTATTGGGAAAATCGAAAAATTTGTGAACAGAAGATAGTTTTCAGTCAAAAGCAGTGTAGAGTAACCCATTTCTAATGTTGAATGCCTTTATATTTAAGCAAATACTGTTTGCACGTTAGAGAATGACTGCCACCCCTAGCACAACAAGGACACCTCATCTTCTACTGTATCCTCTCCTGCTTTCTTTGCCTCCAGGACCTGTCTGTCAGTAGCGTGTACATTTAGTTGCACAGAGCAAATGACGTTCGCTGCTCATTCTGGCAGTAGGGCAAGGGATGCCGGTCCCAGAATCCTCTCTGAAGAGGGAAACTCTGCAGAAAGCAAGTTAGTTAGATTGACCAGCTGAAAATGATGCACCAACTTTGATTGAAAGTGAAAGGGAACGCTGCCCCACCTTGAACATTTAAGCACGATGCCTACATCTGTTAAAGCAAGACCTCACAGCCATTAAACAAACCTGTGTGGCTGTTTAAGTGGTCCTTTCAGAATGTGGAGCTGAGTGTTACCATTTCCTCTTAGCAGGAAACAGGTTTGATCGCCCCGCTGAAGTTCGTTTGACTTGCCTGCTTGGAAGCCCCAGGCCAGGCAAGGAATCAAGAGACACGAACAGTGACTAGAAGAGATCTCCTCCTCACTAGTGACCAGAAGAATGCTGCCTCACGACACAAACACCATCAAGTGTATGTGATCTGACAGGTGACTCTACTGGTGAGCACGCTCCATCTGTGACCACCTTTTAATGTTTTTGCTCATCCCCTGATCGTGCCGTTGTATGCAGAGGTCTAGCTCCAGAATGGCCTACATTCTATCAGAATCCAGAACAACACAAGTCAAGTGTATGATATTTGCAGTACCAACTTCTACCTACCCTGAACTGAGAGATATGCTTATCTTCTGGAGTTACTATTACACTGTTTCATAGAACTACTTCATTTACTTTTAGTGTTTGAGGCCATTAGGATTGCAAATAACCTGCCACAAAGAAACAGGCTTATAAGAATGGATTGAGGTCACCCACTTCAAAGTGTGGTGTTTGGAATTGGTTAGTAATAATGAGCATTATATGTTTGTAATATTTCTATTAATATTCCATCCCTTAAATCCTAACTGCATTGTGTTGTTTTTGTTTTCCCATTTTCCCAGAATGTTTAAAGGTTTGTGATCATTAAGCGATCAGGACTGGGGAATAGTGTTTATAGAAGAGGACCATGGTCTACCACTGTATTGCTATTATATTTACATCTTATTGTGTATTTGCATTTATGTTCTTTTGATATTTGACCTTAGTTTTCACTGTATTAATCTGCAAACTTACAATTAGGTCAGCACTTTTTGTATTGCTAATAAGTCCAACACAGTTTGACAATCTTCACGAAACATTCCCCCAAAATAATTTCATCTACCTCAGCTCCTTCCTGGAAAGTTTCTGGGTTCTCCGTCGAGTGGGTGCTGAGAAAAATTGGGGGTCCAAGAACGTTTCTTTCCCACGTAATTTCCCATAGGAATTTCAAACAGCTATACAGAAAATACGGCTGAACAGAATTACACCAATTTGGCAGAAAGCTAGATCTTTACCCAGAAAGTGCACTTTTTGTGATTTTGTGTAAACATGTTATGCCATTTTTGAGAAAATAAAGTTAAAAAATAGAAATATCTAGACATTTGGTCCCGTGGGTGTACCACAGGAGTCCCACTGGACCACACATTTAAAAAATAAATTGTACTTATAGGCTAAGAGAGCTTTTTCCTGGGGATGGCTTGGCCACCTGTGGAAGGTTGGGTCAGGCCTTAGGTTCCAGCCACCTCCGTAGAATCAAATACTATGCTCAGTGAGAATCAATATGATTACCAAATACAAGAAAATCACTGGAAAAAAACAAAGGTGAAAGTCATGTTATAGATAGGTAAGATAATAAGATCTCACTTTAGGTGAACATCCCTCCCCCAAAATAAACTGAAAAAACACAATGGTTAAAGTGATGTTATAGTTAGGTCTGGTAATAATGTCTTACTTTATGCTACAAAAACATAGCAATTCACTAAAAAAACAAAGTTTAATGTAATGTTCTAGTTAGCTTAGGTACTATAAATTTAGTTTATATTAAAAAGAAACAGAAATTCACTGGAAAAAAACTAAAGCTAAAGTGACGTTATAGTTAGGCCTTGTAATAATATAAACACTAGTGTTTTAAAACAAATAAAAACAGAAAATTCACCAATTATATTTTACTGATCTAACTGTTAATTGCTCCCCACCATACACTGCTTATCACCTCACATATTACGTCACTCGTGACATGTTCAATGACATTATTGATTACATTATCCCTTGCAGACAGAACAAAAAGAGGGTTAAAAAAGCCTCTGATACGAGGTCAACAAAGAACAAAGTGATGAAATAGAACAGTTTTCTTTAGTACTGTGTCCCTCATCCGTTTAAACTAGGAAATGCTGTTTATTATGCTCCCTCAAAGGATCCAACATGTTAATAATTATCTAGCACTTTCGAGATCACAAGAACCAACATCTTAATGATGCACCAACACTTACCAGATTTTCTGTCAGTTCATTGGTTGTGGTGAATGATTCCAGATTTATTGAAAATGGATATAGAATAGGTTGTACTTATCTAAAATTGATGTGCACAATTTTTTAAATTATGTTTTTTCTCATTTATGTATAATCAATTGGCCTTCAGATGCAATTGTGGTAGATCAACAATTTGATTGCAATCTCACAGTATAAAAACTATGAAGATAATCTTTTTTATCAACAGTGATTTGTAAACAGTGATGATTAATTGCATATTTTTTTTACTTTGTATAAGTGAATGTTATTATCTGCACATTTTTCCCAACATGAAGCAATTAGATGATGATGATTAAGAAGAACTGTGAGGCCTATTCACAAACTACATTTTTAGTATATACAGTAATACTACAAATTGTATGACATACTTACTACAAGATTTAAGTGCTGAGATCTCCACCTGTCCTAATTTTTTCTATGTAGAGATTTTTGCATCTCCGCATAAGTAGGTATATGTTTTTGTAGCAAATGTGGGAGGGACCAGGGGGAGTGGCTGGAAAATAGGAAATACTTACTACTGAATGTGAGAGTTTTAGGGAAATAAAAGGAGGTGTTTAGGAAGGGGAACGGAAGGATTATGAGAGGGCCTTGATAATATAAACACCCCCACACAAAAGAGTAAGACCATTGCTATTCACAAACTACACTGCTAAAGTTACTACAGCCCTAAATTTAACAAGATGGTAGTTAAGGTACTCCAGCGTAGCCTTGGAGTAAGTCTAGCATCACAAATGGCCACTCAAAGGTACTGCAACACATTCCTTAGGAAAATAACAGAGAAAGGGACTTACTCGAACACCCCCATAGGAAATAATGTTAACATTATTCACTTTTCACATACATCTATGTATATGTTTTGCACTACCACCATGCAGTGTCAGTGCCATCTACAATCATGGCTCCCATAAAGATATCAAAAGAAGATGTGTGCTGTCCTGGGATTAAAGAAGGCATAAGAAGGCATTTCTTTTAACTGCTTATTTATTTGTGCTACATAGGGTGATGCGTTTTGGTGTTTTGGAATTATTAAAATTCTTTAGCAACTAGGGACTCTGTCAACGTCAATGCAATTATTGTGGGGTAAAACCTCCCACCATCTGACTATTTCTTTTCTCATTACATTTCTCTTGTGTAGATGACTTGTGTTTTAAAGTGTCAGTGGGCGGTTTCCTTTGTCGGCCCTTGCCCTACTGTCCTGAATCATCGAGTCTGTGGATTCATCAAACAAACTTTTTGCTGCCTCCTTTCACAGAGAACTACATTTGTGTTTGAAAAGTTCCACGTTTCAACTTTAACCTCTTAAATTCTGTGTTATATGTCTCCACATCCTGAACTAGGGGAGTTGATACATGCAAGTCTACACTTAGGGCCCGATTACGATGTCGTCAGGAAAGGCTCCAAAGGGCATTTGATTCGCCGAATCCGATTCGGAAGCCTTGTTTCTGACCGAATCGGTCACATTTCCAGGCGACCAAGTATGATGCAAGGGAGCAGTCCGGGCTGTCTGAATCGGTTCCGAACGAGATTCAGGCAGCCCGAGCCGTTCAGAGCTGAATCCTACAGCCCAATGGAGACGGTTTTCGAACGAGCGAGTACGATGACTGATTCGGACAGCCGTTCCAAATCGGTTTGGCCGAGACGAAATGGCTGTGGGAATCGGACTTCGGGGGCCCGTAGCAGGCCCCCCTTCACCCACGGCCCTCCGAATTGGGCCCATGGAGGTACCCATGGGTCTCCCATACCCATGCACGCACAGTGTGGCAGGCACCATGGGGTGCCCGCCACAGGATGCACGACTTTCCCCAACCACTCCTTTTTCAATGGGAGCCTGTGTTTACGTTCGGAACACAGGCTCCCATTGAAGTCAATGGGAGTCCGACCGAATTGTATCCGGATGCATCCTGATGCATCCAAATCACTCGGTCGGACTCCCCCGATCCGAGTCGTTCGGAAAGCATTCCACAACCGATTCGGTGGGAATGCTTTCCTAACAACATCGTAATCGGGCCCATAGGTGTAAATATGCATTGGGAAATAGCAGCAGGAGTAGATTTACACATGAGTAAATCTACACGTGTAAATTTACCTGTGTGAATATGGACCTATGAATAAAGTGAGCTGCTGCAAACTGGTGGCTGACATTCTGTTGTCCGCAGACCAATGTATAATGATTTGTTTTTATGACTCAGCCACAATTATTCCTTTAGATTTGAGGCCGTGGAATATAGTTAGGAATGAATAAATAACATTTTTGAACTAGGACTGTTCGATTTAGGTTATTATTTTGACTCTCTAAAACAGCAAATAATAGTAAAAGAGAATATCTGATCGTGGCCCTATACCAACTATTTGACTATGGACACAAGAGACAGAAAACAAAGTCTGGATTCCAAACTGACCACATTGATTTATTTTACCACAAACTATTGAAGCTGGGGAAATAAAGTTGTTCAAAGTGTTACAACATTTTGGCACAATTTAGTGCTGTATATAATTTGCAGCACTATGGGCCCAAAAGGATGTTTCTTGTTTTGACCCAAAGGCCGGTAAGATATTGATCATAGGTTTTACCAGCTGCTCAAATAGATGGCAGCAGAAGTTAGTTTGGGGTGAGACCTAAGTTTGCTTTAGATATATAAACTGCACAAATTACATTTGAATACAAACACTATGGGCTTCAAGAACAAAACTCTTTTGAAGTTGCAAAGTCTGCGAATTTAAAAACACAGGCTTTGCAATCGCAAAAGAGTGTTTTGCAATGTACCAAACTATTGTATCTCATTATCTCTCTGTAACGTTGCTGTATTTTTTCTCCTTCTCCTTTCCAGACTCTGCTATTTTTATTTATATTTGAGCTCCTGCTCTGTCTGCTCCCCACCCACAGCCCGAACTCCATCCACCTACCGCTGCTGTATCCATGGTGGCCTCTTCCAATGATTTCTACACATGTGCATACACATGCAGCCATCTTGGAATGCCTTTGATTTTGCTTTATGAAAAATCATTACAAGATGACTTCCATGGGTGAGAACTCACCAGACATCTGGAAAACAAAAAAAGCATTGGCAAAGTCAATAGGTCTGCTCCCCGGTATCCCCGGTTAAACCCATTTGCTTTGCCTATGCTTATTAAATTAAAGTTATTATCAAAATCAATAATACATTTTGCATATAAATTATATTCAAAACGGGGAAGGCGATTTGTTGTTTAACCAAATGCACACAACATTTTCACATTAGTGTATTTAATCATATTTTCTTATTAGGATCTGTATTTTTTCAATGATTAATGTATCACTGAAATGTTTGGAAATGCCTTAAGCTGAAACTAACAATCTGTACATGTATTTGCTTTTCTAAGACAGCTAATTTGTTGTACCCACTGCATTTAGGCTTTTTATAGATTTTCCAAAGACTAAAAACTACTTCAAGAAGTTGAAAGACATCTCAACTCTGGAAGAAATGCAAGCAAGTGCTGGGATCAAGGCCCACGGTAAACGAGTAATGAACGCTTTTAACCAGATCTTCAGTAACATGGACAACTGGAGTGAAGTGCGCACAATCGTGGCTCGGTTGGCAAACAGGCATAGAGACGGCCACCAAGTAGATGTGTACAATTTTGGGGTAAACTATGTGTTCTTTTTCATTATTGTTTTTGTTACGTTCAATCCAGACAATATGACAGAATCTTACCAAATCGGGGAGTTTGTGTGCGTGTGTGTGTGGGGGGGGGGAAGGGAGTGGGTAGCAGCAGTGACCTCAGATTCCATTTAATATTGCCTGTTGCTGACACAGGATGTGACATCGCATGGTCTTTGGCCTTGTTTATTGACGACTGTATATGTATTCAAAGAAGTCTACGTTGAAAACTCAAGAGAGCAGCTTTTCCATAAACAACAATTGATGAAAGACCTAATAATCCAGCTATTTAAATTAACAACAGCTAAAAGCACACATACCTTTAAAGCATCAGATAGTTTATTTAGCAAACAATTATTGGTTGATTTAAAATTCAGGTAGGTTAAATAACAGGAGCTGCAAAACAATCCAAGGGCAGTACTGTATGACCTTCAAGAGTTTATTGTTTAATTGTAGAATAATTGCTTCCTGGCTCCATACCAAAGTATGTCAAAAATACTATGCATAACAGAATGATTTGTATGTTGAAAATATTTGAGAATGTATTATTTTAACAGAATTAACCTGCACATCTCTGTGTGGATGATTACTCCCAAGGTAGCATGGACTAAAAATGAATTTTCTTCTGTTAAATAGGTTCTGTTAGATATATTCATGTATGTGTGCTCTATATTCAGTGCTTAATTTCAGCAGGTGGTTTCCGGTGCTCAGCAACGGTGCTTAATCACCAACATAGGCACTTTTCCTGAGCACCAGTTAAGGACACATTCATTTACGGGGAGATTAAGTGATTTGCTTAAAATCACAGGATGTTGAGCTGATGCCCAGACTCGTACCTGGTTCCCCAGCTCCAAAGTCAGCAGCTCTGGCCATTGCACCACATCCTCTCCCCACTTTCATGGTTAGTAGTTGGTTCTGTTTTAGGCGGTCCTAACAGGGGAAATGGGCTGGTGCAAGCTGCCTCCTGAAGTGAGCCCTGGCACGTATTTCTTTTTACAAATTAACCACGGTCTAAACTTACTTAGGGGCAGATGTATCAAGGATTGCATTTGCGATTCCTTAATAGCGAATTTTAGCGAATTGCTATTAAGGAATCGCAAAATGCTATGTATGTAGGAATCGCAATAATAATTGCGATTCCTTAATATTCCTTAATTGCGAATTGCAAATTGCGATTTGCAATTAAGGAATACCTTCCCATTCATTCCTATGGGCGTAGAGGCCCATAGGAATGAATGGGAAGACATTCTCAATTTGCAAATCGCAATTAGAGAATCGCAAATTGAGAATGCAATTT
Source organism: Calotriton arnoldi (assembly GCA_963921515.1). Classification (NCBI taxonomy): domain Eukaryota; kingdom Metazoa; phylum Chordata; class Amphibia; order Caudata; family Salamandridae; genus Calotriton; species Calotriton arnoldi. Next base: position 255,362 of record CAWUFW010012589.1, read on the forward strand.
CAGGGTGCCAGGGTGTCCTTTGACACCCTGTTGCACCCTGAAATATGTATGTGTGCACATGTGGCGCACATACATGCCCTAAGGGCATGTATGTGCGCCACATGGCACTTTGAAAATGCTAAAAGTGCATTTTTCAAAGAAATCGCATATTACCACTAACTTGAAGTTGGTGGTAATTTGCGATTCCTTAAGGCCAAATTGCACTTTTTTGGTGCTTACATTGCATTTAAGGAATCGCAATTTGCGATTTCTTAAATGCAATTGTAAATAGGGAATCGCAAATTTTGCGATTCCTTATTTTGCGAGGCAGTTTTGCCCTAATACATACCACTAAGTAAATATGCTAGAAACGCCGAAATTCTGCGACTTTCGGCGTTATAACACAATTTTGCTTGATACATCTGGCCCTAACTAACTTATGCCTACTACCCCTCCTGGGGAATAGGCCATCAAGCAGGACGCTCCAGCCACCTCTGTCCTGGGCTTTTCTTAAAATCTGACTCCAGGTGTAACTCGTCTCCTTGCAGTCAGCCTCAAGGTCTCGCAGCCAGGTGTTTCTTGGCCTTTCTCTTTTCCTTTTGCCTTGAGGGTTCCAGGTCAGAGCTTGCCTGCTGGTTTTGATGTCACCTTGCAGAGGGTGTGACCTATTGAGCCTCAGCATCTTTTCATGGTGTCTTCATGAGAATGGAGTTGGAAAGCCTGATGCCATAGGTCATTGTTGCTGATGGTGTTTGGCCAGTGGATTTGAAGGATTTTCCTCAGGCAGGTGTTGATGAAAGTCTGGACTCTGTTGGTGGTGGTAACTGTTGTCCTCAAAGTTTCTTTTCCATACAGCAGGACCGATTTTACGTTGTGCTGCTATGAGGCGAGTTAAATAAACACTGCTGTTAGAATGTTTATTCTCTAATCAACATGACGGCCATTTTTAGCCCAATTGCTTTCAGAAACATGCATCATTTTATACATAGTGTTTGATAGTGCTGCAACCACTGAGGAGCCAATTAAAAGGTGTCCTGAAAAATGCCTAGTATTCCTCACCCTGGAACTACCGATGGCAGTGGCATCAATATTTCTCAGAAGACGGAAAAACTTGCAATTACTTGATTTTGTGAAATAACATGGGAAATGTCGTTTCCGCCCCGATTCCTGCATGTTTTTCCTGCATTTTCCCCACTTTTAGAAACAGGAAATACCAGCTCAACGGTGTTCCCGAAGATCTTAATGTGGGGCAGGTAACTTCAATTACCATCCCCATTGGAATTACCTAGTCTTTTATGATAAGGGCCTAACTGGTGTCACTACTTTGTACATACAGTATACACTCCTTGAATTCATAGAAAATTCTGAAGTCACTTCTGTTCCAGCAGGTGTTTGGAGTATAACAAGGATTACGGCTCAGTGGATAGTTAACTGGCATCTTACATGTGCCAGATTTAAGGGTTTAATGCTCCCTTCTTTTCCATTTGTAATCTCCCCCAACCGTGCCTATTACTTTGAAGCAGCCTTCAGTAATGTCAATACTGTATAAGCATAATGTATAAATAAAGCATAAGTTTTCTTCTTCAGAAATTTTGAAAAAATGGTGCATTTAAAGGCTATTTTAAAGGGATCATTTCTTTGAGAAGGTCAAATAAAAGGTGGGCAGGGAGCTATCACCCAAAGAATGTATTGACACATTTGTACCACAGTTGAAGAGGAAGAGAGAGAGAGAGACCTGGAGATGGAGGGAGGATGATACAGAGCACACTTACATAGAACAGTATTTGCCTTTGTATTCTGATTCAATGCCATTAACACTGGATTAAAAGCACTTTACTGTGAAAAAGCACGCTGTGGTCCGTACCTGATTTCCGCCAAGTCGTCGGAGCTACAGTATTGTGGTTTCTATATATATATATTATCTACTGGCGGTCGCTAGTAGATAGTTATAGTTAGGACCTATTTTCCATAGGAAATCCGCAACATTCTATTCCCAATAACTTTGGCGCCGGTTGACAAATCTTCACGAAATTTTCAAAACTCGTGGGGCGCTTCGGTCCGCTCCTATCCTGAAAGTCTCGAGGTGATTCGTCAAGTGGGGGTCGAGAAAAAGGGGGGTCCCAAAACGTGTTTTCCCCATGCAATTTTCCATAGGAACCTTTAGTCGCAGCTACAGCCCGAACTGCTGAACGGAATTACACCAAATTTGGCAAAAAGGTAGCCCTTGGTTCAGAGTCGTGTCTTTTGGTTAAATGGTGTAAATCCGTTCAGTAGTTCCTGAGAAAATCAAAAGTAAAATCACATATATATCTATGGCCGCGTAGGATCCGCGCACCCTCCCGATCACGAGCTGTATGCTAATTGGCTGTCAACACTCCAAACCAGGAAGTGTTGGCAGCCATCTTGTGCCTCGGTAGAACCGAGGCACAAGAAAAGAGAAAAAAATCGGCGGGATGCCCTTAGGATGCGCGGATCCCGCCACGAAAAAAAAAAAACGAAGCCCGCGCTTTGTTGTTATTTGGCCCCCGGGTGGGCCAAGTCCTGGGGGCATGCGGGGGTTTATAAAAATGAGTGGGGGTGCCTCTAAGGCCCCCCCAAACCCCGGGGACCGCCACCCCCCGGGGCTTTGAACTTAAAATGGTGCGGGAGGGCACTCGGCCCTGGGCATGCCCCTTTTTACACCTCTCTGCAACGCAGCTCTGTGGCGCTTACTGGAAGTACCTGGTGGGCTAGTTGGGCCCCAGGGACCCTCAGGATTCAAGGTGACCTAATCCCCCAACTTAAAACGCGCCATGGGGCGCGTTTGCACAGTGGTGAAGGGAGTGGGCGGGGCCTCAGGTGACATGTGCGCAAACACGCCCTGTGGTGCGTTTTAAGTTGGGGAATTAATTCCCCTTGAATCCTGAGGGACCCTGGGGGCCAACTAGCCTACCAGGTACCTTCAGTAAGCACAACAGAGTTGCGTTGCAGAGAGGTGAAAAAGGTGAGTGGCCTCGAACGCCTCTCTGCAACTCAGCTCTGTGGTGCTAACTGTAGGTACCTGGTGGGCTAGTTGGGCCCCAGGGACCCTCAGGATTCAAGGGGACTTAATCCCGCAACTTAAAACGCGCCACGGGGCGCGTTTGCACACATGTCACCTCAGGCCCCCCTTCCCCACTGTGCAAACACGCCTCGTAGCGCGTTTTTAGAGGTAGTTTTAATCCCCCTTCCCTATTATGTACTAGGGACTTACAGAGGAGGTCATGTTAATCACAGGGGTACCCCAACGCATAGTGTTCCCTAGTGTATGTAGGTGTTTTCACTGTATTCTAAGTGTCTTTTAGCATAGCACTGGCTCCGGTTAGTCAAAGTCAGTTACCACCAGTACCCGTCTGAAAAAGTTGTGGGCACAGGATGATTTTGCAACAAGGCCTCTTTCTGCTCCTCTGTTGGTTCTTTCTGCACATCTTTTGCTTCTTCCTGCACTTTTCTTCATCTTTGTGGACTTCTGTTGCTTCTTTCTGCATTTCTTTTGCTTCATTCTGTGCGTTTTTTCTTCTTTCTTCACATGTCCTACCTCTGTAGGCATAGTTAGAAACTAGCATTTAAAAACCTTTGAAATTCACTTAAAAAACCATAGGTTTCAGGCACGTTATAGTTAGAAATTAGCATTTAAAAACCTTTGAAATTCACTGAAAAAACCATAGGTTTCAGACACGTTATAGTTAGAAATTAGCATTTAAAAACCTTTGAAATTCACTGAAAAAACCATAGGTTTTAGGGAAAGTTATAGTTAGTTGGACATTGCACTCGTACAAAACCCGTGAAATTCCCCGTTATAGTTAGTTCAGCTAACTATAACTCGCGCCCCGCAATGCACTGCTGATGACATCACATATTACATCACTCATGACATGGTCAGTGACATCACTGATGACATCTCAAATGACATCACTGATGACATCACTGATGACATCATCCACGTGATAATCTGATGCACCTCCTCACACCCTAATATAACCTTTGATACACCCACTCTAAATTACAGACTGCCATTCGCAAAACCATAGACACTCCAACACCAATAACTACATACCCACTCACTGATTCTTAGGTCTACACACACATCCACTCACTCACCCGTACAGTCACTCATACTTACGGTCACTCAGTACAGGACTATCATATGCACTCATACACCTACATAGACACTCATACACCGCCACTCATCCATAGAGGTACTCACACACCTAGTCAGTCATGCAAATAATTAATCACACTGCCATTTACTCACCTATACAGTTATACACACACCAGCTCACTTACTCATACAAATACTAGCACATTCTTACGCTCTGATACAATCACTGATACAAGTACACACTCATCCATACAGCCACTCTCACAATCACACACTCTCACTTATAGCCATTTATATACTCCAACACACATATATACTGCCTTTCACATATGTAGTTACTCACACATGTACCACTGAGATATACATTCACTCACTAACACACCCATACACACACTCACCCACCCATACAGTCCATAACAGAAGCACTCTTGAAACCATGCACCCAGTGAATCACCCACTCACACATCTATGCACAGTCACACACACCCCACCCACACAAACACTCAGGCACCCATACAGATACTCAGACAACCAATCAATAACTCATATAGACACTCATGTAGCTATTCACAAACCCATGCAGCCACTTACACAGCAACAGACAGACGGATACAGACATTCACCCAGTTTAGTCACTAACCCATGCATTCAGTAAGATACGTTTAATCACTCACTTATAGAGTTAGTCACACACCTACTAAATCATCCATTCAGACACTTATACACCCACTCATTCTTCAATACGCCTTTCCCTATATATATTAAACATATTTAAACTTTACAGAAACACACAGTCACTGGATGATGTCATCAGTGATGTCATCAGTGATTTCACTGACCATGTCATGAGTGATGTAATATGTGACGTCATCAGCAGTGCATTGCGGGGGCGCGAGTTATAGTTAGCTGAACTAACTATAACGGGGGAATTTCACGGGTTTTGTACGAGTGCAATGTCCAACTAACTATAACTTTCCCTAAAACCTATGGTTTTTTCAGTGAATTTCAAAGGTTTTTTAAATGCTAATTTCTAACTATAACGTGTCTGAAACCTATGGTTTTTTCAGTGAATTTCAAAGGTTTTTTAAATGCTAATTTCTAACTATAACGTGCCTGAAACCTATGGTTTTTTAAGTGAATATATATATATATATATATATATATATACACACACACACACACACATATATATATACATACACACATATATATATATATTCATATACATATATATATACACACACACACATACATAGAGGCGCTTCTCCTGGTGCTGATCATTTCAGAGCTGATTTACATGCAAATGGCATTGTGTGACAGGATCAATTTGACCACACCCAGTATCCAGAGCAGGCATAAGTTTTAAGCTGCACTGCTGGTAACGTATTAACTGTAATAGGGCACACAGGCCCGTTCTATGCTCACCACATCCAGTTAAAGGTTGGGTGGCGGTGCGGTACGTCCCATACATTATACGGTCCTGAATGCAAGCTTCATTATCTTTCAATATCTATTCATGACCTGACAACACAAATGCTCCAGAAAAACGAGGGGGATAGGTTCTTTCTGAAGATTTCACTCACAATAGCTGATTATCCACACCATAGAATCATGTGGCAACTGACTCATATGTTAAAATACAAAGAAAGTGCACAGGCTCAAAGTTATTCTTGGGAGCTTGCCACTGGTGCTACTGAATGGGTGGATTGCTGAACACCAAAGCTGCCTTACCTTTATTCCACCACTCAACACTTTGTATCTTTAGCTCACTCTTGCAGGTTCGTTTCAATCTCTGCTTTGTCCCTCTGTCAATGTTTTCCTATATTTCTCTTCCTTCTTGTTTTCTGATTTTCTACCTTTATTTTGCCTGCTCTGGCTCAAAGTCTGATTATGAAAAACAAATATGGGTCCCTTAAAATGAGTGTCTGAGCCCACCACACGTAACCACTGGCACATAGTAATCCACTCCATGGTAGACATGGTGGACACCAGAGACCAGATCAAGCCATTGGCCGCAGAGAAGCAACCCACAACCAGAGTGTGACTATCCACAAGAAAGTTCTATGGGATGCATGACAATTTTAAAGTATTTCTTAGTAACACACTGCGGATAAAGCCAAATCTACGTGAAAAACGAAATTCATCAACAAAAAATCCCTTACTTCTATAATATTAAAAATAATCTACAATTTTTTTTATTCCACTTGTGGCCATTGCTCGTTTTTATGGTCTGGCGTGACAGCACAGCTGTCGCCAGACAATTATGTGAAAATCACCAAGAGAGGGGCTTTGGCTCCACCCACAACTTGGGAGTCAGGAGTGCATATTTTGATTGGGCAGAAGTTGTGCACTTCCACAAAAAATTGCTTGTCCTCCACACATCTGTGATCATTTTGCTTTTTTATCCAGCTGCCTGAGCTTGAACTTTTATGGACACACACATGCCATTGCAATGCTATTAAAGTGTCTGAGATAACTAAATAATGTATGACTTTTTTTCTCTTGCAGCAGAACAAATGGGAGAAGGGCAGTCATTAGGTTTAACTTGATAGTGCAGTCATAAGCAAGACCTATTGCCATTTACAATGATTGAGTTTAGTGGGAAGTACTCCCAAATAACTCCACTGTGCCCACACTACAAATCATTGTGCAGAAGGTCACATCTGGTCTATGGCTATGTCTGGCCTCCAATAATGCTGTCGTGTTTTTTATTTTATTCTTTAACTTTTTCAGGATAATGGGTTGCTTGGTAAAGATTTTCAAATCCTGTGGGTAAATTTCCCTAACACCGCAATTCTAAAGTTCTGACCATAAACCTGAAGGACAGAATATTAAAGACGTCCATTAAGGCAAGAAGAGGTGGCAGCCATTATGCACTCTCTTCCCACCGCATCCACAAGAGCACACCAGGTCCAGGCAGGGCTTATTTTTGCCCGGAAAGCAATAAAGAAGTGAGGACTCTAATGTTTCAGGAAAGACTGAAACTGAGTAGTCCAGAAAGCAAGAAGGAAAGATGCATGAAATGGACAGGTGGGAACTACTTATAATTGGCATATGACACAAATGATGCTTTGGATTATTTTCTGCTGACAATTGCCGAATTACATTTCCCCTCCCTCACGGCTGGATGAGACACTGAGGCAAGAGCAGGCATGGAAATAAAAAAAAACAGAGGTGATAAGCAGGGGTAAAGGAGACACCCCTGCAACAAAGTAAAAACAAAAGTATTAGTATGAGCGCACCACCTAAAAAAATAAAAACAAACGGAGTGGATTGAAACATTGAGACTGTCTGCAAAAGACCCATTGTGGCTTCATTTCCAGTTAACAACCCGCCCGCCCTTTACCAAAGAAAATAAAACAGTTCTGAAGAAGTGTGGCACATACAGCAAGCACTGGGAAACCCAATAGGTCTGGCTTGCATTTTGAGTCCTAATTAAGACATAAATCCTGCTACAGTAAAACATAACAAACATGCATTGGCAAAGCCAATGGATCTAGCATTGGTTGTCAGTCTTTTGTCTTTGTCAATGCTTGTTTGGACATGCTTTTTTTAAAAACATTGTTGCACAAGTTGTCAGACAATCACCAAATTCAATAATGATATTGGAAAAAAAGCAGAATTCAGAGCAAGATGCTGCCTGTGTAACTCTCGGCTACACCGCCGCCCACGCCGCAAGGGTACTCGGCCATCGGCTATGCTGCCTGGATCGGAGACGCAGCTTCACAAGGCTCTGGGTTTGCTCGGAAGAGGCCGCCGCCATTCTCTAAGCACCATTGGAGCCGGTAACGCTGCCGGCATTTTACGGACCGTTACGGATCCGAAAAAAGCTTGGGACATTTTTGCATTTTGGTCCGCTGCTGCTCTTTTGCTCTGGTCCGCATTTTCAGTGGCAGCTGTGCGGGCCCTCGAGGAAGCCCAACTTTGCCTCGGACAGAGCATGTCATTCCGAGGAGTAAGAGGAGCAAAGGCAAAAATTGCTCCTGGCAATACCGGACTAGCTGATGCGGAGGTGCTGGCCCCGGACACCGTTCAGAAAGGTAAACGAGAGGCCGGGGGTAAGAAAAAGATTGTGGGGAGATCCGCTGGGGGTGGAATGTTTAAAGAGAGCATGAGCTCTCAACCTTCGATCTCTAAACTGTTTTCTGCTGTGAGACCCCTGGCCCCTAAGGGAGAAACTATACCAATCCCTGAGGTAGAGGGCGAATACAGTACATCATTAACTGATAACCCGGGACAATTGTATACACATCAGCCGGCTGTGTCATTAATTGAAAATCAGGCGCCTGCACAGGCAGTGGTGCCCAATGGACAACCGACTAGAACTGAGGGATCTATTAGCTCTACTGAAACTCTCGAGCCCGCAGCTCTCCCTTTGGTCTCCATTGATGGGAATACCAGTGTGACGGTCTCCTTAGCTCAAGATGATTCTACCCCCGGCGGGTTGGAGTTGAAAACGATTGGCTCTGCAACCCTCGATCAAGACACTAATAGTTTCCTGGTGTCTCAGGGTGCTCTGTCCCCCGAACTTACAGGTGAACACTTCTTTTCAGTGTCGGATGGTTCTGACTCCGTAGCTGAAGACTGCTCATCCACCTCAAGCAATGGGGATCTATCTGATAACAACGACAGCAACCCGCTTAAAGAAACTGGAACGGTACAATGACAGAAGAGTGCGCTTAATAAGCAAAAGCGGCGCAGTCAGCTAAGATGGGATTACTCTGGTTCTCAGCTCACCTTTCCTTATGGCGAGGAACCTGCCAAAACCTTAAGTCTTGAGAACGCGAGAGCCACATCGGAACCAACAGAAGAACCCTCTCTGACGTATATACTGGTATCGATCAAACAGTTCCAGGAAGAGGTACAATCAGACAGTCAGCTAGCCAAGGGTGCTGCCAAGAAATTGCAAGGGGGCATGAGGAAAATGAATAAAATCTGTTCCGACATAGGCGAACGTGTCACCATGGTCGAAGGCCGTACCGAAAGCTTGGAAACTGAAGTCACCACCTTGTAAGATCTATGCTCCTCCCAAAGGGCATGCATGACAGATGTGATGTGGAAGATGGAAGACCAGGAGAACAGACAGCACCAAAATAACCTCCGCCTACTAGGGATTCCCGAAGGGGTGGAGGGAGAAGATCCGCGGCGCTACATAGTGAAACTCCTGCGTGGGGCATTTCCAGAACACTCGGAATGGAACTGGGAACACGAGGTTCAGCGAGCTCATCGCTTTCCCTTTACCTAGAAGAAACGGCACGATAACAGCAACAACAGCGGAGAAAAGCCCAAGGCCTTTTTGGTGTTTTTTTTTAACTTTTTTCTTAGTTGGTTTACGACCGGGCTCGACCTAACTCTCATAAGGGCTTTGATAGTGTGCCTTTTTTTGCGAAGCCCGACTTTTGCCATTCTACGGTTGAGCGTAGGTGGCGTCTTCGCCAGTTATTTGTCCCTTTTCAGCAGCTGGGAGCACAAGTATTCTTAATGAATCCTGCCAAACTAAAAGTCATTGTGAACGGGTCTTCTCGCACTTTCATGTCTGAAATCAAAGCCAAGAATATCTCGGCGAAATCAAGACTAGAAAGGGGCATTGTTAGCAAACATTATGCATAACATGTTTGTCACTGAGAGCCGATGGCCCCCTTCTTTTTTTTTCTCTCACTTATTCTTCCTGCGAGGGCTAAGCTTGGGGGGCCTCAATAGGTTCCTGACAAGGAATCTCCTCCTTTTCTTTGGGTTATTTTTTTTCTTTCTTGGCTATTATTGGGGTCTCCTTCTTTCTTGGTTTCACTCTGGTTTAATGGTCTAAAGAATTCCAAATCCTCCGTCTGAAAAACACAGCGGGCCGGGTGGCAGGGGTTTACTACAGGCGATCATCATTCAGGTATTACCTGAATGCTCTATTTTTGGGGGGAGGGGGCGGGGATGCGGGAGGAGCGAGGGAGGGGGGGATAGGGCGGGATGGGGGTATGTTGGGTTCTATTTAAATTTTTGCTCTTTGCCACTTTAAACAAGAATTTGCAAAAAAATACAGAAAATGAAAATGTAAAAATTTTGGATCTCCACTATTATCAGGATAATTGTATATTTAGGGCCAGGAAGGGTTCGGCAGCATCGGTTGGACATCATACATATTTCTGATGTATTTCTTATGTTTTTTATTCTTTGAATTTTGTAATGCTTTAATATGACCAAGGCAATAAGCTTTAGAATTGTTACCTTGAATATCTGTGGCTTAAACGGCGCTCGGAAGAGACAGAAGGTGTCCCAAGGGTTACGATTGATGGGGGCCGACGTTATTTGCCTCCAGGAAACACATATTAAGGGATCACAGATACACCTTTTAAATTCACTGGGATATAGTTTAATTGGGGGGACAACACAGGGAGCGTGTGAGAGGTGTAGGGATCTTGACCCAACGCAATCGCTTACTACACCCCATTCCCATTAAGTCTGACTCTCTCGGGAGATGGGTCATAGCAGAATGTCGGCTAACGCCTGAATTTTCCTTCACTTTATGCTCCATATATGGGAGTACTGCTGACGACCCTGGAGCAATTAATTGGATCTCCGGGGAATTAGCCCATTGGCCTCTCCCAGTTATTATATGTGGGGACTTTAACATCAATTTACCCAGTAACTGGGGGGTGAATAACCAATGGAGGTATACAGGCCGGAAGCCAAAAGTATTACAAGCTTTAAGAAATGTAATGTACACACATGGGCTTATCGATGCTTGGTCCAACCTCAAATCAAACCAGCCAGGGTATACTTATTATTCAGCCCCTCATCGCTCTGTTGCAAGGTTAGATTACTTTTTGGTATCGCATTCTTTGATCCGCGATAGCGATATTGACATCGCCCCACGATATTTGTCAGATCACAATCTGCTTATCTTAGATATAAAGGACTTGGTGTTCCGCAAAGAAGTCTCGTCCTGGAGCTTCGAAAGAGCGCTTTTGTACGACACAGGATACCAGACTTACATGAAAAGCTGGATTCAGGATTTTCTTGAAAAGAATATTGGGTCTGCCCCAGTCATGGTTGTTTGGGATGCGCTGAAAGCGTCCATTCAAGGGGAGACCTTACAGTTTTCCCTAAGAAAAAACAAACGAGAAAAGGCGCAGATCTTGGAGCTCCAGAATAAGCTGGCAAAGGCAGAGGAGAAACTAATTGGTGCGGTTCAGATGGGGGCTGAAATCGAACCAGCCCAATTAGAAGCAGCAGCTAGTAGAGCAGTAATCGGTCTAATACTAGCTGAGAAAGCCACTGCAAAATGGGCCGCCGCACGCGAAAAAGTATGCGAATGTAGCGAGCTAATTGGTCATCGGCTGGCCATAAGAACTAGGCAGCAGGTTACCACCAAAGGGATACACTCCATCCAGGTTTTTACAGGAGAAACTACTAGTGGCCCGAATAAAATTCGAAGGGCCTTCCGGGAGTTCTATCAAGCGCTGTATACAGAAGAGGGTGCCGGTTCACAGGAATCCAGGTGGGAAGAGATTGATAACTTTTTAGATTCAGTCCCTTTATCGCGTCTTAGCGCAGAGGATCACGGTCAACTAGAGGATCCTCCCTCTTGGGAGGAAATAGCCACGGCACTGACAAATCTGCCAGATGGCAAAGCGACTGGTTCTGACTGCATTCCAGTCGAATTTTATAAAATCTCCTCCCTCAGATAAAAGACATATTTAAGACCCTGGTAGTCCTAATTTTTAACAATGCCCCCCCCCCCCCCATCATGGGCGACAGCTAAGATCCTAATCTTTTGGGTAGCTGCTGCGCCTTACAAGTTTAATAAATAAATAAATAAATAAAATAAATCTTCCCTAAAAAAGATAAATCACCTCTAGAAATGGGCTCCAACCGTCCAATTACACTCTTCAATGGAGATTCCAAAATCTATTCCAAAATTTTTGCGTCCAGATTATCTTCTAAAATTGTACATCTTGTTTCCAAGTGGCAGCAGGGGTTAATTCCCAAAAAAGGCACTATAGACCACATTCGGAGGACCATCACTTTGTTTGACGCAGCACAGATCACGGGGGACCCGATGGCGCTAATACTTCTTGATGCTGAAAAAGCATTCGATCGGGTCTCCTGGCAATTTCTTTGGTGCCTCATGAGGAAGATGCATTTTGGGCCCAAGGCTATTCAAGCTATCAAAGCTTTATATCTTGGCCCCACAGCCAGAGTATCGATAAACGGGCAACTAACTGAGCAGATTGATATCACACGTGGGACCCGGCAGGGTTGTCCCTGCTTCCCACTGCTCTTCGCAATGTACATAGATCCATTCATAAAAAAGCTCAAAAACAATCTAGATATCCTGGCCATAAGCAGATATGGCCTAGAAACTAAAATCATGGCTTATGCGGATGATTTAGCCTTAGTGACCCCGGACCCTGAGAAAGCTATTAAAGCTATAGAACGAGAGGCTCAAGGTTTTGGGAAGATCTCCGGTTACGCACTAAACAAAGGAAAGACTCAGATTATTGTAAATGAGAAAATAAGTTGGACGGATAGTAGAGTTGTCGTCAAGGCAAAATACCTAGGAGTGAACATCGTGGCTGATACCGACTCAATAGTCAGTGAAAATGTGAACCCTTTGGCGGTGGAGACAAAGAGAGCGCTCAACCGGATCAATAATCTACATCTGACCATAGTGTGCCGGTGTAACGTTCTTAAAATGATTTTTTTCCCAAAACTTCTTTATTTCTTCAGAGCCATCCCCCTTGAATTCACAAATTTAATGTTGCAGAAATTTGAACGTCTCTTCTCTCAATTCATCTGGGCATACTCTCAGCCAAGGAGATCGGTTAAGTTTTTATCCCTTCCTCGTGAAAGAGGGGGCTGGGCGCTTCCAAACTTAAGATTATATTACTGGGCCACAGTCCTGCAGAACTGCCCCATATTGATGCAGTTACAACCCTCAATTTTAACAACGGGACTCCCGTCTCCTTTTATACTATTACTTGGGTCTGAGGCCTGGGGGTGCCTGTGGCGTCAACTTGAATTTGGGTACTATAAGAGGGTTAGATTTAAGACCCTTATGGGAACCTTCAAGGTCTTTACTGCCGTTCGCAAGCTCTTAGGATTAGGAAGATTGAACCATTATACCCCTATCAATAACAACGCCAACTTGCCTGTCATTTTCGGCAGATCATATCTTCAAAATTGGTTCAATTCTGGTGTATTTAAATTAGGGGCCTTGTATTCGACCGAAGGGGTCCGGGCCTTTGACGATCTTAAGACCCAATTCAACTTGAGTCATAATGAGATCTTCAAATATGTTGCCATCAGGGATTTTTTGGCACGTAAGGCTGGTGGGCCTACGGGGTTCGTCAAAAATGACCTTATTGACAGACTATGCAAGCCCACTACTCCTCGCATCGGGTTTATCTATTCTACACTAAATAGCTTAATGCCCGACGACATGGCCAGAATTTCAAGTAAATGGCAACAAAAATTGGATATTACCAACAACGTCTTTTACCTAGCTTTGCAATCCGCTCAGAGTGATTTGTTATCTGCCAAGCTACAGGCACAGTTTTACAAAACGTGCTTTTTTCTATATTTTACACCTAGCAGAATTGCGAAACGGGGGACAGGTAAAGGCACGTATTGTCCCAGATGTGCCGAATTCAGTGCAGATTCTGTCCACATGTTTGCCACCTGTGTAGAACTTGGGCCATTGCTAAACAAAATTCAAGACTTTCTTTGGGCAGTCTTAGCACGGGATATTCTGCGAACCCCTACGACCATTCTGTTGGGCATACAAGATACTGTCGATAGGAAGAGTGGCGGGGCCCTAATCTTTGTCGCCATGGCAATTTACAGGCTATGCATAACATTGGCATGGATAGACCCAAATCCCCCCTTATTTTCACAGTGGCTGGCCCACCTATTTTCTACGTGTAACCTCGAAAAGGCTATTTATGCAAAAAAAGGTATCCGGGACAAAAAGAGAGGTTTAGGCATCTGGGAACCCCTGTCTAGTTGGCTCAATCAGACTAACCCCTAGTACATTTAGGGATGGAAGCTAATTTTACCGAGCCTTGTGTTTGGTCGCTTCGCATATTTTTGCACAGAAAAATCTCATTCTAAAATGAAAGCATTATGGAAAATGATGAATTGTAATCTTGCACTTTAAATGCTGGCAGTCTGGCCTTACCTGGCAAATGGCTCCTCCGTTTACACTATTCTTGTTGGATTGCGTATTTTGCACATTTTCACTGATCACTTTATTATTAATGAACACATACCTGAGAGATGATGTAGAATAACGATATATAACTTTGCACTTTATGTATTTATTTATACTAAGGCCAGAAGTATGTTTTGAAAGATTATTACTTTTTATGCTAGTGGGGGCCTAAAATCGGGAATATGGTTAAAGGGCTAAAATGGACCTTCCTGCTTGTGGCAAATGTATATTTTTAGATTAGAGGGTGGAGGGTGGGGGTGGCGTTGGATCGCACTGCTTTATTCTTTGTTGTTTAATGCATATATAGGAAATAAAAAAATAAAAAAGGAAAAAAGCAGAAATATTTTTTGGGCATCAAAAAGCACACATGTGTGTGTTCATTTCTTATGAAAGGGAAGAATGCCTCCCTCACAGTGGGTTAGCCAATGGTTGAAGTGGGCAGAACTATTTCCCCATGCTGTATTTTACAGTTGATGGAAGAAAAATATGAATGACATAACAACAGACCAATTTTGAACTGGGCTGGCTGAAGGAACATATTGGTAAGTATCGTATATATTTATAATTTTACTAAAATGAAAAGGTCTTGGCTAACACTAGGCCTAAAAAACACTATTGCTTTTGTGCCTATAGTGTGCATATGAGATACGTTTTTGAGTGATGATTCAGTGCAGTTTTGAGATGTAAAAGGCACTCATTGATCGCAATGCAATCACTCCATAGAAGGTGGAATAATACACAAAACAGCCAATAGCATGAGGTGAAAATGAAATTCTGAATTGGGCAGAGCTAAAGCCCACTATACATATATTTTAAAGCATTGATAACAATGGACCTTGCAGACAGCTGTGCTTTAAAGCCAAATATGAACAGGGTACAGCGTGAGAGTGGGGAATGAACTTAAAGGGGCAACTTCATCTCACAGAAATATCTCTGGGCCAGAGAACCTTCTGCTTAACCTTCCTATCTTCTAGAACCTGGATACAACTACATGCTTAGAATGACCAGCCACAAATTCTCTGGAAAAATATGCATACCCACGCCAAACTCTTCACACACTCTCGAATCAATCACATCGCTTCAGGCTTCGATCCTAATATTTCTCATTGGGCAAAAAGAAAGTGATGCCTAAAGTGTGGAATTATACCCAGATCAGTTGCATAGGCAAGCAGCAGCCTGTCCTCAATTTTAGCTGTCCAATTTGTTATGAAAACACAGTTGGAGGTAAACCTCATTGCACAGTGGGAGACAACTGGTAGGATAGCCATTACTTATTATAAGGGGTTTCTGCTTCTCTCCATTTCCTTTTGTAGCATTCAATGCTGTTAGCAGCAAAAAATCATTGTGTTTTTTCCATGTGTAGAAAGTACCAATATCGATTTTTCCTGCAGTTTA
Organism: Calotriton arnoldi; assembly: GCA_963921515.1. Lineage (NCBI taxonomy): Eukaryota > Metazoa > Chordata > Amphibia > Caudata > Salamandridae > Calotriton > Calotriton arnoldi. Next base: position 271,060 of record CAWUFW010012589.1, read on the forward strand.
ACCATTGCAGGCCGCTGAAAAGAAAAAACAAGCATTTACAATGCAAAAGTTCTAGCAATTGCGAGATTTTGAGCTATTGGCATTGTAAATGGCAATGCCTTTTATAATATTAAAAGGCATTGTCATTTAAAATACCAATAGGTCAAACTTTGGCAAAAGCAAGACCTATTGTATTGTAGAGCGCGGTGTCCGTGAAGCGGGAGCCGCGCTCACGAATAAAGTAAAAATAAAAAAATAACAGAGCGCGATGTCCCTGAAGCGGGCGCCACGCTCCACATTATAGTTAAAAAAATGTTTTAAATGTTTTAATGCGAGACCTATGGCATCAGAAAGAAGTGGCCGCCACTGTCGTGGCTGCTTACTGCAGGCACGATGTGTTTTGCTTACATTCAAACATGTCGTGCGTGCAGTAAGAGAAACTCCATGAAGAAAATAGTGCTTACAGACTAAATAAAGCATCCGTGTAGCAACCGAAGTAAAAGGGCCAGTTGCCATGGGAGGTTACAAATGAAGACAAGGCGGTACTAGAGAGGGACTAACAAGCCTATTAATGAATCAGAAGCTAGCATTTACGAAGGACAATGACACAAGCCAATGACAAATATGGGCGGAGAGTGGGCGGGGCTTCTATTCCATACTCCACTACAACAAGTCTCGCAGAGCAGCGCATGCGCACTGACTCTAGGCTCGACCTAAAAAAGCACAAAAGAGCAAAGTATTTATCTGTTACATAGCCTTCGGATGCCTCATTTTTCTACTTTTGTTTGTTGCAGTGATCAGTTATTTTTAGCAGCACACATCGCTGTTCCTAGTTTGCATTTTTAGGCAAAATATAAACATTGAATAGCGCTGCTGCAAACAGTTACATCAGTGACAATTGCAAACAGAACTTGATCAAAAATAGACATCATTACAAAATGTAATGAGGTGCGAGAGAGTTCATGAATAATATTTGGTGAGAGGGCTCTACCAGCCACCTAGACATCAGAGGTTTGGAGCCACAACAGGGCTGACAGCCTGGCTAACCCCTCTCCGCTAGGAATTGGGTGCCTTCAAACCCCTTTCTTACCTGTGGGGGTCGTTGACTAGGAGGGCATGAAAAGAACCCAGAGAAAGTTAAACAGTGCAACACAAAGTGCGAAAGGTTGGCGGGAAGATGCAGCCAATCGCTGTGGCCCGTGGACATTCAAGGCGCATATGGAATTTGCCGTGGGTGAGATTAAAATGCCCCTGGGAGACCTCGACTCCACTAGCTGCATGAATGGGAAGCTTGAACCGCCCACCCTGAGGCTAGGAACATGTTGCAGGAGCCTCACACAGCAGGCACCAAGGTGGGGCAGTAGTTACTGCAGTCAGCTCTGTCCCCTTTAAGAACAAGGTCAAGGTTGCAAGATCGACCACAACAGGTTGCCTCTGTGAGCTATTGGGATCTCAAAAGGCAGGACACTCTGTAGTGAAACTGGAAATTTACTTGGAGAAGTGGGTGAGATTGGGAACAAGGTACAGACATGACCTCAGGCAAACCAAGTCGTGTATGAAAACACAAGGGACACCATACTGACATGGAACCAGGGTACTTTACAGTTTTACAGACAACAACGGTTCCTGTTCCTGCAGGTGCAGTTCTCTCTACGATGCAAGCGTGATTAATTACCGTAGCTGACCTTGGCAGCCCCTTTTAATTCCATTATCCTCTCCAAACCAGGTAACCAAAAGACGGATTGTCGCCATTTCCTTTGAGGCAAATTTAGAGTTCAGCCAATTACCACGGAAATTCCTGACAACAGCTTTTCGCCCTTCTTGTAATTATTAAGGCTTTCAACCTTGAACCTTCCTGACTGTCAGTACCCTCCCTACTATAGGTGCCCGGCTGGGCCCTATGTGAGTACTCTTCTTCCTTTTTCAATCCCACACGGTGCACACCACATTATCTGACATCATCCCCAGGTGCCCCTTCATTGCTAGGTCCTGATGACACCCCACATTGTTAAGTGGGTCGAAACGTCGTCGGCTAAGTGAAACGAACCATTGTCAGCCATTATTACTGTGTTAGTAGGCTGCAAGCACATATTATGTATTGATTTAATGATCGCTCTTGTACATCTTTGATGAAACCTTGTTTTATGTCACAAAAAGTCACAACCTTGAAATATAGGTTTCACAATCACTTGGGACACCATGCACTGGATTTAAAATAATGTGATTACATTATATAAAACAATGTATTTTCATACAAAATTCATGTTTTATGCCTCTTCTCTTTCAGACATCTCTTTTCCTTCGATTATTGTGATTGTGCTATTATATACTAAGTATCATTTGTTGATTGTCCACAGGAACTGTTGTTGTCTGTAAAACTCATGCAGACCAAAGCGTGGCAACAGCTGGCAGAGGAGTTGCACGGGTTACTTACCGGTAATCTTCATTAGCCTTAGTCCATCTCGTCCTCGTCCCAGTCATTACAAAGTGAGGTGATGTCACCTTGCGACAGGAACAAAGAACAGGAGGATCCTTGTAGGCTAGCTCCACCCACCCAACCTGGGTGCCATAAAGGGGGCTGGCACTCCTGGCTCCTCCTGTAGATATCTACAGCCCTTGTCAAAGGACTGACAGGAGGGTGGGCGGTATGTAATGACTGTGATGAGGACAAGATCGACTAAGGGTAATGAAGATTTCCAGTAAGTAACCGGGGCATTACCTCAAATTCGCTCGTCCTCATCCCAGTCATTGCAAAGTGAGGTATACGGAAGCCAAAAAGTCCTTTGACAAACTAGAAGGAAAGAACAGAATGAATCACAGTGTCTATGCAACAACCCGGGTTTTAATGCATGCAAATATCAGAAACAAAACAAAATGCCAACATAGCAATTATAATGCAGAGTTCAAAACACCTGTACCCAGATTCAAATGTAAACTTGAAACATTGTTAAGTCAATAATGCTTGACAAATGGATACTCTGAGAGGTAGCAGCCCTATAGATTTCTTGGATTGATAATCCCTGTAAATGGAAGTTTTAAAGAAACAAGCTGCAAAGCCAACACAATTGTGCACTTAATCCATCTACTAAGAGTCTTAGAAGTTGCTTTCTTGCCTTTTACAGACTGCCCAAAAGTCAAAAACAAGGAGTCAGTTTTCCAGAACTGCTGAGATCTGGTAACATAAATCGAATAATAAGAACTCTTTTAACATCAAGTGGATTCAACACTTGTTCCTCCGCAAAGGAGGCAGAAGGAAAGAAAGAAGAACAAATTATTTCCTGGGATCTATAAAAATGGAGTTAAACTTTGGAACAAAGGAATGGGCAGGTCTTAAAATGACTCCATCTTCCAAAAATCAAATGAAGAAAGGGCAGCATTTTAAGGTTTCCAGCTCCCCAATTCTGCTAGCCGAGGTGATAGCAACCAGGAAAAGAAACTTATAAGAAATAATCTTCGAATCTACAGCATCTAGAAGCTCAAAAGGAGGAAATTGCCAAGCCCGTAAAACAGTAGGAAGGAGATTTTTAATTGATTTTACCACTGAAAAGCTCTCAAACAGGTCTAGACACCAAAGCCTGTATCACCGAAGAAAGCTCAGAAAAGTCTCTAAACGCTTTAATTGCAAACCATTGAGTTCTCAGAGTTGAAAGAGAGAGTGATTTAAGTGAATCACATACAGAAAAAAGTGCAAAACATCAGACAAACTACAGATAGTGCAGAAAGATCATGAGCAGAGCACCATGTGTCAAAAGACTTGCAGTGCTTTGAGTAAGATTTCAAAGTGGAAGGCCTTCTGGAGTGCTGAATTACCTCCAGCAAGGAAGGGGAAAGACCCTTTGCTAGAAGTCCAGTCTTCTCAACCTCCAAACCGATAGAGTGAGTTTGAGCCGGAAGGTGAGAGCTGAAGTTCTAAGAGGAGAAGCAAACTTCAGCAGTATCCAAGGAGGTAGAAGAGCCTGGGACTACAAGAATCAAGCCCCCTCCCTCCTGCTAAACTTGGAGAGAACCTTCTGGATCAATGGGAAGGGACGGAATGTATAGAGATGTCTCAGCCACTTAATCACCAATGCATCCACTCCCCCAAGCTCCCTGAAAACTTGGAGCAAAGCCTGTGAAGATGAGCTTGTCCTTGGTTGCAAATAGATCCAGAAAGGTTTTCCCGAACCATCTACATACCTCTCGAAACGTCAACCTAGATAATGTCAACTCCTGTGAATTTGGAAACCTCCTGCTGATGCAGTATGCTTTAACATTGTCGGTTTCCATTGATGTGCACTGCTGACAGATGCAACAGGTTGATCTCTGCCCAGGAGCCCAATCGTGCTGCTATTGCATTGAGGGATTATGAGCGTGTGCTTTCCTGATGGTTGAGGTAAAAGGATACTACTGGGTTGTTTGTCTATATCAGCACATTTTTCTAAGCACCTCTGGTCTTGTGGTAAGGGTGCGACTTCCGGAGCAGGGCAGTGAATTCAGATTTGGAGAGAAGGTGTTTTACTCAATTATTTCGCCACAGGTTCTATGATCAATAAATGCACAAATTAATTTGTGGATTTTTTAAAAGTGGTGCTCCTAGCTTTAGAAGGTGCTGTCACGTGGCCACGAGGTAGTGATTTTGTGACTCGTTCATTTTGACTGCGTCACTGTGAGCTGGATACTTGTAGATGGACGGTGAAGCACTGCAAGTAAACAAGGACATGTTTTGTGACCTTTCGGCTTTAGTTGTCTAGTATATAAGATGTGGCTGCAATTGTGCTTTCAGCTGAGAATGTAAAGAGATTTAAACTTCCACTCAGCGCTGTGAAGCGACATCCTTGCGATGTAGGCTCTATGTAGCAGGTTTCAAATAAAAAAGGTTTACCACCCATGTGCTTAAACGTGAGTGGGTTTGTTACTGGCAATTTACACAATGTCACAACATTTTCAGTTGTAGTTTTCAGGGCTGCAACAAGAAACAGTGGCGTTGAAGAAACTAGTAGAATGCTTAAACACTCACTGCATTGATGTATGTATAAATACAATCAGGTTTATGAAATAAAGTTAGAATGGGTGTTTCTGTCAGATACTGATTTTCTGTAGTCATGCTCAGAGCACAGCTAGACGGTAGGATTTCATGCAGATCCTGGGGTCTGCCGAGCCGCTGCCATGCTCCTCCAGAGCAAGGAATTCTGGGAAAGTGAGCATTATTTTATCAAAAGGCAGTTATCATGTCACATGCCTAACTGTCTTCAGAGGTGGGCACTGGGAGATGCCGTTAGTCGAAGACGAAGCTATGGAAAGTAATCATGCCACATGCAGGGAGTGTCTTCTGAGTTGGGCACTTTGAGAAAGACTTTGTTACCCAAAGCTAATGGACAGCGAGTTTAGGGCAGAATCGTGTAACCGGCCTCATTATCTACAAATTTGGGCGCTGTGCAAGTTGAGGTGCAGGACAGTGTATCTGGGCAATAACCATGTCACTTGGCTGTCTGAGAGTCGAGTTGGAGGTCAGTGGTTTTGGGCAGTAATGATGTCATACGTCTGACTAGCTTGAGTGTGATTCTCCAAGAGTTGATTTGCAGGGCAGTGCTTCTGTGCAGTAATCTGTCATATGTCCGATTGTCTTCAGAATTGGACACTGAAAGTTGAGGTGCGGGTCAGAAGCAACAGGCAGTAATCCTGTTATACGTCTGACTGTCTAAAGAGTTTGGCGCTCTGCGAGTTGAGATGCAGGACAGTGTCTGTGGGCAGTAATCATGTCACACATCTGATTACCTTGAACGTGACGCTCTGAGAATTGATGTCCAAGGCAATGGTTTTGGGCTGCAATCTGTCATACATCTCATATACTTCAGAATTGGTCGCTCTGAGAGTTGAGGTGCAAGGCAGTAGCTATTGGCATTAACCACGCCACATGCCTGTCTGCTGGACTCCCAGATCGGCATGGCATTGGCACTGCCCACAGCTGCTCATGCCAATACTCACGTCTGTTAAACGCGTGGACTCTGTACTCTTACCTGCTGAATTGCTTGCCGCTGATCCCAGGGCAGGCTTCAAGGAGGGGTGGGAGTGGGGGGGCGCTCCTTCCTCGATGTCCTGTGAGATGCTGGGAACGGGGGGCAGTATCCATGGCTTAGTCCCATTGGTCATCAGTGTATAGAAGAGACAGGCAGCCACCCCCCACGGACCTCTGGAAGGAAATCCATAAGACATAGTGTCCAGAGCCTGGATGAAAGTCAATGACTCCTGACAAAATTATAGCGATCTTGTAGGGGTGGTGGGGGCGCACACGAACTCTTGTGGCAGAGAGAGGGGGTGGGGAGAGAGGTCACAGCCAATCACTGAACCCTTTGGCACTTTAACCTTCCTGCAAGCTACCTACTCGGGAGCTGGGGACCCATGTTCGAGCTTCGGGTCAACATTTTGTAAATATTTTTAGATTTTTGTAAATATCTTAATGTCCCCCCTGCCCGCGCAAATGTCATTGAAAGAAAGAAAAAAACAGCGATCCTAGCTATTTTGTATGGGTGGTGGGGGGGCATCCATGTACTGTTGTGGGAGGGATGAGGGGGTGGGGAAAGAGGGAACACAGAGATAAAGTATACAAAATATAATTTAAATTAAATCTAAAAAAAGCAGCGAGCTTGGAGGAGTGGTGGGGGTGGGCAAGTAGTGTTGTGGGAGGGATAGGGGGTGGGGAGAGAGGGCACAGCCAATCAGTGAGCCCTTTGGCACTGTAAACTCCCTGCAAGCTGCCGACTCGGGAGCTGGGGACCTGAGTTCGAGCCTCGAAATTGGCTTAATATTTTGTAAATATTTGTAAATTTTTGTAAATCACTTATTGTCTCCTCTGCCCATGCTATAAAAATGCACAAATGTAATAAAGAAAAAAAGTAGCGATCGAAACTAATGTAAATGTACAAATGTCATTGAAAGATACAAAAGAACAGCAATCACAGCGATCTTGTAGGGGTGGTGGGGGCGCGCATGTACTGTTGTGGGAGGAGTGAGGGGGTAGGGAGAGAGGGCACACTGAGATAAAGTATACAAATTATAATATAAATTAAACCAAAAATATCAGCGATCTTGTAGGAGTGGTGGGGGCGGACAAGTAGTGTTGGGGAGTGGGGACGGCACAGGGAGATTAGGTGAAAACAGGGCAAATAAAGCTGCCCAACTTAAGTAAACAGAACACTTAACAGCAGAGGCAAGCCAACAAAGGAAAAGGAGTGCTCTTGAAACTCTCTATGTTGCACCACAAGTTACAACATATGTAACAGGGGCAGTCCTCATGGGAGGATACAACAGAAGACAGGGAGGTACTAAGGAGGGAATAGTAAGGCTATTAACGAATCAAAAGCAACCATTTAGAAAGGACAGTAATAGGAGCCAATTGAAAAGATGAGCGGTAAATGGGCGGAGCTTCAAGTCCATTCCTTAATACAGCATGTCTCGAAGAGACAGAGCAAGTGCTGCCTAGGCGAGACCTAAAAAGGCGGTACTACGGAGATACTACTAAGCCTATTGAACAATGAAAAGCCAGCATTTACAAAAGACAGTGGCAGGAGCCAATTAAAAAGATGGACGGAAAGTGGGCGGAGCTTCATGCTCATATCCTGAATACAGCATGTCTCATAGAGACAGCGCAAGAACTCTCTAGGCGAGACCTAAAAACAGGAGGAGCCAGAAGTGCCAGCCCCCTTTATGGCACCTAGGTTGGTGGGCGGGGAGTAGCCTGCAAGGATCCTCCTGTGTTTGTCTCGTGTCGCGAGGTGATCTCACTTTGTAATTATTATTATTATTATTAGAGCTTTATTTCGATGTCAAATATCATAAAAGCATCCAGTAAAAAATAACCATGTTACAAGAGTACAGTTTTTACAAATATTGCATATATACCCAAAACATGAAAGAACACTTATTCTCAGCAACACGATTAAAAGTTTGTCTAGCTCTACATAATAAAAACAGCTTAAAAATTTGTTTGTAAAAAAACCATATACAGTTACATGAATGGCAATAAAAAAAGAATAAAAATGCAAGCCCAACAGTCCAAGCTTTTAAACCCGTCAGAGGTGTCTAGCCCTCCTTGCTTGCCCCCTAGTAGTACAAGATTGGGTCAGTTGTCAAATGACGTGTGGGCTGGTTTAAAGTGCGAATGCATAAAATTATGTTTAAGCAGTAGGTCGAGCTTAAATCTAAGGCTGGGATACTGACTCTACAGCTCCTAGGGTGTAATGTTGGCCCCCCCCTCTCTGGGCCTTTTGTCTGACTATCCAGGCACAACTAAGAAACTTGGCCACACCACACGCAAAAAGAGTTCTTGCGTCAGATTTCAAAATACGCAGAGCGACCTGGTGGTTCAGTGTGCCCAGATGTTGGCAGATTGGTTTAAGCCATTTTAGCCTTGCTGCTTTATATGCTGGGTGTTAGAATTGGGGGTCTCTAGTTGGCAGAGGTAGGTACCTTTGTCCAAATAGGACCCTTGCTTCTAGTCAGGGTAAGGGGGATACACTACTAAAATAACCCCTGCTCACCCCCTTGGTAGCTTGGCACGAGCAGGCAGGCTTATTTCAGAGGCAGTGTGTAAAGCATTTGTGAACACATACAGTAACCCAGTGACAACACTACAGATGGACACCACACAGGTTGTAGTATAAAAATAAGTATTTTTATATAGACTTAACACAAGACCCAAAACAACAAAAATCCACAATACACTATGAAAAATATGACTGTCAATGGAAGAAAATAGTTCAGTTCAAATGCAGGTGGTAAATGCGACACTCTACGTTCAATGTACCTTTGGATGTGTAACGCGATACAAACAAAAGAGTTGCAGGGAAGGTGATGCATTGGTTTCTTACACGCAAGAACAGTGATGCGTCGGTTCCTTGCTCCAGGGGAGGTGATGCGTCGGTTCCCTACTGCTGCGTAGGGGACGATGATGCGTCGGTTCCTTACCGGAGAGGAGGTGATGTGCCGGTTCTTCACTGCATGGGGAGATGATGTGTCGGTTTCTTACTGCGCTTCTGTGGTGATGCGACCCGCAGTGCCTCGATGCGATGACAACCAGGTGCAATGAAACAAAATGGCGTCTTCCTCTTGATGCGACAACAAAGAGGGCGATGCATGCACGCCCGACGGCCGTGCAGCGACTCGGTGAATCTTCTGAGCCGCGACAGGCCCTGCGACACGCTTCTCCGATGATGCGACGGCGTCTGCTGCGACAGCGCCACTCTTCTCCGGTGATGCGAGGCGCTTCGGTGATGCGATGGCGACAGCGGCAGCGGCGGCATGCTTTCTCGGCGATGCAACGACAACTTCTGCGCGGCGACACGCTTCTTCTTCGTGAGTCGCGCTTCCAGTGCCCAGCGACACGCAGTCTCTCAGAAAGCCCAACACAACAGTAGGCACTTCAAATTCCCAGCAAGGGAATTCAGGGGAGCTGGTTGGTGAAGTCTTGTATCCCTGAGACTTCAGCAGGAGGCAAGCTCAATCTTCAAGCCCTTGGAGATTTTCTGCACAAAAAGTTCCTTTCTCCTTTCTTTGGCAATCAGGCAACCACTGCAGGCCAATCCCTCAAACAGCACACAGCATAGGGATAGTCTCCTCCTTCAGTTTCTCTGGTTCCTCTCCTCAGCAAAGGTTCTTCTTGTTTCCCAGAAGTGATCTAAAATCTTGGGGTCTGGGTCCCAATATTTATACTAGCAAATCATTTGTCCTCTGAAGGCAGAGGGTCCTGTACCTAGTCCAAACCAGTTCTGGGTGCATTCTGCCAGTGCACAACTTCTTCCTTTGTCAATGTAGGCCAGGGACATCAGACGCACCACAGGAGGTGGAGCCAGCATTGTGGAAGGCAGGCACAGCCCTATTCAGGCCCAGGTGCTACTCCTACCACCACTCTACATGCAGTAGGGTCTATTCAGCCCTGTGCTGACTTACCCTGTCTCCTGGAGTCCCCCAGCCCCTGTCACTCACAAACCCAGACATAAAATACACAAGCTAGCAGAGGCAGGCTGCATGGTTAGGCAAGAAAATACCTACTTTCTAAAAGTGGTATTTTCAAACACAGAATGTTAAAACCAACTTCACTAAAAGATGTATTTTATCATTCTGAGTTCAGGCATACTAAATTCGTTTTCCTACCATGTTCCCTGGGTCAGTTAGGATTATAAGATGTTATAATCAAACTGCCCATTCTGGCCTATGGGGACAGGTAGCCTTGCAACAGTGAAAAACGAAATTGGCTGTAATTCACTATCAGGACATGCCACACACACCAGGGCATGTCCTACCTTACACATACAATGCACCCTGCCCTAGGGCCTACCTTAGGGGTGACTAATATGCAGGAAAGGGAAGGTTTGGGGACTGGTAAGTGGGTGCACTTACCAAGTCGACATGGCAGTACCAGACTGCACACAGGCTCTGCAATGGCAGGCCTGAGACACACTTTACAAGCTGCTCCTGTGGGTGGCACAACCAGTGCTGCAAGCCCACCAGCAGCATTTGATTCACAGGCCCTGGGCACAAACAGTGCACTGTACTAGGGTCTGACAGTGAATCAAATAGGCCAAACATGGAGTCACTAATCCATACATCATTTTATCATAGGGAGCACTTGCACTTTGGCACTGATTAGCAGTGGCAAGGTGCCCAAAGCATCTATACCAGCAAAAACAGGTCAACAACAGAGGAGGCATAGTGAAAAATGGAAGGGAGACCCACGCCAAGGATGCCAGGTCTAACACGTGTCCCCTCCAGCTGAAATGTGGGGAGAACTATCCTACCTCTAGGGAGTTCTCATCACTAAGGCGGAAGAATCTGGACAGACCATCAGCATTGGCGTGTTCTGTACCAGGGCGGTGTTCCACCGTGTAGTCCATCCCCTGTAGGGAAATGGACCACCTCAACAGCTTTGGATTCTCACCCCATATCTGCATCAACCATCTGAGGGGCCTGTGGTCTGTCTGAACCCGGAAGTGAGTCCCAAACAGGTATGGTCTCAACTTCTTCAGCGCCCAGACCACAGCAAATGCCTCACGCTCAATAGCACTCCACCTCTGTTCCCGTGGAAGTAACCTCCTTCTGATGAAGGCTACAGGTTGGTCTAGGCCCTCCTTATTTAACTGTGCCAGAACAGCCCCTACACCATGTTCTGAAGCGTCCGTTTGAACAACAAATTCTTTTGAGAAGTTGGGCGCCTGAAACACGGGGGCCGTGCACATGGCAGTCTTCAAGGCGTCAAAAGCTCTCTGACAGGTGTCAGTCCAAATCACTCTCTTGGGCTGCTTCCTGGAAGTCAGCTCTGTCAAGGGTGCAACGATGCTGCCATACCCCTTGAGAAATCTCCTGTAATACCCGGTGAGTCCTAGAAAGGCTCTCACCTCTGTCTGGGTCTTGTGGGGTTCCCAAGCCAGAATGGTATCAATCTCGGGCTGTAGGGGCGCCACCTGGCCGATCCCCACCTGGTGTCCCAAGTACACCACGGACCCTGCCCGATCTGGCACTTACTCGCCTTGATCATGAGGCCTGCCCTCCGCAGCGCCATCAACACTTCCCAGAGGTGGCGCAGATGTTCTTCCCAACTGGCGCTGAACACTGGAATGTCATCCAGGTAGGCGGCACTGAAATCTTCCAGTCCAACCAACACCTGGTTGACCAACCTCTGAAAGGTGGCAGGGGCATTCTTCATCCCAAAGGGCATAACCCGGAATTGGTAGTGCCCATCTGGTGTGGAGAATGCTGACCTCTCTTTGGCCCCATCAGTCAAGGCGATCTGCCTGTACCCAGACGTCAAGTCAAACATGCTGAGTTACCGGGCAGCCCCTAACCGATCAATGAGCTCATCAGCTCTGGGGATGGGGTGCGCGTCAGTCCTGGTGACTGAATTGAGTCCTCGGTAGTCCACACAGAACCGGAGTTCGGGCGCGGCACCAGGCGCGGTGGCCTTTGGGACCAAGACCACTGGGCTGGCCCAAGGGCTGTGAGAGGACTCAATCACCCCCAATGCAAACATCTTGGAGACCTCCTCCTTGATGCAAGCTCTCACCCTGTCAGTCACTCTGTAAGCCTTGTGCTTGACAGGAGGACTGTCCCCAGTGTCCACATCATGGACGCACCAATCAGTGACACTAGGAGTCAGGGAAAACAGGTCAGGAAACTGTCCCAACAGTTGGCGACAGTCTTCCTGCTTCTCAGGTGTCAGGGAGTTAGAGAGGTTCACACCATCCACTGACCCATCTTGCTCTGTTGCAGACAGGAGGTCAGGAAGAGGTTCTGTCTCCTCTTCCATTCCATCATCTTTTGCTAGGAGCATGCCCACTTCGGACCTCTCAAAATGGGGCTTTAGGCGGTTGACATGTAGGACCCGCAAAGGGTTCCTGGGAGATCGCAAGTCCACCAGGTAGGTGACGTTACTCTTGAGCTCTACCACCTCAAATGGTCCGGTCCACTTATCCTGGAGCGTGCATGGCTCCACAGGGGCCATGACCCATACTTTCTGCCCAGGCTGAAACTCGATCAGAGTGGCATTCTGATCATACCACCATTTCATCTCCTCCTGGCTGGCTTCCAGTTTCGCCTCAGTGAGTTGTCTGAATCGCCTAGTCTGGTTTCTAAAGGCCAGCATTTAGCTAAATGCATCCTGGGGAGGTTTACTGGGAGCTTTCTCCCAGCCTTCTTTCACCAAACTCAGAGGTCCTCTTACCGGGTGACCATAGAGCAGTTCAAAGGGACTGAACCCTAAGGACTTCTGTGGCACCTCACAATAAGCACACAAAAGGCATGGCAGGAGGACGTCCCACTTATGCCTCATGGGTTCTTCCAGACCCATAATCATGCCCTTCAGGGTCCGGTTGAATCTCTCAACCAGCCCATTTCCTTGGAGGTAGTAAGGAGTGGTGAACTTATAGGTAACACCGCACTCCTGCCACAGGGACTTCATATACTTGGATATGAAGTTTGTACCACGGTCACTCACCACCTCCTTGGGGAACCCCACATGGGAGAAAATCCCCATCAGTGCACGTCCCACCACGGGGGCCGTCACTGTCCGAAGAGGGATGGCTTCCGGGTACCGGGTGGCATGGTACACCAAGACCAGGATGAACCTGTTACCCATGGCTGTCTTGGGGTCCAGTGGCCCCACAATGTCAATACCCACCCGTTCAAAGGGGGTGCTGACCACAGGGAATGGCTGGAGGGGAGCCTTGTGCTTCCTCCCACTTTTTCCACTTGCCTGGCAAGTCTGACATGTCCTGCAATGAGTGTCTGAACTCTTGCGCATCTGGGGCCAATAAAAGTGGGTGACAAGCCTTTCAAAGGTCTTGCCCTGCCCCAGATGTCCTGCTAAAGGCACATCATGAGCCAAACCCAGTAGGAAGGCTCTGAAGCACTGGGGTACCACCAGCACATGGGCTGACCCAGGCTCAGCAACCTTAGGCTCGCTAAGTGGGAAGGGTATGCCCATACGTGGGTCCCGTGCTCACTACGCCACTGGAGTCAAGCTATCCTGGCTGATGAAGGCTGATAGCCTGAAACCGGTCCTAGGATGCTTGATTCCGGTCCAGGGAAGACATGGCTTGGCAGTTCGGTCTGGACTGTTCCCATGAGGCACAGGGTCAAGACTGATTTGCATATGGCTATGTCTGAACTGGGGTGGCGTGGTGAAGCAAAATAATGATGGATTAAACCCAGATCTGTGACCGTGGGTGAATGTTTGCCATTGTGCAGCATTCCGTCCATCATCTTGTGTGTTTTGCATTTCGCCCTAAGTGGGAAGGGTATGCCCAGACGTGGGTCCCGTGCTCACTACGCCACTGGAGTCAAGCTATCCTGGCTGATGAAGGCTGATAGCCTGAAACCGGTCCTAGGATGCTTGATTCCGGTCCAGGGAAGACATGGCTTGGCAGTTCGGTCTGGACTGTTCCCATGAGGCACAGGGTCAAGACTGATTTGCATATGGCTATGTCTGAACTGGGGTGGCGTGGTGAAGCAAAATAACGATGGATTAAACCCAGATCTGTGACCGGGGGTGAATGTTTGCCATTGTGCAGCATTCCGTCCATCAGTTTGTGTGTTTTGCATTTCGCTATAGAGGAGACCATTCTCCCAGTAGATCCAATGTGATCCGGACTGATCACCTGCTGCCTGGTTTGTGGCCTGTTGCCGCAAACCCACAAGAGAAGGGCACTTGTTCTGCTCCTCACAGAACTCCTCCCTGGAGGGTCCTCCTTCTTGCTGCGAATGGGTCAGCTCAGGCAAGTCCCCCAGTTCGGCCACTTGCTCCCCTGTAGGTTCCAGAGCATCCCCCTCAGGTTCTGCTTCCTCCTGGACCGTGGGAACTACGGGGGCCGGTTTCCCGCGCCCCCTGCCTCTTCTCTTCAAGGCAGGCACCTGGGCCACCCTCTCAGGCTCCAGGTCCTCTTGAACACCTCTACTGGCTGCCATAGACCGAGTGGTCGCGCACGCCCACTCAGGCAGTCCCAACATCTCTAAATGAGACCTTCTCTCCACCTATGCCCAAGGTGAACTTTCTAAATCGTTGCCCAACAGACAGCCTACAGGCATGGCTGGCCTCACAGCTACTTGAAAGGTACCTGAGACCCCCCCCCCACTAAAAGGGAACCTGAGCCACTCTGCAGTGGCTCTCTGAGTTGTCCGCGGCAACTACTGGGCAGAATGCATTGGAGATCACCTGCTCTTCAGACACCAGCCGACAACTGACAGCTGTCACACTGGCTCCGGTGTCTCTCAGAGCCTCCACCCTTTGGCTATTGATGGTCACCCACTGCCTGTATTTCTTAGTGTTATCAGGCAGTTGGGCCCTGGGGACCATCTCACTGTCTCCTAAAGAGACCAAGGACATTGCTACGGGACCCCACCCACCTTGGGCACCCATCTCCTCCCCCAGGGCTACACTAGCTACCTGCCGGGGTGGTGCACCAGTGGGTGCTGATTTTCCATACACAGGACATCTAGTCTCCCAGGAGCAGTGGCCCACTTGACCACACTAAAAGCACATCTTGGGCCCCCTGTGAACAGGCTTATCTGTCGGGACCCCTGGCTTCTTTTCAGGGGGAGGCTGGGAACCCTTCCCTTGGTTCCCTTGGGGCCCTTTCTGGAACTCCCTCTGTTTACCCTTGTCCCCCCACTCCTCTGCTGGGGACCCTGCCCACCTTTGGCAGAGTCTCCCACGTGACCCTTGTGCACCCGGGTGCACACCCAGCGGTCCGCCTCCTCAGCAAGCTTCCTAGGGTTAGTCAGCCTACTATCAATAAGGTGCTGGCGTAGCTCTGGAAAACAATTTCCTGACAAGTGCTCCCATGCAATCAAATCAAAGAGCGCTTCAAAATCATTCACCTTGCTACCCTTCACCCAACCATCCAATGTTCTGCAAAAAAAAGTCACATATTCTACCCAGGTACTGCCCTCAACGTTTTGCAATTCCTGAACCTCTGCCTATACAGTTCAGGAGTCAACCCATACCTGGACATCAATGCTTCTTTCATATGACCATAAGAATTGTGGACTTCAGAGGGCAAGTCTAATAAGGTATCCCGCCCCTCACTAAGGAACCGCCCCCTTAACCCCACACCCCAATCCTTCTCAGGGACCCGGTGTGAGGTCATAGCTACCTCATAGGCTTTAAACCATTGCCCAATGTCATCATTTTTATAAAACTCTTTCACCACATCTTTAGGTATATACACCCTTGCTTCAACAGGCATGGATGGTGTGCTGCCACCAGAGGGAGTAATCTCTAAGCTCCTAGCTTTCAACTCCAACTCCCTCAAACTTCTCTCATGCTCCATTTGCAGCCTCTTTTCCTCTAGGGCCAATTTCTTAATTTCCAATTCTAACTGCCCACCCATCTTAAGCTTGGTCAGCTCCATTTCATGCATCCTACTTCTCTCCCTGTCCTCCAGCTCTCCTGGGGACAGGCCCTTGGAAGAAACACTGCTGCCTGCTGGGGAAGGTGCTTTCCTCCCCCCTGGACCCAATAGCCCATCTAGCTGCCCTCCTGCATCCTCAGCACCCTCCTCATGCTCATCCGCATGCTCAGGGGTGCTCCTTGCTTCCACCCAGGCCCTCAGCGCCTTTTGGAACTCATCCTTCCTGGAGAGACCGGTCATAGCAACTTTCAATTTCCTGCAGAAGTATTTCAGCTGTTTTATAGGGTAACTTTCCAATTTTTCTTCTTCAAAATTTAAATCCACAGATGCGATGGATGCTGTTTTGCTCATGGTGACTAAACTTGGCAGTTCTTGGCAAAAATAGAAATCCCAGAAAAAACAATCTACCAGAATGTAAGTGGTTGCGTTTGGTCTGCACTCACTAGTAGTGTAAACCAATTACTGTATATGAGTCACAAATGCAAGTCCAGAATCCTCACCGCTGACCACCAAGGTTAGAACTGAGGGTCTCTAGTTGGCAGAGGTAGGTACCTTTGTCCAAATAGGGACCCTTGCTTCTAGTCAGGGTAAGGGGGATACACTACTAAAATAACCCCTGCTCACCCCCTTGGTAGCTTGGCACGAGCAGGCAGGCTTATTTCAGAGGCAGTGTGTAAAGCATTTGTGAACACATACAGTAACCCAGTGACAACACTACAGATGGACACCACACAGGTTGTAGTATAAAAATAAGTATTTTTATATAGACTTAACACAAGACCCGAAACGACAAAAATCCACAATACACTATGAAAAATATGACTGTCAATGGTAGAAAATAGTTCAGTTCAAATGCAGGTGGTAAATGCGACACTCTACGTTCAATGTACCTTTGGATGCGTAACGCGATACAAACAAAAGAGTTGCATTGAAGGTGATGCGTCGGTTCCTTACACGCAAGAATGGTGATGCGTCGGTTCCTTGCTCTGGGGGAGGTGATGCGTCGGTTCCCTACTGCTACGTAGGGGACGGTGATGGGTCGGTTCCTTACCGGAGAGGAGGGGATGCGTCGGTTCTTCACTGCGTGGGGAGATGATGCGTCGGTTTCTTACTGCGCTTCTGTGGCGATGCGACCCGCAGCGCCTCGATGCGATGATGACCAGGTGCAATGAAATAAAATGGCGTCTTCCTCTTGATGCGACAACAAAGAGGGCGATGCGTGCACGCCCGAAGGCCGTGCGGTGACTCGGTGAATCTTCTGAGCCGCGACAGGCCCTGCAACACGTTTCTCCGATGATGCAACGGCGTCTGCTGCGACGGCGCCACTCTTCTCCGGTGATGCGAGGCACTTCGGTGATGCGATGGCGACAGCGGCGGCACGCTTTCTCGGCGATGCGACGACAACTGCTGCGGCAGCGGCGACATGCTTCTTCTTCATGAGTCGCGCTTCCAGCTCCCAGCGACACGCAGTCTCTCACAAGGCCCAACACAACAGTAGGCACTTCAAATTCCCAGCAAGGGAATTCAGGGGAGCTGGTTGGTGAAGTCTTGTATCCCTGAGACTTCAGCAGGAGGCAAGCTCAATCTTCAAGCCCTTGGAGATTTTCTGCAAGATGATGAAAGTAGGCACAAAGATCCTTTCTCCTGTCTTAGGCAATCAGGCAACCACTGCAGGCCAATCCCTCAAACAGCACACAGCATAGGGATAGTCTCCTCCTTCAGTTTCTCTGGTTCCTCTCCTCAGCAAAGGTTCTTCTTGTTTCCCAGAAGTGATCTAAAATCTTGGGGTCTGGGTCCCGATATTTATACTAGCAAATCCTTTGTCCTCTGAAGGCAGAGGGTCCTGTACCTAGTCCAAACCAGTTCTGGGTGCATTCTGCCAGTGCACAACTTCTTCCTTTGTCAATGTGGGCCAGGGACATCAGACGCACCACAGGAGGTGGAGCCAGCATTGTGGAAGGCAGGCACAGCCCTATTCAGGCCCAGGTGCTACTCCTCCCACCACTCTACATGCAGATAGGTCTATTCAGCCCTGTGCTGACTCACCCTGTCTCCTGGAGTCCCCCAGCCCCTGTCACTCACAAACCCAGGCATACAATACACAAGCTAGCAGAGGCAGGCTGGATGGTTAGGCAAGAAAATACCTACTTTCTAAAAGTGGTATTTTCAAACACAGAGTGTTAAAACCAACTTCACTAAAAGATGTATTTTATCATTCTGAGTTCAGGGATACTAAATTCGTTTTCCTACCATGTTCCCTGGGTCAGTTAGGATTATAAAATGTTATAATCAAACTGCCCATTCTGGCCTTTGGGGACAGGTAGCCTTGCAACAGTGAAAAACGAAATTGGCTGCAATTCACTATCAGGACATGCCACACACACCAGTGCATGTCCTACCTTACACATACAATGCACCCTGCCCTATGGCCTACCTTAGGGGTGACTAATATGCAGGAAAGGGAAGGTTTGGGGACTGGTAAGTGGGTGCACTTACCAAGTCGACATGGCAGTACCAGACTGCACACAGGCTCTGCAATGGCAGGCCTGAGACACACTTTCCAAGCTGCTCCAGTGGGTGGCACAACCAGTGCTGCAAGCCCACCAGCAGCATTTGATTCACAGGCCCTGGGCACAAACAGTGCACTGTACTAGGATCTGACAGTGAATCAAATAGGCCAAACATGGAGTCACTAATCCATACATCATTTTATCATAGGGAGCACTTGCACTTTGGCACTGATTAGCAGTGGCAAAGTGCCCAAAGCATCTATACCAGCAAAAACAGGTCAACAACAGAGGAGGCATAGTGAAAAAATGGAAGGGAGACCCACGCCAAGGATGCCAGGTCTAACACTAGGCAAGCAAACATGACATGAGCGACACACTCCAGTGGGGCTCTGCAGCATGGACAATCCTCTGTTGTCTGATAGGGTGGGTGCCATTTTGCAGTCAATGCACAGACATTCCTGTCGAATGTGTGGCGAATCTAAAATGAGTGTACAGCATCCTGTCTCTAGGTACCTGAATTATATCCAGGTAAGGCTCGAGACCTCTGCTCAGTTTATGGAGATAAAATTCCTCCTATAATCTGCCTACGTTTTGTTTGCTTGTTTCCTGGCTGTCCGCCCACTCCCAATATATTTGTTTGAGTTCCAGTTTGCTTGGTGGGGCTTGCCTATCCCAATGCTCTCCAAGACTCAAAGCTATCAGGGTTTTCCTAATACTTGTTATCCAACTGATTCTATGGCTGACGTCTAGACTCATAACTTCAGTTAGTGCTTCGGCATACTTGGAAAGTTCAGGGGTCCGTCTTAGGCGGGCCCAAAAAAGCAGTGGGTGCAACTTGGCAATATTTCTAATCGGCCTCCTGCCCATATCTAACATCAAGGGTGATAGTGGGACATTACGGGGAAGCATTACCAAACCCCTCAGAAACTTATGCTCAGATCTGCTAATGTCATCGGTGTTATCAAACCCCCATAGCTCAGCACCGTAAAGGGCTGTGCTGACTACTTTGGCGTCATAAATCGCGAGAGCCGGGGCAACCGGTCTACTTTGTGATGAGCGATGTTCTTTCGCTAGAGCTCCGGCCGCGCGTTTGTGGCTCAGCAACATCTTGGCTAGGTGGGGCTTCCATGACATTCTATCAGAAAGTCGAATTCCCAGATAATCAAAAGTGGTGACTCTCTCCAGGTGGGCCCCTCCCAGCACAAGATTGCTTCTAAAGGATTTGTGGGGGTTAAATGCCATAAGCTTTGTTTTTGAGGTGTTAATGACCAGGCCCGAGAGTCCCAGAAAGATTGGAATCGGGTCAGCAATTTTTGCACCCCTGCCGGGTTCTTAGAGTCCAACAAGGTGTCGTCAGCAAACAGGAGAGTTTGTACCCTGTCGCCCACCAGGGCTGGGGCGTCAGCTGGTTCTTCTTGGAGGAAGCTAACCACCCCATTCACATATAAAGAGTACAGGCTGGGAGCCATAACACAGCCCTGGCAGACTCCCCTGTTGACAGGAATCTGCTCCGTTAGCTGACCCTGTGATCCCCATCTTACCCGTGCATAATTACCCTCATGGAGCCTGATCAGCAAGTTCAGAATAAATGGTGGAATGCCCATACTTCCCAATGTCTGCCATTGCTTATGTCTGGGTACCAAGTCAAAGGCAGTCTTTAAGTCAATAAAGGCGAGATAAAGACTGCCCTTTCCAATTACCACAACCTTCCAATATATGAGGAGTAGCCTGAACACCTGATCGACCATTCCGGTACTGGTCCTAAAACCGGCCTGGTAGTGGGATAAGATGGCTTCGTCCTCTGCCCAAGTTTGAATCCTCTGTAAGAGGACTCTCCCAAAGACCTTCTGCATGGCATCTATCAGACTAATAGGTCTGTAGTTAGAGGGGTCTTTCCTTGCACCCTTTTTATAAATTGGAACCACCTCTGAGGCCTTCCAGGACTCCGGTACTGGGCAGCCACTAGCAATAGCGTTGACAAGTAGAAGAATATAGCGTGCCCAATTTGTAGAATCTACAAGGAACAAGTCACCTGGTATGCCGTCCGGACCAGCTGCTTTAGCGGGAACAATCTTCCTTAGCGCAGCTTCAATTTCGGACAGAGCAAAATGCTCTCTAACATTTTCGGCGCTAGCGGAGAGCAAGAAGTCACATGGCCCCTCCGAAAGCATAGTGTCTGAGGCAGAATAAAGCTTCCCGAAATGGTCCTGCCAATCATGACTCGAAATATGATTGGGAATTAGGCAAAGGTCCTTCCTGTCGCCCCGGTTT
This sequence comes from Calotriton arnoldi, assembly GCA_963921515.1. Classification (NCBI taxonomy): domain Eukaryota; kingdom Metazoa; phylum Chordata; class Amphibia; order Caudata; family Salamandridae; genus Calotriton; species Calotriton arnoldi. Next base: position 291,698 of record CAWUFW010012589.1, read on the forward strand.
ACTAGATACCAAAATTAATTGGAATCCTTGGCTAAGCTAGCTTCCTTCAACTTCTGCCAGTGTGATTCGTCCCACTTAATCTTTGCTTGATGTAAGGCTACTCTATATTCCTTCCTAGCCTCCTTGATCATGGGACCATTCTTATTCCTAATTGCCATGGCTAGGGCCTGCCTTTTCTGCCTACACTCTTTAGTATACCATGAGTGTGACCCTTTAGATTGTATACTTGGTTTGTCGCCCCTGCCTGGTACAAGAAAATGCGCACTGAGTTGTTCCATCATGCGAGAGTGAATAATGGGGATGGCTGTCGACCCCCCTGATTCAGCAGCTGCCTCCGAAAGCTCTAATGTGCTTAAGGCAAGAGCCTGCCGGATATCAGCAATTTTGGATTCTTGTAAAGCTACCTTGCGCCATTTTAGGAACCTTTTGCAATTTGAGGGGGCAACTTCTCTAGTGGAGATTGATGGCCGTAGACACTCAGAATTGCGGGGTGAAACCCACGGGATTTTCATGTTGGCACAAAGTGGGGTGTGGTCGCTATCGAGAGTGGTGCCCACATGCATATCGGTTGCACCTCCCCAAAGCCTTATATCAAGTAAGATATAATCAATGCGTGAGGGGCAACTAACTCTATTGTAAGTATTAGCCCCTTGGCTATCTGTCGGTGTTCTTCCGTTTGTTGCCCTCAAACCAAATTCAACGGTAAGCGCATTGAGTTGCAGAGCTAACTGCGTCCATCTTTTGATGGGGGGGACATTAAGTCGGGGGACTGCCCATTTGCTGTCAGCTTCCTCGGTCCCCAACATGTCCTCAATGTCCAGGGTTTCAAACGTACAGTTGAAGTCTCCTGCGACCACCAATCTAGAGTGAGGCGAACAGCTAGTTAAAATTTATAACTAAAGCTGTGACAATAGGTGAAGAGCTGCCCCCTTTAGTTCCCCTGATGTACACATTAAACAGGTCAAGGGTGCACCCCCCCTCCCCCCTGCCCCCCTTTGTAATTACTGGGGAGGTAGGGGCAGTCCAAAAATAGGAAGTTTAAGCCTAAAGCGCTGCAAATCTTACTCCGCCCCTAAGAGAAATTATACAGAGTTAACATCGGCAGTGGTTTCAGTCTTTATTAAGAATTATATAAACAAATTGATTCGAATTAATATTTTGCATGATAATAATCCACCTACTAGTGGAAAGCAAAAATGTGGACAAACTTCGGCATTCTAATTTCCAACAGAGCGTCTAAGCCAATTTATTAAGGGAGGGGGGAAAGCGGCTGAAATGCCTTAGTTATGATTTGATGCACGTGTTTACATGCGGCAAACTCAACATTGACTTTCCTATGCTGCCATCTAGAGGCCAAGTGTAAATACGCCCGTTTAACTAATAGAAATTTTTCTTGTTTCAACGTTATTAATTAGTAACTCTAGTTCGAGTTGGCTGGCCCCTTTCAACAAGGTATTACTAATGTATTGCTTTATTTTGTTTATTTACGGGGGTTTGTGAGACATAAGTGCCTCTTAATATTAATGACCTAAAAGCAAGGGATGAAAGAGAAGAACGTTATTCATGTTCACGAGGACTCAAATCAGAGGTTCCTGGACTTAAAATTCCAGCTTCGTACAAAACAAACAAAAGGCAACATTTTTGAAATAGCATACATTTTGTTAACCTTGTCAACTTGTTCAGTGTACCCCCCCCCCTCCCCATTCAAATTTGAACATCAGTACAAATTGGTGACTAATATATAACACACACTGACTTGTCAGGCCGAAAGTTTACCACAGTTAGTAACTTGAACTTGAATTTCTCTGTCATCGTCTAGACTGCCTGCCTCTGCCAGTTCATAATTAAAAATAGTGGACTTTTTCAAGACTGTGAAGCGTAAAAAGTTATCCATATATAGGTTTGCAATTTTAACACAGTCTAATTGGTGTATACAGTCCATGTGTCATCAACCATCATTCCAAGTGTAGCATATTAGATTAAACACATCTTAAATAACACTACTATATCAACAATTGATAACAGAGCATCAAAATACATGCTACACGATAATGGACAGATCGTAAAAGCACCAGTGGTCGTAGCAGAATTATAAAACAGAATCAGTAAGGAGTACCTAAGTACCGCAAGAGAGCAAATAAAGTATTGTGTCATGCGGCAGGCCATGCGTTTTATCTGTTTGTCAGTGGTAACGCAATTGTTGTGTTGCAGTGAGCAGGCGAACGTTTATGCAGAGAGTTCAAATGAAAAATACCATCGGATTTATGGCAAGATCAATCTGGGTTTATTTTCATAATGGAGTCACTTGCCAATCACACCTGGTGTGTCAGAATATCAGCGACTAATGCGTCATCTGTATGGAACTGGGTTGAGATACTAGGTAGTTAAAAGGGATAGTTACTTACTATGTGGTCACTTAAAGGTGTAGTAAGAGCGATGTCTGTTTTTGGTAAGTAGAACGAGAATTAGTTTGAGCTACCCCACTGGCAGTAGGGTGTTTAGTCTAAAACAAAGAAGGAGAAAAGATTAATTAGATACAGGGCTACTGGAAATATATGGCAGAGGAGGACCAAATTATGTGGCAGGATTGACTAAATTATGCGGCAAGAAAAGGCACAGAATGCGGCGAAAAGCAGTACATTTTGCAATTGTATTACTTAATTATTTTGTCATTTTACACCTCGTAACACTGTCTAGGAAAATATTTCACCAAGTTAGTACCCAAACACAGCAAGAGCAAATGAAAAATGGCCAGTCAACCTATGCGAAAGGCCTTCCAGTGCTCAGGACACAAGTCGCCAAGTTTTTAGTAACTTGTGATCCATTTGAACTGGAAACAATTTTTTTGTTAAAATCTGCAGATTATGCAACAGATGATGGATTATCTGGCAAATGCGGCAAATCCATAACTATGTGAAAAATGTCACAGCCACAGTATTGCATCATCCTTGTGGCCCTGATTATATATAAATGGGGTCAGAACTGAGAGGGCTAATGGAAATAAATACGTGATAGTGGTTACCTTAGTTTATAAACGTATTCCCTTGCTCATAAAATTTTAGGGCTAGGGTCTATGAAAATGTCCTTGAATTGTAAATAACATGGTCGTAGGGGAATTAAATGGCACTTGGTATGGAGTTATCGTATGTTCATTCGTCACCCTGCTATAGGGCTCTTAAAAGTATCTTGCTGGATTAAAAAGGAGTATAATAATTAGCATAGTCTCGGGGGTATGGTGTGCAATTGACAAGCTAGGTATATCAAAGACAGTTGATGTAGTGGTATTAGCAAGAATGTGACACCTCTTTAATACTAAAACAGAATGGAACAAAAACCTAGATATTACAGAAGTGTGAAGGGATGAGAATGGCTATGTTATGATATATGGATTTGTATAGCTCAGCTCACCTGTGAGGGTATCCAGGCGCTGGAGCAGGTGTGTAGGCATAAGACTGAAGGTGTTGGGTGTTCACCGACGGAGTTAGTCGAAGAGCCAGATATTCAGCTTCTTGAAGAATTAAAAAAGTGAGGAGGAGGAGGCCCTGATGTTTTAAGGGAGGTCGTTGCAGGTCTCGGGTGCGATGTAGGAGAATGATCGACCTCCCGTTCTACATTTGTGGATGCGGGGTCTGTGCGAGTGAGAGTGAGGCTGGGCATATGTGTCTGGTGTGTTGGTGAAGGTGAAAGCGTTTGTTGAGGTATGTTGGTCCGATGTTGTGCGGTGCCTTGTATACGTGCATGAGGAGTTTGAATTGACTGCACTAGTGGATGGGGAGTCAGTGGAGCTCTTTGGGATGTGGTGAGATGTGGGTGCGTCGTAGGAGGTTAAGAATGAGTCTCACTGCAGCATTCTGGATGGTCTGGAGTCACTGATGGTTGCCGATCCTGGTGTAAAGTGTGTTGACGTAGTCTAATCTGCTTGTGAGGAGGAGTTGCATGACGGTGTGTCTTATAGTCAGGGGTAGCCATTTTAAGATCTTGTGGAGCATATGGAGAAAATGAAAGTAGAAGGAGCTGACTCCGTTGGCTTGTGTTGTCATGCTGAGCTTATCTAAAATGATTCCTAAGTTTCTGGCATGGTCAGTTGGTGTGGGTCCGAGCTCTGATGAGTCCCAAGGAGAGTTCTTGTTCCTGAAGATCAGTACTTCCGTCTTGTCGGAGTTGAGTTAAAGGCAGTTAGATCTCATCCAGTCTGCTACGTTGATCATGCAGTTGGACAAGTTGGTTCTGGTGCTGGACTTGCTGATCACAGAAAGGATTAGTTGTGATCTGATGATGTTGGCGAACGGTGCCATGTAGATGTTGAACAGGATTGGGCTAAGTGATGAACCCTGGGGGACTCTGCAGATAAGATTCTTGGATTCCGATGTGCAGGGTGTTAGTCTGACATACTGTGTTCTTGCTGTGAGGAAGGAGGTTATCCAGTTGAGGGTCTGCCTTGGATGCCTCTGTCATACAGTCTTCTGATCTGAGTGTGGTGGGAGACTGTATCAAATGCAGCTGAGAGGTTGAGTAGAATGAGTGCTGCAGTTTCTCCACGGTCCAGTATGGTGTGGATGTCATCTGTGGCCACGATGAGTGCCATTTCTGTGTTGTGGTTGCTCCGGAATCCTGTTTGAGTGTGGTTCAGTAGGTCGTGGAGTTCAAGGTGGTTGGTAAGTTGTTTGTTGATGGCCTTCTCCATCATTTAGCATGTCTATGGGAGGAGGGAGTAGGGTCAGAAGATGCTCAGCATGCTGGGGTCAGCCAATTGCTGTTTGAGGAGGTCGTTGACTGCTTCATTATTCCAATCTTCTTGGAAGGTGGCAGATTTCATGGAGGTGTTGATGATGTGGGTGAAGGTATTGCTGATTGGTGGCCATCCCATTTTGTAGATGCAGTGGGGGCATGGGTCCATTGCGGTCCCTAAGTGTACCGTTTTCATGATCATTTGAGTGTCTTCTTCGGTGAGTATTTTCCGTTCAGTCAGGTGTTTGTCTCGGTTGGTAGTTGTCAGGTTGTCAATGAGATCTTTGGGGTCTGATTGTTGTTCGAAGTTGCTGTAGATTTTTTCTATTTTGCCGTTGAAGAAGTTTCAGAAGTTGTTGCTAAGTTCCTATGATAGTGTGATGATGTTGACTGCGGCCTGGGGGTGGTGAATGGAGAAATCCTTGACAAATGAGAAGATCTCCTTGCAGCTGTTGGAGCTTGCCACAATGCATTTGGTTAGTACCCTTCTTTTGGCGTCTTTCAGAAGTTGGTGGTGGCACCTATGTATAGCCTTGCATGTGGTTCTGGCATTGGCATCATGTCTGGATCTCCATTTTCTTTCTAGCTGCTTGCAGTGCTGAGTAGATTCCCGGAGGTCTGTATACCAGCTGGCTTGTTTGTTGTTTTTCTTTTATGGGAGCAAGGGAGTCTGCACAGGTCTTGATCCATTCGATGAAGCTGATGATGTCCTTGTTGAGGTTGTTGGTCCATTTTGAGGGTGTTAAGCCAGTCAGCCTCTATAACTTTTTTCCAGTTCCGCCTGGGTAGGTTGATGGTGGTGGGTGGTTTGAATTGTGGTGCTATGATTTGCAAGTGTTTGAAGTAGTGGTCAATCTATGTGAGATCTGAGGTGGAGTTTTATATGATCCTGCCACTGGTGGTGAAGATTGGATCAAGAATATGCCTTGTGATGTGTGTATGGTCTGTGATGAGCTGGGTGAGTCCGATGTTGTTCAGGATTTGGTGGAGGGCTGTTGAGCAGGGGCCCGTTGGGTCCTTGAGGTGGAAGTTTGTGATGTGGTTGCTGAAGTTTGTTTGTGGTCCTGGTGGTTGATATGCGAGGGTGCCTTTCAGGGTGCAGCTGATGTCCATTTGCAGACTGAAGTGCGTGTGAGGGCAGTCATGATGTGCGATCTTGTAGGCTGTTGGGAAAGCCACTGTGATGTTGGGTGCTGATGCGATGTTGAGTCAGGTTTCCATGAGGAAGAGGAGGCCTAGTGTGCTGTTGCTGAGAAGATCCTAGATCTTGGTGATGTGTTTGCTGACTGAGCGGGTGTTGAGAAGCATGCATGCGAGTGGTTGTTGAGGTGCTGGTTTGGTGTGTTGTGAGGCATTTGCCTGAGTGCCCTTTGATGTTGTTGGTGCATGGGGGACATGTGTGGTTGTGCTGTTGCAGGTGAAGTGGCCTTGGGTGCATGTGAAGGGTCTTACCATGGTGTGAAGTGCAGTGAGGCAGCAGCGGGTGGATCAACAGCCTGTGACGAGTAAGCGGAGGATCGCTGCAGTGTAGCGGTGGGGGCTAATCAGACCAGGGTTCGTGGTGCTGGGAACAGTTCAGGCACGGATGAGCGCAGATGGGCTTGCCTTTGGTGTGCCAGTGGCGTGCCCATTCCGCTCGCCCGCTGCAATCGATCACTGTGCTGCCGCACCACAGACACCTTTAAATAGGTAATGAGAATGGGGAGTAGTTTGGGGGGTGGTGGGTGGGGCTAGCAGACCCAGGAACTAGAGGTGGGAAGGAGAAGTACAGGAGAGCAACTAAAGAGTTAGGGGAGGTGGGAAGAGGCAGGGGTGCAAAGCAGAAATGGTCACGGGTGGGCGCGGCAAAAAAGGCTAAAAGAGTAGGTGAGGAGGAGGCGGCAAAAAGAGGCTGAGAAAAATGGTGGAAAGAGGCACAAAAGGTGGGAAAGTGGCACAAAGAGGCTAAGAAGTGGAGTAAAAGGGACAGAAAAGTGAGCAGGAGAGAAGTGTGAAAAGTGACACAGATGCTGAAAAACGGGGGAAAAGAGGCCCAAATATTGAGACAGAAGAGACTGAGAATTATTGGCTGAAAAAGCATAAAGGTGAGGGAGAGAAAAGTGTGACAGCAGCACCAAGAGGCTACAATCGAAGGAAAAGGCACAAACAGTGGGATGTGACTGGCACAGAGAGGAGAAAAACGAAGGAGAAAAGGCACTAACATGAGAGATTAAAGAGAGGGATTAAGAGGAGGGCAGAGGCCCAGGAGAGAAAAAAGACAGAGGAGGAGAGAGGTCAGCAGCAGAGAGGTTGGGACACCTAAAGCGCAGGAGCCTGGTTAGAAAGGATCTTGACTGGTTGGAGGACTGGTCCAGGTAAGTGTGGGGCTGGGTCTAGGCACCTGCATTATGAAGTGCAACTCACTAAAATATAACAATACTGTGAATACATTTCAGTTGTCATAACCTGTTGAGACTGAGGTGGTGCCTGAAATGTATTAGCCAAAGTCATGCACTTAAAATGTAAGCGTATATCGTAAGTAAAATGCGAAACATGTTGGATGTTGCTTGAATTGTAATGCATGAAAACTTTAGTAAAATATGTTGACAAATGAAAAAGACTTTGAAAAAGCAAAGAGAAAAATTGGGCACAGCTGCTAATTACAAGACAGAAAAAAGTAAGAATAATCTAAAACACTGTGACCAAGAAAAAATGCACATAAGAGTATCATACTCAATAAAATCAAAACATATGAGAAGAATTATACAAAAACATTAGGCAGTAGTAAGAAGTTATCATGCTCTGAAAAATCTCATAGGAAATAATGTTGTCATCACATTTCACAGAACATCATCAATAAAGGATGTGCAAGTCAGATGCCATTACATTGAAAAATCCAATAAAGAATGATGGCTAACAAAAAAACGACTTGCTTCAGAGAATGTCACCATTGTAAAACATGAGAAATTGTGATTAATGTTAAACTCTAAACAACACGAGAAAGAAAGAAAATTACATTGATAGAGAATAAGAACCTGATTTAGATCTTGGCGGATGGGTTACTCCATCACAACGGTGACGGATATCCCATCCTCCGAAATGTAAATCCCATTATATCCTATGGGATTTATATTTCAGCGAACGGGATATGCGTCACCATTGTGATGGAGTAACCCGTCCACCGAGATCTAAATCAGGCCCTAAGTTGTAACAACAAATTTGCAGTTTACATATTGAATGCACATGTGAATTGAGAAATACTGGGAGTGCAGTATGTATGCTGATAAAAGGAATATTGAAGCACATAAGAGTAGAGATCAGTAAACACATTGCAAAACACATCAAGATAGTAATTGGAAAGTTTTTTTTGTGATTTACCAGGTATAAAAATCACAGAGAGGTGTGGACAGGGAATAAATACTAAAGTAATGAAATCAAAATATATAATTGGATTGATAACCCTTCACTCCAACAATCCGAATCAAGATGAGGAGCTACATTTACATTTAGAGTAATTATGTCAAATGGTATGGAAATGGTAGAAATTGTAAAGAATAGATGATGTAAAATTATGGTTGCGAGTGGATTAAATTATTGCATCATAAAGTCAACTGAAAAATTCAAAAATATTAAGAGAAATCAAAATCTAAGTATCAATTCATATTAACGATAAACAATATGAATGTAAGACCCACTGGAGGGTTGAAAAGGATAAAAAGAGATAATGAAAATTTTTTGACAACCAAACAAAAGCAAAAAATATTGCTCCCTTTGGAAAAAATAATAATTTGATGTTCTAACAAATTGTAACCATGAAATCTAAGTAAAGCTGAAGCGAAAGAACACCGAAGAGATTAGTCAGGAAACTGAATCCAAACAGAGTCAAAAGAATGGTTAGTACTAGGGAACTACATAGTGGTGAATATCGCCTAAGAGCTGAAAGAAAGAAAGGCCAATGAATTTGAATAATTGCAGCAATCCATGTAACACCAAGTGTTGCTTATTAAAGTATTCATGAATCTGCTACAGAGTGCCTCTATACTTTTTCATTGGGAGAGAACCCTGTAAAGAATATACAAACACACACTGAAAAACACCAAATGTTAAAGTAACATTGTAGTTAGTTAGGAGTTGAAAAGTGATTAAAAAAACACTGAAATCCAGTTATAGTTCAGTGAGCTAACCATGATATGCGTCCCAGCCATGCACTGCTTATGACCTGCTTATCACATATTACGTCACTCATGACATGTTAAATGACATCATTGATGACATCACTCATGCCATCTCAAACAACATCTTTGATGACATCACTGATGACGTTATGCAATGAATGTGAAAATTTGCTGTACGCTTTTCATACTGGAAGCTATCAGCAAGCTACACCTAGACCAAATTTCTACCACCTCTGTAGTGCTAATGAGCATGCCATCGAGCAACATGCAGGACATAAAGAATATCTGTTAAAGCACCCATATTTGGTGAAGATTATGCTTTTTTTTTACTGGTATTCAGGTTCATAAGAAACATAATATCTCAGCCGACATAATTGGAATCAGCAATTTAATGAACAGTAAATGAAGTTCAAAAGAGTGTTTGGTTATTATTTACCCTAATGAGATGTACCTATTAAATGTATATTCTGAGATCAAATTTAAAGTAGAAGGTTTCACATCTATGCTTTAGCACTGATAAGGCATGTTTGTAAGAACACATTACAAATATTCTTGAAATGAGTTGATACCATTACAACAATGATTGCAATCATTCTGCAACTTCAACCATTTGTGAGTCACCCATAGATTATACATTCTTCAACAATGTATGTTTCCTCAGAATGTTCATTGAGCTTCTGGAAATAAATATTTGTACCTAATAAATCTCCATTTTGTACAAAAATTGTCAATAACACCACATGGAAGCTCTTTAATGCCAGCATGTACACGGAAATCCACAGGTGAAAAATGTATTGTAAACATAAGCTTTAGATTTTCTCACATAATTTGGCAACAGGACTTTGATTTAAACCACAACCTATATGTAACGTTTGTCTGCAACTCACACTAGCTGTGCTCAGTCTCTACTTTGTTTAAATGAAAATTCACACTCAAAATATTGCTAGTACTTCAACTGTGCACCATAAAAATATCACCATACTGAATCAGACTTGTGTTCAGGACTACGCTATTTATATTTCATAGATGCACACATGTACATACAGTCAGCGTATGCAGTATATGTTTGTGGGCCCTTTAGTAATCACATTCTTTTCTAGAAAGATCAAGTCGTTTATAGAGTAAATTCAGGAGCAGTAGCTTGGATGATGTAAACAGTGATATCAACGATGTCATTTGAAATGCCATAAGTGATATCATCACTGTCATGAGTGATGATGTAATATGCGAGGTCATAAGCAGTGTATGGTTGGGGCGAAAGTTATAGTTAGCTCACTGAACTATAACTGACAAATGTAAGTTTTTTTGTTTTTTAAGCTTTAGTTGTTATCTCATTTTAACACCTAACTATAACATTACTTTAACCTTGGGTTTTTATCAATGAATGTTTATTGTTTTTTTTAACATATTCATCCAGCACCGCCACTGCACACAGCCTATAGCCGTTCACAGCAGAGGGTTGGCACAGGTGCAATTTATAGTTATTTTAGTTAACTGTAACTGGTGAATTTCAGTGTTTTTTAAAGTTTAAAACATTATGTTTTTACTGACAATTTCACCTAACTATAACATCACTTTAACCTTTGTGTTTTAGATATATGTTTACATAATGTAATATACATAATAGTTAACTGTGCTCTATGGTCCAAAACTGCAACCAAGGGGCTCATAATGCACAAGGCTGAAGAACAAGGGTTTGTAAATGACTCCAGACCCCTAGACTGCAATATAAGATCGTGTTACAAAATGTATCCGTTATGTATTTTTTATATTACATGTTCATTTTAGGAGATTTAGCTGAAAAAGGCTGTTCTCTTCAAATTGCAGCTAAAAAAGGGCACTAATTGAAAATAGAATGTTTTGGTTTTGTTTGCCTTTCTTGAATACATTTTTGATAAAGTATGGACAACGGTGACAGCCGATAGCTTTATGTGATTCTGTGGCGGCAACATTTACTGCATATGTTTACAGCTTTTGCCACAACATTAAATCAATTAATCAAGTAGATGTATTTGGAATGAAGCAATAAGAACACAGAATACATACAAATAACATACACCAACCATCCGAATACCTTGGTATCAAACAGATAAGTGCAAATAAATCTATGTAATAGAATCATTGTTAAAAATGTCACCAGTTTTAAAATGTAAAAACAATGTAATGGTTACCAACTAGATCTTAAAAACAAATTTAAAAATGTTCTCACGAATATATAACTACATTGCCAGGAAGCATTTTTTAGATTTAAAAATGCCACTTGACTATTTGTAAGATGTTATTCTTATGGTAATAGTTTGAGATATTTACCTCTTGCAAGTCTGAAAAGATAAAAAAAAAAAAAAAATGACATTTAACATAGTTTGTAAAGAATGATTATCACAATAATGAACAATGCTGGAAGACTGCCGTCCTTTGGGATTTGATGAAAGATGATACAACATTCCTACTCTAAATCTGCAGAAGAAGATTGTGCTCATGTAAATTCAGAGCATATTGTTAACACACAAGATGTGAGCATTGGTTTAGCTCTACATTTGCCACATAATTGCCCGCATAATTTGCAAATTTCCCAATTTATTTTTATTTCTAGCTCAAACAGATGAAAATAATAGTATTTGAATTTTTTGACACATTAATTAGATAAAATTGGCATGTAATTTAGATAAATTTGCTGCACAATCTTAATAGCCCTGACAATGGCAGAGCAATGTAGAGTGGGTTGGGGACTGCCATTATTATGTTGGAACTTGTAGTTCATTTGGAACTGTGAAATGTTTTCTATACTTTGATTCTCTTTGAAATTTGGGGAATTACACCACAGGATTGTGTGCAATAAAAGCAACCAAATGTAATATCTATCTATCTATCTATCTGTTTGTCTATCCATGTATTTATTTGTCTGTCTATCTTGGTTTTCTAAATCTAAATCCGTATTTGTAAAGCGCGAACTACTCACCCTTACGGGTCTCAAGGCGCTGGGGGCCGTCGTGGAAATTAAGTGAGCTATTGCCCAGAGTCACATGGTGCTGAGCTGAGCTGCCGCCGGAGCCAGGGATCGAACCGTGAACCCTGTGCTCCGAAGTCAGCTGCCCTGGCCGCTGCACCACACCTCTCCACCTTTTAAATACGATTATAGCATTGACCAATGATGTAAAAGCACTTCCTACTCAAGAGTTATGGCTACTTTGTGTGATTCAAAAATGGTAATTATTATAACTAATGAATTTGGCATACCTTGTGGCTATGGTGAAAATGAAATTTTCCCCTATATTGTCACCAATAAAATGATAATGGGAGATGAGTGATGTAATTTTTTTTGTCTCTACTTACAGTTTCTGTTTGAGGTGGTCTTGAATGTTCTGACAGATGCCCTGGGATGTACCTTTACTCCTGACATCAAAGCATCCTGGAAGAAGCTGTTTTCGATCCTGAATGACTACATTGCCTCGTGTTATGCTGCCACACCTCTGGTGTCTACTGAGCCTGGAATCACAGTGTGAAACAAAAGACAACTTATGACCAGCAAACCCAATTGTCTTTTCTTACATCTTGTAAAGGCCCACCATGCTAAATGTAAAGGGAAACCTTTGAAAAATTAACTTGAACACGTTCTCAGCAATATTACAGCCGTTTTCGAAATACCACCATCTTTTCACTGTTTTACCTACACAATTTTACAATTGTGAAATAGAAGTAAAAATCTAATTGACAGTGCTTTAGTAGGAATTCTACCATGTTAATGTTATTTTTCTGCCAATGTTTTAACCTGCCAACATGATGGCACAAGTTCAACATTGCATATTGTACTGTTATTCGAATATATTACCATATGACAGATCTTTGGTATGTGCCCAAGGGATTTATTCCCTAAGGTTTTTGCATGAGGCCTTGTGTGGCACAAAATGGCACAACAATGGCATTGATTTATTTATCATTAAAAAAGCCCATAGGCACAATTTTGAAATTGCACATTGCTACACACGTGCCTGCACAACTCTCAATAAATAAACCCTTTTGTTCCATTTAGTTAGGTATTCACTACTTCATTAATGAGATGCCTACAGACTCTGTAGAGTAACTTCCAACCACTTTAGGTGGAATGCTATTGCAGAAGTAAACTGATAAAATGTTTATATAATGTTTTCTACTTTATTGCCATTACTGGATTTTGATATTTGACTGGCAATAATTTGCTGACTGCTGCAATGAATTTTGTAGCTCAGCAATAATGAAAGAGTTGGGAACACATTGTGGTGAAATCGAGAACTGACGCCATTTCAGATCTATAAAAAACAATGATTTATTTCAAAGGCAGTTTTTTTATCCTTTACATTTCATATAGCCATATTTACATGAACAATATAGATGTTAAAAGGAATTAAGATAAAGCGTATAAGTTAATTCCTGTATACTTCTCATTCATTTTTTTTAATTCCTTTTAAAAATTATTCAGTTAACAATACCATCCCAGAAGCATCTAGAGAGAAAATGAAACCAAACAAAATAATGAATTCAATTTACATTATTTCCTAAAAGAATAGGATGAAGAAAATGCTTTCTAGAAGCACTGAACTCAGGAGATGAAAAAAAGGTGTGCTGTACAATTAAAAAGCCACAGTGCGATATCTCAAGTCACATCTCTTTATTGTCATCATCTTCACTTTGTTTTGTCTGACATGGTTTATTAGTAAGAACTGTGTGTATGTTTAGCAAAAGCCATAAAATAAGATCAGGTACAAATGCCAGCCGAAAGATGAACAACAGAGTTGTTTTAAAACTAAAAACAGATCAAGATTTTTTACCTGAAAGATAATCCTAATCATCTATGCTTGTGGGCAATCATTTAGATATATACGCCCTTGGAGTCATATTTAAAGACATATTTGAAATGAACAAAGCCTCAGAATGCCAGTGGTGGGGCTGTCTGTTGTGCCAGCTTAAAAAAAACAGAAGACAACAGCTCACGAAGTCCACAGGCAAAAAGAGTGTGTTTTAGAGATTACCATTTTCATGTTAAAACACAAAGTGAATATGTGGCACTGGCCTGTCCCTGCTATCATTTAAGAGATTCCACTGCATCTATTGTAAATCACAAAACTACAAAGTTACCTTATGTTCTTCCTTATTTTCACATTGCAACCACATTATTATAATCTAAACCTTGTACAGTAAATCAAGAGATCAGATTATCAACTTCAGATTAGAAATTAGAAAAAATAATATAGTATTGACCAAAAAAGTAATATTTGACATTGCCATCTTATGTATATGGAAAGTGAGTTAAATCAATGTTAATTGTCTTCTTCCTTTAAAAAAAGTTACATTCAGATCCAGCTTTAAATAGTGATAAAAATTCATACAAAACCGTCATTTAATGTAATCATCCAATTTCAGCCCATTTCATCTAGTTGTCCTGTATACTATATTATTGTGTCTAAAACACACCAATGTTTTCATGAGACCAACCCCATATGTTAAAATGAAATATAAGTTATGTGAGTGACAATCACCCACAAGAAGTAAGTAAGAAAGTGCTTTTGCTGCACTTAATAAATAAGTAAAACAAGATGGGCAGTATGAATGATAATCGTTATCTTTATTTTATTATGTTATGTGTTATGTTATGCAATGTTATGATATGTTATATTACTGCATATTTGTAAAATGCACAACCATCAAAAAAGGCTTCCTGGAGCTGTGCTGATAAGAACACCTGAGAAAAAATACTTCAATATACTTATTAGAAACTGTAGATACCAAGGAGCGTGCTCAAGCGCACATAATCAATTTGAGAGTTAAATGTCAATGCTAAGGTGTTCCATAAGATGGATTCTGGTTCCGAGACTCATTAGCCACCCATGCAAAAAAAAAAAAAAAAGTGGGCAAAATACCTGAAAATAAATTAGTAGGAAAGAAGGGTTGTACAAAGAGGAATAATAAACAGTATATTGTACCTTAAACTGTATCCCCTAATAGACATGCAACCAGTACAAGGCTTTCAATTTTACAGAAATGTTATCACAATGAGAGACTTTAGTGAAAGTCTTAGCAGTAGTGCCCTGAATGGACTGGAGTCTACCAAAAACACATTTTGACACACACTGATTGTTAGAATAGTCCAGCCTGGATTGTACCAAACAACCTCAACTCTAAAAGTGTAGCTAAGACATGGAAGCAATCATTTTAGACATTTCAGATTGTAAGTACGGCTTTGCCATACTGGAAATTTGTTTATACAAACACAAATCAAAGCAGGTGCTGAAAACATTTGACACCTCTCAAGGGTTCCCAACAGTTGCCCAGGCAACTTGGTCAGATGGGCTGGATGTTATTAGACTGATATCTGCTAAAAGCTTTCTTAAATAAATCCCAGTTGTGTAGAAAGATTCCATACAAAAATATGTTTATTCGCTCTTAAATTGAGTTAAAAAAGAAACATTTTGATGATGTGACTATGAGAGGAGTAGTGCAGCCTGATAATGATGTACGTGTCACAAGTCTAATTGAAGAAATAAATAGCAAAATACGTAATCCTGGTTGTCAGAGAATAAATATGGGCCTTAAAGAAGGTGAGGGAGATGGTGGAGCCTAGGGCATACTACTTTTAAACTGAAAAGGCCTAAGTTGCAGTTGATACTGATGCTCAAGAAAAGACTTTATTAATTTCTGGGCTATGCCAGAGTATCTTGATATCATGATGCACGTGGAGTAGGAAGATATTCAATAGTCTGATCATTCGAATGTATGCCACTGAGGAAAATGAATCATGTGGATTTCACCTAAAAAACACTTAAGAAGCTCTGCTCTTGGTTGATTGTGGTTCTAGATGGGAGTCATAAGCAAAGGTAGGAGTAGTCCATTGGCAAGAAGAGGATCATGTGGACTTATGTATCTAGCTCCTTATAATAAATATTTGTCTCTGAATTTGAAATAAATTAAGATTTTAACAAAGAGGCAGCATTTCCAGGCTAAATCCTGACTTTTTGTGACATCAATTAAACCTAAGTTGAATATTACATTGCTAATCACAGTTATATTATCATCTTCAATAACCCAATAGATAAATATTAAGCATAAAGAACTGTGGGCAGAGGGATTCTTGTGTAGTTCTGTGTACCTGATATTTTAGTCTGTACATACTTTGAAATCTCATACTCATGAAACATAATATAATATCAAAATACAGCTGTATTAAATGTATACCTTGACCAAAATGCTTTGTTGTTTGTTATTATCAAAATTACTTATTAATAATAATAATAATAATAATAATACTAATAATAAATAATCTTTATTCAGATGTGATCACTACCATAAAAGATACATTGAGATAAAAAGCAAGCATTAAAACACTTCATCAAAACAGTTAAAATTTATTCAGGGTAATGTGCAAAAAACACAAAGGCCAATCAGCCATCAAACACAACTAGAATTCCTAGATCTGAGTGCTGCTCTTAAGAAATTCGTGACTGCAAAGAGCTTGTATTCATTAGGCAAAAGCTGCAGATACATTAAGGCAACAGAGGCTTGCCTAAATCTCAACACTTTTGAAAGGGGCTTAAGATACAATCTCCTGGGGTGAGTAAAGTATTTACATAAGAGGACAAAATATAGGGTATCTGTGGAGACCTATCATCGCAGCCACAGGGACCTCTCACCAGGTCCTATAAAACAAACCCAGCCGGGGAAGCTAAACGGTAATGGAGCTGATTAAATCTAAAACAAGTTATTAAAAATCTATCAAAAGCACTTGTTAAAATGGAAAGATAATTCTCCATACTCTGTACTGATTTTAGAAGAACATGCCCTCTCACCGCTGGTTTGATGAGCCCAATATTTTTACGGGAAGCCATAGCATGTTTAAAAAATAACTCCTTAACTATAATCATATCCCAAGGCTTCACTGAGTCATGTTTAAGAAAAATATCCGCCCTGCCTAGAGCCATAAAAGACTCTTTATGTAGCGTAACCAAGCAATTTTCTAATGGTAGACAATCTAAAATAATCAAACGATTGAGTTCTAACTCATTTTTAGACCAGATCTTTACCCAGCACATCAAAGGCTTTACTGCCACCAGGTCAGCCATATAGTTAACCTCTAGTTCTTCATGTACGAAGAATGAGGGGGTGCCCTGGGGAACCTTCAGGATTCATTTCAAGAACTTATTTTGGGCAGTCTGTAGTTTATTAATCGCAGTATAACTCCAGACCTCGCTTTCGTACAAGACCTTAAAAATACAAAAAGACTGATAAAGCTTTAAAATCACACCCGGAGACCAAGTGCCTAATCTATGAGCATAATTAGCAATGGCTCCCCTGGATTTGCTCATGTCACCTACTTTCCCCTCCAATAAATATTTCCAGTTCAGTTTTGCATCAAACAAAATTCCGAGATAAGGGAAGGCCAGGACCTTGACTAGAGTCTGCGCACCTGCCTTAAATGTCTTAGAGCGGGGTCATCGGAGGGCCAACTTCCAAAACATACGACTTTGTGACGTTGGCCGATAAGTCCAACCCGTTCATAAAGGAAACAAATCCATTGATCAGGGCCTGTAGGCCCATCAGTGTGCATCCCATCAGCACTGCGTCGTCGGCATATAAAAGAACTGGAATTGCTTTCCTGCCCACCCGAGGGCAGTCGAGCTGTAAAGATGTCAGGGCAGCCTCTAAGTCATTAATATATAACGTGAATAAAAAAGGGGCTAAAATAC
This sequence comes from Calotriton arnoldi, assembly GCA_963921515.1. Taxonomy (NCBI): domain Eukaryota; kingdom Metazoa; phylum Chordata; class Amphibia; order Caudata; family Salamandridae; genus Calotriton; species Calotriton arnoldi. The sequence goes on from CAWUFW010012589.1 coordinate 309,294, forward strand.
ACCCTTGACGAACCCCCCCCTAGTACAATTAAAATAGTCGGTAAGTCCCGCCCCGTGTGAATGTCTAACTGCAGCTCTAATATGGGCGTGAAGGGTCATTAATAGGTTTACAATGTCGGGCTCAACCCCCAAGGAATTAAGTATGGCCCACAATTTCTTCTGGTTTACCTGATCGAATGCGGCAGTGAGGTCCATAAAACCCCAAAAAGGGCACCAGGTTGGGCAACCGTGTATTTAGAAACTAAAAGATAGAGGTTTAGGCACTGTGCTGTGGTTGATTTTCCCGATCAGAAACCATACTGCACCTCAGATATAGTTTTATTCGAATCTGCCCAATCCGAGAGCCTATTTAATAAGACCCGCCCAAAACTTTAACTGTAGAATCAATGGGGGAAATGGGGCGGTAACAATGGGGATTATCCTTATACCCCTTCTTGAAAATCGAAACGATCGTGGCGGTTGACCATGAGGGTGGCATCCCACTCTTTGCCGTTGCATTTAACACCCTTGTCAAAACCGGAGCCCATACATCAATGTTATCCCGGAAAAGGTCCGGGGGGACCCCATCAGGTCCTGGGGCCTTATTCTGGGACAGTCCCTCAATGACCAGCCGTACTTCGTCCCAAAAAAAAATGTATCAGTCTGGTGAAGGACTGTCTCATTAATGGGTCCCCCTCTTTGTCCAATGTTATAAACTCCTTCAAAGTGGGCAATCCATTCTTACGGGGTGATATGATGACAGAGAGCGGGTTTTAATGGCTCTGAGTAACAGGGTCTATTTATGACTTGCCAAAAAAGAGTACTATCACGCTGCTCGCTTGTTTGAACTAACTCATTCCATGCCTGCCTTTGTAACGTTCGCTTCTGTTCCTTACGGGCCCCCTTATAGTTGCTACGACATTTGGACACCCATACTCTATCTCGGGGGGTTTGTTTCAAAGCCCTCTTCAGAAGGCAGAGGAACCAAGAGCACTTACCATCGAACCATTTTGGGTGATAAGCGGTGGAGTGAACTACAGGGACTGTTACCAAACTAGCAGTTGACTGGGCGATGGAAATAAATGACTTAATAATCTCCTCACTGGATACTGAAGGGTCTAGACAGGTTTGAATCTCCTGTTGTCGACTTTTAAAGAGAGAGTAGTTAAAAGCCTTAGAATCTAGCTGCAACCAGCATAGGCATCTCCCCTGATCGGTTAAGGATAATAGGCCCGCAGGTGTACTAGAATGCACCAACTGTCTGCCCACCCCTTCAAGCACCAGCGTCAGGGGTTTGTGATCACTATATGGGCTATATAGGATCTTAAAAGAGAGTGGGGACCCTCCCAGCAAAGCAGAAACAAAAATATATTCGATGACCATTGCACAACCCCAACCTTCATAGGTTGGGGGTATGTAAGATTTAGATGAATCCAGCATTTTATCTAGAGTAAATGCTAGATTATATGAGTGTAAGAAAGTATTCAGTTTAAGTCCTTCTACGTGTGCTCCATATGCATTCCCTCCATGATTGTGCAAATTTGTAAGCTATGCTGGTGTTGTAGTGAGTCAAGGCAAGGATGGCAATTAAAATCCCCAGCTACGATTAAATTATCTTGAGAGAAGCCCTCTCCCCGTAGCGAGTCTATGGCCCCCCCTCAAGGCTGGGAAACTTGAAGTCCCTTGCTTTCTTTTTTTAGCATTATAAAAATTAACTAAAGTGAATCTGAGCGATCTTTCCACGACCAATTTCAGGCCCTGGAGCACTCTGGAGTCCCACTTCAATGGCTTCATGAACCCACAATAGTCAAGGGCTACAAAGATAATTAGATCTCCTCTCGCTCTGCCTGCTCTAGAGCCCACCGCCAGGAGGAAAAAAGTCTTAAAACCTCTGAAGAAAGATTTATTCTCGACCTCCCAAGTTTCCTGAAGGCAAATAATATTAAAATTTCTAATGAACAAGATCCACCCTGCAACTGCAAACTTTGCAGATAACCCAGCCACGTTCCATGAAACCAGACTTAGATCTTTTCCACATCCCTGATTGTGGCTAAAAAGAGGGGATCTAGAGCCTGCAGACTGGTTTATGGCCGCTTGTGTGGGAAGCCTTCTGGTGAAGTGATCTGTGTTTAAGTGAGAAAGAGCCACATTACCTGCCGTAGCTTGTAAGGGGGACCCTAGGGTGGGTCTATAAATGAGCATCCCATGTTATCATCTGTGAGTCAATCCAAGTCATTAAGGTCTCCCAAGGGGGCATAACGATTAGAAAAACCAAAGGAACCACCCTGGGCACAATCTTCCCCACCATGATGAAAAGAATGATCCCTGGTTGCGGTGTTATGAGGGAGTCTATAAAAGAAGCCCAGCAGTAATGGTTTAATACCAAAATGGGGGAGATAGGACTGGGAAGAGTGTCTCATGATATTACGTACCAATTCAGGATATCTAAAAGTAATGATCCAACAATCTCGCTCTAGGCACTTTCTGGAGGACCCTATCCAGGAAATCCTCCTCGCCATCAGGATGTGCCTATGATCTGTCATGTTATATCTGGTGTGTCTGCCTAGCCAATGGGAAGCTTTGTTGATTAGTTGGCCTGTGATTTCCTGATTCAGGGAGTCAAGCCCTGGAACCCCTGCTAAGACCAAGGTGTGGGGACAGCAATCTGGAGGAATATTGATGACAGGTAAAAAAGGAGTATTAACAAAGGCTTGTGATTCCCTCGCTGCTACGGGAGTACATGGCGAGGGGCGCTGGAGAGTAGAAGCTTGCTGCTTAGGGTCAGCCTCAAACGCGGGCTGTGGGGGATAATCAGACGGGTCGCTTCTGCTACCCTGGGGTTATCAGTATGAGACTGACCTCTACTCGAGTGCTCTGGGAGGAGCATCTCGGTACATATGGCTGGGGCCTGTGGGGTCAGGGAGTTGGTCAGGGGGTTGGAGACTCTATTAGTAGTGGACAAGTCACTCTCGACTTTGTTAAGTATTTCTCTAGAATCTGTCATAAGTTTTGCAATTGTTTCCCAGAGTGGTACCATTAAATCATTCAATGTGTCTATAATTGTTTGTGTTAGAAGATCCCTAAACTCCTCAATGTCCTTCATGGTGCATCTTGTGTGTTCTGTCCCAGACCCCTGCTAGGTAATTTGGGTTTCTTCCCACTTTTTGGTCTTGCATTTCCGCTTAGGGGGTGGGGGCCTCGCCAAGTCCTTGCCCGCAGGAGAAGCTAGAGTGGCAATACTGTTATTGGTGCCAGAAAGGGAGACATTGGAACTGAGGTCATCTGGGACTGTCAAGGCATTACCTGTATTGGGCTCCTCCACGGGCTGACCAGCCAGGTGTAGGGCTTCCCTGGTCAATAATAAGGCTGAGTCTCCAGATTCTACAGAGAGCCTCCTCTCTATCCGATCGATTTCTTTAGGGATGGCCCCCACCGCTTTAGCTAAGAAGGAATCAATAGTAGATCTTTTTAGGCCCGTGGGTGTCGTAACAGCAACAGCTTTCCTTTTCCCCAATTTTCCAATAATCCAAGGTAGTACAAAGACACGCAACCGGGAACTGCGGCACTTTTGCGGTGCTAGATAAATGCTTACTCACTGCAGGATCTTCTTCTGAGTCCAGTTGCCAGCTTAGCAACTAATATCAGTCCAACCCCTCAGATTTGAAGAAACAATAACTTGCCAGAAGAGCCAAGAGATTAAGCCCAGCCTGGCTCCTACGGCTGCTGACTGATACAGATGGGCACGCTCTTGGCACGATCTTTGCCCGGGCACGCACCCAGGCTCATCCCGCGCAGCAGCAGCCCCAGGCAGTTGAAATACATGCCTCTGGGCGCGGAAGGGCTGGTGTAGGCGGTGGCAGCCGTAATTGAGTCTGGGGATTGTGGTCCTGCCCCCACCTCCTCTCGCAAACAAGGTGTCCCGCACAGCGGGAGCCCCAGGCAGGTGAAATTTGCCAGAAGGAGCCCTTTACCAAGCGTGTGTTGAACGCTTTTATGGGCCACCCAATGCCGTGACAACACTATTATTTTTTCAGTCCTGGCGCTGGCTAGCTAGCGCATGTGAGTGCTGCACTATTTCTTGCGTGTGAGCAGAGTGAGAAGAGAGCTTGTGGCGGAGGAAGCACTCTCCTCCTCCTGGCAGCTGGTGGGTGTGTCCATGCTCCGGGCGATGACCGCACAACAAAGGAAACTCCACCCACAGAGCCGATGATTCACTCTCTTAGTAGCAGTCCTTGGGCTAAATTAAGGAAAACAAAATGATTGACATGTGCACGAAATGTCCAAGGCAACCATGTGGTTAATAAAATATATAAATATGCAGTATATATACCAAAAGGTAAGACCGCTTACTAAAGCTTAAATTGCAAAGCAAATGCAAAACTGTTTTTTCAAATTTAATTCTCAGTGTGGTCATAACCATCTGCCAGGTCTTGTAGTATTGAAGACGACCACGATTAGGAAGTGTTGGACATCTGCATTTTCTCTGTGATAGCCCCTAATTTTTTGTCTTTTTATGGAACCCAGTTTCTGCTGCTGTAGGACTCTGTGTGCTGTGACATTGCCTTTCAGGGCCAATGTGCATGTGCTCTGCCCCCAAAATGATACTGTGAAATTGGTTCCACCAAATTGGTTTATTTAACTGTCCAGCAAGGGCTTTATAAGTTGGCACAGAAAGTGCACCTGTGGCATGGAAATTAAATTTATATATGGGATGCAATTTGTATTTAATGTGTGAGCAGCAGTCTAAAAGCGCCAGAATGCTACATGGCAAGGAAAAGTACCTTTGGCATATCAGAAAACCTATTTTTATATATTAGACACATTAACCCAGGAGTGTACCTTGTAACCCATTGGGGCTGGATGTTTAATATATCAATAAACACACTAGGAATTGTATACTGAGAATGAACAATTGTCCAGTAGCTGTATTCATTGTGTAAGTAAAGATGTATTTCAAGAAACAGGCCTAGATTTTATTAAAATCATTAATTCATATCCCCATCTGGGAAAATGCTAGAATGATGACTAAAAATTTTTTGGGGCTTATTGTCAAAAATCTAATTTAGGGGCAGAAATGGATTATTGATATTTTAAGTGGAATAGAAACTTTGAAAAACTGTACTTTGCGCTGCAAGCTTAGAACTGTCTCAGCCTTGTTCCTATAGCCCAGTGCACTTCCTTTGCTGACCACTAACGACCCGCTTTTGCCAGACAACAGCTTGGCTACTGAGCCTAGGTAGACAGGAATGCTGTCACCGAGCAGGAAGAGTCAGGTGTTGGCTGGCAGGAGGTATCTTCCTTCAGGTTTCACAGGAAGGTTTGCCATAAACCAAGAGAAGTGCTTCAAAGGGAGGTGGATCATTTGTAAGAAATTAGCCAGGAATGGTTATTGGAAATTCTCCAGTCACTGGATTGTGCGCAGGATAAGACTGGCATATCACCACATTCTCCTTTTTGTCTATTGTAGGGATACAAAAAATAGAGGTACTACGGACCCCAAAAGAATCCTGCGAACCATGTAGGTCTGGAGTAGGAGCCAAGCAGCTTTTCAGCAGTTGGAGAAAAGTGAAACTTAGCAATCTTTTCAGTTTCTAAAGGAGTGAGACAAGGTCCTGAAGCTTCCCAAGTGAGAGTGCAACCTCTACAAGGAAGGAAAACAAGCTTGTCCCACTCAGAGCATTTGTCTGCACTGAACACGGGTTCAGGGGGACCTTATGGTAAAGGTATCTGACCTGGTGAAGGTCTGTCTGGGTTTTGTCATCCCCTGAGGTCCTATTGTGTTCTTAAATTTCATAATTGTTGTTCATTAGTAAACTCTTTTTTATAAAGGTGCTAATTCACTACCTTCTTGTTGAATATGGCTCTCATAAAAATGTTTTATGTTTACTACTGGGATATACAACAATGGAAATAAAAGTTGTTTCCCAATGTTTGAAGTGACCTGGGGAAATGCGTGCTTCTCCTGTGTTCTCTCATCTCGCCTGGGTCTCCGGTGACTTGATTCGATTAGATAGAATGAAGTCCGACACTTTTACTCACTGCCTTTCACCTCCCCCGGGTTTCCACAGACATCAGTAAAGCAGTGGCACATGGGCGGCACACTGTCTCCACATTCCCCTGTCATCGTGCATCTCTGTAGATGTGCACTGACCTACACTAACAGGAAAAACATGCTGTGCTATACATGCTGTTCTGAGCAGTCAGCATGGTGTCAGCTCTCCACAGCCAATGTTGTGGCAGAGAGTACGGTTTTGGGTAGGAAGGGGGACCAAGAGGCAAACAGGATGGTAGGGCTGAGTTGCAGGAGAGCAGGTATGTTTTTTTTATTTGCTTTGGAAAAAGGCATGTTGAGAGTGTGACGAAGGTGGTTGGCAGGATCCCAACACTAATTTATTCAATTTTTGCAGGCAGGGAGGCAAAAAGCAAGGGATGGCGGGGTAGTTGGGAGGAGACTGGATATTTTTCTTACATTTGGGAAAAGGATGGGAGGCGGTGTTATGAATGGCTCCTCCCATTACTCCCCTGCCCCCACGTAGCAGTTGGAAGCAAGGACAGATGATTTGGAGGGGCACACAACATAAAATTACAGATGGGTAAAAAAAAGTGAATTATAGCAATCTTTTTTCACCTTGGGATTCTGAGTGACCTCATACACAACTCAAACTTCCCTCACATTTTTTATCCATACCCCAGGTACCCTCCGAATAAAGCATAGCCTTTGGGTATACCTTGAGGTATTTTTAACATATCACTCATCTGGATCCCTGCTTATCCAGTTTTGTTTAATCTAAGAACTCCCATTCCATTTATGGTTGGGTCCGCCCGGGTTATATCACCTTACCCGGGTGTGGATAGGCGCCAATGATGAAGCATGTCACGATAAGTGAGTGAGGCGTCTACTCCAATATCTTTGGATACCCCCATATTTCAGGATAGGGCAGAGGGAGAACACAACATCCTGACTGAGTAAGAAGCCCAGAGTTCCTTGGGAGAACTTCTAAGGCAGAAGTTGCTTGTGTGTGATAGCATTGTAAACGGGAGCATGCAACTGACCCAACTTTCTCTCGCTCTCCATAGTGTAAAAGAGCTATGCAGAAGAAACATCCTCTAGCCCAGGCAAACACATTATTATAGTATCTCCCATACTTACACGAGAAGCAGTAATAAAAGCTTGTAGGCCAGATGTACGACCTTATTTGGCATGCGCAAACGGGTTTACAACCCGTTTGCGCATGCAAAAATCATGTGGGCCATGTACAAACCCTATTTTGCGAGTCGCAAAAATTTGCGACTTGCAAAATAGTGATTTGCGACTTGCTATTAGGAAGGGGCGTTCCCTTCCTAATAGCGACCCCAAATGTTATGTATGACTGTTTTGCGACCGCAATTGCGGTCGCAAAACAGTCGCAGTTTACCACCCTTCACAGAAGGGTGGTAAATGACTTCATGAACGGGAAGGGTCCCCAGGGGACCCCTTCCCTTTGTGAGTGGCTCTAAAATATTATTTAAGGGCAGGCAGTGGTCCCAGGGACCACTGCCTGCTCCTTAAAAAATGAAACTGGAAAGTTTCATTTTTATTTTTTAAATGCATCCTGTTTTCCTTTAAGGAAAACGGGCTGCATTAAAAAAAAACTGCTTTATTTAAAAGCAGTCCCAGACATGGGGGTCTGCTGAGCTCAGCAGGCGGCCAGCCTTTGGGAGGGCCAGCCATTCCCAATGGGGTCGCAAATTGCGAGTGCCTCATGAATATTGATGAGGCATGCAATTTGCGACCCCATTGGGAATTGCAAACCGTGTATCAGACACTGTTGTACATGGCAATTTGTGACTTGCAAATTGCGACTCGCAATCAAGCGCGATTTGCGAGTCGCAAATTGCCATGGTCGTACATCTGGCCCATTATTCCTAATGTGCCCCCTCTACACCTGCATTGGAAGCAGTAGGCCAATTTTTTTAATGATACCCGTATAAAACTTGACTATAACCCTAAACTTTGCACTCAGGAATTCTTGCAATATACTCCCAAAGTTTTGCAAACTCTAACTGTTTTACCCATACATGAGTTTAAGAGCGTGTTCTACACAGACGGCTCTGCACAACCTGCAGTTGGCTCTTAACAGAAGTACTCCACAGCTTGTGCTGCAGTGCAGGGAATTTTTAATGATGGCTACTTCAATGCGCTGCATGAACTAAAAATTATGGATGATTCCACTGCACAGTTAGCAGAACCAAACACCCTGCTACATGCCCTTCAGAAGGGTGATCTGTCAGTTCCTACACTTATTGAGTCAGATTCAGCCTTCTGTATGCAAGATGTAGATTTACCATATTGATATTTAAATTCATTCAGAAATTCAAAAGGTAAATCAATAAAAAGTAAACAACTTTGGGGACAGTTGTCTCTTCTACTGGACACACTTCCTTTGTTGCATGTGCAGCACTACATGGTCCATAAAAGTGAATGAATTCTTGCTCCAGGGAACTGTGTGGCACACTTAGCTGCAAAAACAGTAGTACAGACCTTTAAGGTAGTTACTGTAACTCGATCTCATACTAAGATCAATGCAATTCTTCAGGTGACAACTACAGTGCCCAGCATTACCCGCGGCAGGGGGCCGCCCACGATCCCATTTTCGCACCGGTAGGCGCACAAAAGGGCTGCTGCACTCCCGCAGCACAGGACGCAATTCTTCCGGTGACAACTACAGTGCCCAGCATTACCCACGGCAGGGGGCCGCCCACGATCCCATTTTCGCGCCGGGAGGGGCACAAAAGGGCAGCTGCACTCCCGCAGCGCGGGACGCAATTCTTCCGGTGACAACTACAGTGCCCAGCATTACCCGCGGCAGGGGGCCGCCCACGGTCCCGTTTTCGCGCCGGGAGGTGCACAAAAGGGCAGCTGCACTCCCGCAGCTTGGGACGCAATTCTTCAGGTGACAATTACAGTGCCCAGCATTACCCGCGGCAGGGGGCTGCCCACGATCCCGTTTTCGCGCCGGAAGGCGCACAAAAGGGCCGCTGCACTCCCGCAGCGCGGGACGCGCGCGGCCGCGCCCGGGCCAAGGGCGGGCCCGTCTGCGCTCTTCAGCTCCTGGCAGAGACTGGACTGGTCCAGGTCTTGTAAACCTGCAATATAACATGGGTAAGCGAAAACTACCTCCTAACTCCGATGGGGGGAAAGTAAAGGCAAAAATACCCAGGAATTGTGCCTCCATAATCTCCTATCTGACGACAGCTGTTGGGGCGATAAACGAGGAAATATATGTTGTCGATGAGCAGCTGGGCTTAGGGGGAGGATCCAGATTGGATAAGGCGTCACATAGCACAATTGCTGATTCACCTAGTGATGTTAATCCCATCCCCGAGTCTGTGGAGAGGGAGGGAATGACTGTTGCAGGGGCTTGTGTCATTCAGCATAAGGCATCGGTTTCCGGTTTAGGTACTTTTGAAAAGGAGGGAGGAGCTACACCCATTGTTGGAACTGGGACCATACCAAAAAGGAAACGCATAAAGGGCTCGAAACTGGGTATAAATATTGTTGATTCTGTGACTGGGGGGTGCAGCGGAATGTTGGGCAGCTGTCCGCCAGGCAGTGAAGACTGGTTCAAAGCCCATCTTGCCACCGCTGTGGATAAAACTTCTCAATTATATTTTGAGACTTTTTTGGGGGCATTTAAAGTGGACTTAATGAACTGTTTTAGGAATGTTTTGGAGCCAATGTTGACTAAATTGTCCTCTATAGATGAGCATTTAAGTAACATAAGGTCCCTCAAAGAGAGTATGCATGTTGATATTGCTACGAGTAAGGCTATGAGTAAGGCGGTCTTGAAGGCCCAAGTTGTTACATGCCCTTTAGAAGCAGAATTGCTTACTGGGGGTCAAAATCAGATCGCACATCTGGGGTGTTCTACATCAGATTTTAATAATTTAGCCATCAATAACAACAAACCACTCTCTGATGTCCATCACAGCCGCACAGGGTTTTATTCACAGCGTGCACAGCCAGCAACCATTGCCAATAAAGTGCAGCATAATCAGCCCTTAAGTGCAGAAGAAAATAAATGCAGGCTTCATTGAGGCTACTCCATTGTCAGCTGTGTTAGTAGGGGCCCCTTGTTTAAAAATCAACACGATTGAGTCCCCAGACGGTTTTATTCGCAAGGTTAAGTATTGGTGTTCAAGGATCCCCGACGGAGGGGCTAAAGCCGCATGACACATCATTATGGCCAGGCGCGTGGGGTGGGTTGGACAGGGTGTAAAGTTAATTGAGGGAGATTGTGTTGTCATTAATTTTAACCAGATTAATGTAGCAAAACTATTGTTTAAAGAGCTTGGTACCCCTGGACCGGGCGAGATCAGAGCGCTTCCCCTGGGGTTTTTCTATCGCCCACCCACGATTAACATAACTGAGAGTTTCACATCGCGGTGGGGTAATCTTACAGAAGATTTAGAAAGGACACACATGGGGCAGAGTAATATGTACCAGTCAAAGCAGAAACACACTTTTAATCAGGCCCAAAATCAAGAACACATAAGTTTGCCAATATCTGGGACTGTTCCTGATTTGAGGCCCCGGGGGGATGTATTAGAATTGGCTAATAGATTTGCTCCACTGAGTCAGCTAGATGCCAACGACTAACTAACTAGTCACAATGATACACTGGTACAGATGTCCCCGAGTCAGCTCACCCCTAGCCCGAGTATTCCGATAACGGCAATGGAAAAGGGGACAGATATTTTGAACATTCTAAGCTGGAACTTAGCTGGTCTTAAAGCGAAGAGAGATGACCCCGAATGGATTGCTCCTTTGAGGGAATACGACATATTGGGCTTTTAGGAAACATGGGATTCTGAAAATAGTTTTTGGCTGGATGGGTATACAACATATAAGGAGGCTGCCCAAACCTCGGCTGTTGGCCGTGCAAGGGGAGGTCTATTAACGATGATCTCGTTAAAAATGAAGGGCAGTCACTGCAAATTGGACACAGGGTCCAATAACTGCCTAGCGGTTGAAGTTAGCCCCCTACATGCCCAGAAAATATTGGTTCTTAATTTTTATAACTCATTTCAGAAGGTATCTGTAAACGAACATTTATGCAGTCTTAATCGCTTTTTAGACCACTACAGGGAGAATCAAGTTAATCAGTTTTCAACCATTTTACTTGGTGATTTTAATATTCATCTGTGTGATAAAAAGTGTCAGGTCTTCGATGAACTGGGACCAGGGGGTAACTCAGAGATTCATTTTGAACATTCTCCTCAAGGAGGATTTTTAGAGGATCTGATAGCTGATTTTGGGTTGGCCCTCCCAAATACATCAGAAGTTGGAGTGGGCATTCCTTCTTTTAAAGGCAGGGGCCTGTTTTCTACTATTGATTTTATATTTGTCAACACAACCCTGATTCCCATGGTCCTGGATTACACTGCGAGATGGTCCCCCTATAGTGACCACAATCCCATCTACATTAGTTTAAAAGGGTGTTTAAAAATCATAGAAGTGGCAGAATTAGGAACTAGGGCCTCTACAATTAAAATTAGGGACCAAGGCCGCAGATTAAAATGGGCCAAGGTGGTGCCAGATCTTTTTTTACATAGCTTGTTAAACACCGTGGGGAATGAGATTGTTATCTGTCAAGATAGTTCACGGGGGGGGGCGCGGTGATTGCCGCAGCATTCAACAGGATATGTAAACAGGTAGCCAGTGCCCTCTCCTTACCTAATAAAAGTAGCACTTGTAAAGTAGAGAGGTGGTTCGATCATAAATGTACCTCGGCACACCAGAAATTATTACGTACCCTGAAACAGAAACCTCAGGATAGAAGTCTAATAGCTAGGGCAAGGGCGGAGTATAATCAGGCCAGGCACACACGTAAACTGGATATTAAACAAGATGCCTGGGAGGACTTGTTGTCTGTTGACGTAATTAAGAATAGTACCAAATTTTGGGAGATTATAAACAGACCCTTTTTTTCCGGCCTTGAGAGCAATGTTGTTGAATGTAACATTCCAGAAGAACTTTGGTTTAATCATTTTAAACATATCTATGATAGCCAGCATGATCAGGTGAACACAGGGCCCTTGTGCTCAACCACTGAATATAGTCTGGGTTTTTCTGTGCAAGAAGTGGCTGTGGCCATAACCCAAATGACGGGCAACAAAGCCCCAGGCCCAGACGGGGTCCCAGTTGACCTTTTTAAATCAATGTTTCTCTATGGGCTAAGTTATTGGCTAATGTCTTGAATGTGGCATGTCAACAGGGAATGCCCAAATCCTGGTCTACATCAATTATTGTCCCGGTTTTTAAAAAGGGAGACAGAGGGGATCCAGGGTGCTATAGGCCCATATCCCTGATTGATTCCACGGTCAAGGTGATGGGGAGGGTGGTGCTCAATAAGTTAACCGGATGGATTAACGAACGTGGTATATTGTCTGACATCCAATACGGTTTTAGGAAAGGCAGAAGCACCCTGGATCAGTGTCTTAACCTTTATCTTTTAATAGAAAAATACACTGTAGCCAAAAAGGGACCCTCCACATTGCGTTTATGGATCTATCCTCGGTGTTTGACTGGGTAAATAGATCCAAGGTCTGGGACCTGTTATTAGCAATGGGTATGGACAAAAATGGTGTGCATTTTTTATCTGACCTGCACAGGGATCTCTCGGCCACAGTAAGATTTGACCATATGGGTAATTTGACACAGTTGATAGATGTAATAAGAGGAATCAGACAGGGATGTATCCTGGCTCCTCTGTTATTTACCCTTTACATCAATAATTTAGACTTGGTCTTGCACGGTGCTGCCGAAGACATTCCCCGTGCGGGGGATCGATTGATCCCTGCCTTGCTTTATGCAGACGACACGGTCATACTGGCACGTACTGCCGTGGGGCTCCAGCGTCTGTTATCCTCGTTTGCTGATTTTATGGGCTCTTTGGATTTAAATGTTAATTTTTCCAAATCACATGCCATGAGCCTGGGAGAAAAGACTAATAAAATCAAGATGTTTGGCTGTGACGGAAATGAAATAACCATGGTCTCCTCATTCCCGTACCTTGGTGTTTTATTCGATTAGAGATGTTCCTGGGCCCCGCAGAGGAGGGCAAAAAGAATTGCCATGGCTCGTTCCTCAGGCTTGATACTTGACTTTGCCTGAAGGTTGGGCGCTAAACCAATATATATAAATCTAAGTGTATAGCCATTGCCAATTACGGCTCCGATATCTGGGGTTCATAAAGTGTCCAGAGATTCAAACTGTGGAAAACAAATTTTTAAGAAGCCTGCTCTCAGTTCCCCATTCCACATCCTCGTATATAATTCATGAAGAACTGGGCATTGGCTATGTGACCGATGTAATCAAAATGTCCCCCTTTCTTAAATGGATCTCGATCTGGTGTAATCCAGAATTAGAGCTAAATCGTAAGATCATCAGAGATTGCATGACACTAGACAGGGCTAGTAGGATTCCATGGCTCAACTACGTGAAAAGTATTGCTAGGGAGTTAGGTCGCCCTGATGTCTTTGATAATCCAGAAAAATTATGCAATAAGGATGTGGGGTGGGGAAAGACGGCATTTTTGCGTTTTGCAACTGCAGAAAGAGAGGTCGCAGAGCTATCAAAGTTTACAGTTCGAACCCACCAGACTTTAAAAACTTCTAATATGATAGAGCCCTATCTGGACATAGTCACTAAACCCAGACATCGTTTTTTATTGACCAGACTGAGGTTTAACCTCTTACATTTCCTGTTGGCTGAGCCTTTGGGCTGGAGCAGGCCAGAGGACCTGGGCCCCTGTTCTTGCGACAGTTTTTCATGGTAAGACACTTTGCACTTCGTAATGTTCTGCGATCACTACCTGCAAATCTGGAAGCGTTTTATTTTCCGAATTTTAAAAGACAAAGGCTTCCTGCAGGTTAGACAGGCCCTAGTGTATCTGCAGATGCTGAACAGTCCTTGGAAAATCTTTAATATTGCCATTTTTAGTCGCAGCAGTTAGAGCAAGAAGCAAAAGAAAGTAAATTTTTATGTGCCGGATCGATTATGTGTTTTCTTCTTGTTCCCTAAATATCAGACGTTTTAAGAATGTCCTATCTTTTTGTGCAATAGATTCCCCCTTTTTAATGTGTATGTCGTACATTTTAACATGGAATTTTAGCCCTGCATTTTATCATTGATGGTCTATGAATGTTATTCATTTTATCTTTTGGAATATTGGGTATTTTTGTATGCTTTTATGATTTTGATTGATCGAATAAAGCAATTTTGACTGACTGACTGACAATGCAGTCATTTTAGTAGTGATACAAACGACATTAAAAGGGGAAAATCCTCGGATGGTTTTTCCCTTTCAATACTCTTAATCCGTCATTATATATAATAATCCTATGGTTTTCATACCTGGGGCAGGAGATAGACACATCCCTAATGAGCAAGATAGATTAGATCTAAACAGGGTGGCTCATGAAAGAATAGTTTCAGCTCATGCTGTCATCAGTGCTGCTGGATTAATGCTATATTTTCCAAAGTTTACAAAAAATATATACAGCAATGAAATCTTTGTCAACAAGTAAAAGATTTGACTGTTGTAAGACTGGCACAGACTTCCTTTAGTTTCCCTGACAAACCTTTCAGTGTACATTTTAGCCCTGGACACATTTTTAACTACGCTGGGGTAACCAGAATAATGTAATTCATTTTGTGTTACTCTTACGTTTGTGTAATTCAAGAAAATATGTCTACCCAAGTGAAGAGTAATAGAGGATGAGTGGATGTTGTCTACTGCTGTTCCTGTTCTGGTGCATTTAGCCGTATATTCTTACCTCAAAATGCATGCCTGGGTCTGTTTTTTATGTAAGGGTGCATTCTGAGCTAAGAAAATAGTATTAAATGCAAACTTTTACTTCTCTCGTAACTCCACGCACTCTTCATAATTTTGCTGTAATTTCACTTAATTACACTACAGCAAATTATGCAAAATACGCCCACCCCTGGTATGTTTTCTTAACTGTACTGGCCCACTCATATGTATGAATCAATATAAATTTATATTGGTTTCGGTCGACTCATGTCCTAGGTTCATTTAGGGTTGGCCACAAAAGACTGCCACTACTCGAGCAGTCATAAAAAACTTGCAGTGTCTAGTAGCAATGAGAGCAGTTCATACCTTTCATTTTGACAATTTTTCTGCATTAAACAAACAAGCATTGGCATAGCCAATAGGTCTTGCCTTTGGGACCTAATAAGTGTTTAGCGATGCAGTACATTATCTTGATTGCTAGTTTCTGAAAGGTATTAGGATGCTGTTGTGGCGGTTGTTATAGTGCTGATGGTTATCTGGTATAATTAGCCCTAAGCACATTGATCCTGACTTTGAGTTTTGGTGGCAATCCAAATTTATCCCCTTTCTGGAAGAAATGGTAAACGCAGGTAAGAAGGTCTGAACCCAGATGATAAAATTCGGTCATCAACTGATTTCTGTTCTCCAGGCTGGTCATACACAAATAAGATACCATAAAAAATGAATACCGAACTGAAGGTCATGTTTAACCAATAATAGGTATCAAATTGTTGCTACCTGATATACGTGGAGCTAACGTACAGCAATTAAACATTCAATCAAACTCTCCTAGCATGCTTACAAAATTGTATGAAAAAAGTAAATTTTCAAAAAGCAAGTGTACAGCGAACCAATTAAATAACCTGCTACCATCCTGCCCTCCCCTCCCCTATTGTTTATAAACCGGTCTCAACCGAATTCCACTGCTCTTTGGTACTTTATGGACACATTACATCAAATACCTAAAATATATAAAGAGCAGTGTCAAATGTGTATTTCCAACAAATACATTGACAGCCATGTCTACATCCAGGACAGATGTCACATCAAAGCAGTGGTTCCCAATATGTGCGCCGCGGAATCCTGGTGCACCGTCAGAGCTAGCCAGGGGCAACACACACCAAGCACAGAGTTTGGGAGGCACTGTCTAAGTAAGCTCAGATATAGAAATACACAGCAGTTTATTAAGTTATGTTATGTTATGTTATAAAGCTTATAGAGCGCACAGCTGCTCCAGCAAAGGAGCGTCCCGGCGCTAGAACAGTCAAGAGGAGAGGACCACCAAAAGGAAGAGACCTACAGTGAAGGGAAGAGATAGGTCTTGGTGGCCTTACGGAATGCCAAATAGTTGTTTAAGCTACGAATGGACAGTGGGAGAGAGTTCCAAAGTTTGGCCGCCAGTGTGCAGAAAGCACGGCCCCCAGCCCGTATTCTCCTCACCCTCGGAACTACCGCCAAATTTTGGCCCATTGAGGGAAGTTGGCGGGAAGTGCATTTTGAAGCTGCACCACTAGATGGCAATGTTACTTACACAGAGAATCATGTTTTTTTCTCTTTATATGCACCTTCACCACCTTTTTCAAAGTGTGCATAGGAGAAATACTGTTTGGTAGGACATGTGCAGTTAAAGTGCACGCTTCCTCGTCCTGGGGCATCTTTGAGTTAATATTGGGCGATATGAACGTGGGCAAACTGATATGGGTGTGGAAAATGAAGTTAATATTTGTGTAGAGAGGGATAAATGATAAAAAGCCCACGTCAAAGGTAAGATGTTACACCTTTGAGACGGCGGTACAGGTTGCATTAGTACCGTGCTTTTGGTATTGCGATATAAAGAAAATACTTAACAGGTAAAACTTGTCAACAGACTCTAAAGTGATTGGGACACATAGTATGCAGCCTCTCCACTCTACGTCCGCCCCAATGTAAAGAAATGGACACAGGGAGTGCCGAAAAATTGAAATTATTTGACCTTCGGAATAAATCTTTTTTTTTTGTGAAACGTAGCAACAGCTAGATAAATTTAGGAATGCAGATTACTGTCTTAAACGCCTTGCAGAAAGATGGTACATTGTCCAAAGTTCCAGTTTTTACCTGAAGGGACACGCTTTGTAGTATGGAGAGAGACACCTGGAGTCTCATTCGGTCATTGTATGACCACTGTTTACAGACAGCCAGTGGCGGCTCCTCCATTATGGCGGAGAGGCGTCGCCCCGCCTGCTGCGAGTGCAGCAGGCACACACATTAATAAAATGGTATTAAATACCATTTTATTAATGTGTTCAAGGCTCAGCGCGATGGCAGGGGCCGGGGCTGGTCAGTGTGATTCCACTAGTAATGCAGCCCGTCCCGTGCACAGGTCAGATTGGCCGGCTGCTTACAGCCAACCAATTTCACCTGCGTACTTCAAAGCCTGCAATCCCAAATCTGAGAAACAGCCAAGGGATTGCAGCCGCTGGCCCCCAGCCTCAAATGAGCGCTGGGTTAGCCTGCTCCAGCCAATCCCGGAGATGCAGCACAGCTCCAGGATTGGCTGGTTTCACGTTCTAAGTCCTTCCCTTTCCGCCTGAGCCGAGGAGAGTGCCGGGAGGAAGCAGACTGCATCCAGAACCTGCGGCAGAGAGGACACAGAAAAGAGAGTCTGGCGGCAGGGAAGTTCTTTGTATTTTATTTTTAATTTATATTGTTCTCTGTTTTCCCTCCTCCCCATCACCCCCCCGCTGCGCCACTCCACCCCCACACCAGCCACTACTGCAGACAGCGGTCTTTATTTCAAGGTGACTGAAGGTGACAGCTGCGCTTTTACCTCTCTGAATCAATGGTCTAAAAGGGATACATCATTTTTGAAGGCCCAAAACTAGAGATTTTGCACCAACCTGGAGAAACCTTACGCTGGATTTCCTATACCATTGTTTCCAAATTCACTACATAGTTTTTGTTCTATGTATCTGTTTAATGTTTGTCATAGATGCTACCCTTGTGCTTTGACATTAACCTCGAGCTTCAGAATGTTTATGTGCAGTGCTGTCTCTGCCTCTTCTAACAGTGTTTGTGGTGTCAAGGACAATGATGTGCTATCCAGTTGATCACCAATGTTTCTGACATCAAACAGTTACATGTTGTTGCTCTTTTGGCTGATGTTGTTGACAGGGATTGGCAGTGCCAATGGGTCTGGCTTGTTTTGAGAGTGTGTTCATTTTTTGTGATGTGTCTAGATATGATAGTAGAGGGTTCACAGAGAGCGCTTGGGTGCTGCTTGCTGCTTTGATTTACCTGCAGGAGGGTATCACTCTCATGGCAGTGGAGTGTTACTCACACACACTGGGGACACTGAAGTGTCACACATGGGCAGTCTGGAGGCTTGGCAGCTACGCATCCACATGGCATCACTGGGCATATTTTGTGTTTCGTGATGGTGTGGGAATCTGGAGGCCAGGTGGGATGTACACACATACACACATGTGCACAGACACACATACATTTTTTCCTCTACTTGAAGAGCTTTTTTTAAGGGGTGATTCCGGGGGCAGTAGTGATGAAGGACACTACAGGGGAGGGGAAACACTGGTGCACCTTGGAAGGGCCACGGTGTTCAGCAATCCCTCACGGTAAACAGCCTTTAGTGCGCGGCTGCTAGTGCGCATACCATTACTTCGCAAGCGTTACTACGCTTGCGATGTTACAACGCGTACCATTAGTACGCAAGTTGTTACATCGCAAGCGTTGTTACAACGCATGCGTTGTAATGGTATGCGCTATCCACATCGTTGTTTGGAAAGAGCTTCCATTTCCAAACAACGACGTGCAGATCTGACGTCGCTGGAAGCCAGAGAAGAGAGGAACCACGGAAAAGAGAGAGGTAAGTGTAGTTTTTTTGTGTCGTGCAGGGGTAGTCTTTTAGGTTGTAGGGTTGTGTTTGAGTAGTGTAGGGTCGTGCTGGAGCTAGTGTTTTAGGGTTTAGGGTAGTGATGTAGTGTATGTGTAGTGTAGGGTAGTGTTTTAGGGTTTAGGGTAGTGTCGGGGGGTCATGCAGGGTAGTGTTTCAGTGTAGGGAAGGGACTGGGGGTAGGGGCAGGGTCGTGCTGGGGGTAGTGTTTTAGGGTTTAGGGTAGTGTTGTGGTGTTAGTGTAGTGTGGGGTAATGTATTAGGGTTTAGGGTAGTGTCGGGGTGTAGTGCAGGGTAGTGTTTGGGTGTAGGAACAGGACTGGGGGTCGGGGAGGGTTGTGCAGGGG
Source organism: Calotriton arnoldi (assembly GCA_963921515.1). Classification (NCBI taxonomy): domain Eukaryota; kingdom Metazoa; phylum Chordata; class Amphibia; order Caudata; family Salamandridae; genus Calotriton; species Calotriton arnoldi. The sequence goes on from CAWUFW010012589.1 coordinate 328,343, forward strand.
GTAGTGTTTTAGGGTTTAGGGTAGTGTTGTGGTGTCTGTGTAGTGTAGGGTAGTGTTTTAGGGTTTAGGGTAGTGTTGGGGTGTCGTGCAGGGTAGTGTTGTAGTGTAGGGAGCGGACTGGGGAAGGGTGAGGGTCGTGCAGGGAGTAGTGTTTTAGGGTTTAGGGTAGTGGTGTGGTGTTTGTGTAGTGTAGTGTAGTGTTATAGGGTTTAGGGTAGTGTTGGGGGGTGGTGAAGTGTAGTGTTAGAGTGTAGGGTCCAGGCAGGGGAAGGGGGAAGGTCGTGTAGGGGGTAGTGTATTAGGGTTTCGGGTAGTGTAGTGATGTTTAAGTAGTGTAAGGTAGTGTAAGGTAGTGTAGTGTAAGCATGATTTTAGTGCGATGTTTTTAATTAGCATAAACCATAGTACATTTATAACCATTTGCGTTATAAATGCATGCGCAGTTAAAACTTGGGAAGTAATGGTTTATGCTAAGTAAAAATATGCGAAGTAATGGTTTATGCTAAGTAAAAATATGCGAAGTAATGGTTTATGCTAAGTAAAAACATCGAACTAAAATCATGCGAAGTAATGGTATGCGAAGTATCGACATACATTCTCTTCATCCTGGTTGTTTTCGGGGAGAAGGAAGGAGCTACTCCCAGGGCCGGGCTTGCATCCCCCCACCTGCCAAGGAAGATGTGGGATGGTGGAGAGCAGCGGCCAACAACCAGTGGGTCGGGGGAGCCACAGGTTGAAAAAGGTTGGGAACCACTGCATTAACGTAATATCAAGCAGCTGTCTAAGATCCCACCAAAATGGGATTGTCAAACTGCCCACAAGGACATCAACTGTGCATTTGGTTCACAGAACAGGAAGCAGGGGTTGGGCGTTCACTATTGGTGCTCAGTATAAAGCAATATTTACACCGGCGAAATGCTGGTGATGTTTTTATTTTAGAAATAAAACTGCTGGTTTACTGAAATATGCTTAATACCTGTGCAACATTAATGTACATAACGGGAATCTATATATCGGCAAATAATAACACCCCCATTGACTAATAGCCAATCAAGATAATTATATAGCCATTCAATTGGCCCATGGCTGGTGGGAGGGCACAGTGATCTCTGTACGGGACAGATCTGGAGACTATGAGACAGGAGCTGAGAAAAAGGCAGTGCAAATTCAATGATGAAACTCGCAGAAGAATTCACGGAAGGCATGCAGCCCACTTAGCATCAGCTCTTCCACAGCTGGATAGCAACAGAAGCTAACCACGGGGGCACTGTGTCCTCATGCCCAGCTATGCTACGCACTACGCTCTCACTTGCTGAGCTTGCATGATGTGACAGTCGATACACAAACATTCATCACCACGAATTGGTAAAAGGCTTTAGGGCTGGTTTCTACAAAATGGCCACAGTTGCTTGTGGGATACCTTCAACCTTCCCCCCTCTCCTCTCTGAGAAGCATATGTAAAGCGCACAAACACCAATTTTGCTGCAGCAGCGCTATAGAAAAAATTAAAATAAAGATATAAACTAGGACTGTCAATTATGAATTTATATACAAGTTATTTTTGGTTATAGTGTCTGATGAATGCAGACACTTGTAATCCTCAATTATACACATGCACACAGAGAACACCATTCGACAAACTAGGATGCCCTTTATCCATGGTAGACAGTAAAAAACATAAAATGAGAAAGTATACTTACTGGGAGAGGTTGAACTTTTGGGGATTCCAGAGAGTGAAAGGACAGATTGCAGAGATAGCTTGCCATGGCTGCCCCTGTGGTGCACAGTGCATGCTGGCGCACTGGGGGGCTGGGACCGTAGTATCACCGGGAGCCCCGGCATCATTCAGAGGGGAAGACGGGAACTGCTCCGGGCTATGAACATTTGCCCTGACGTCAGCATGGTGTGGAGTTTCTTCAGGGAAGCGCTGTAATTCAAAGGTTCACCACTCAACAATGATTTGTGCCCCCAGCTCTTCCTCAGGACCAGTGACAATGCACACGCTCTTCAGTTTGCACAAGTGTGCACTGTGCACGGAGGGCATCCAGGGACCCCCTGCCCCCTACTGTACAATACACAGCAGAGAGTTTTAGAGTTAGGGTTGACTTTTGGAGTAAACTGCTCGCTGAGGATACTGACTGTTTCCGGACAGGTATTCTCTGTTCCCAGTTTGCGGTTGTTCAGAAAGATTGCACAGCACAAGATGATGACCTTGGCACCCGTCTCTCTTGAAGCTGCCAGCAGTTGACCCAAAAATGCCCGCTCATTTCTAATGTGGACATCGGATAAGAATGGCAGTAGCACTGTCAAAGCGGTGTTTGTCAAAGAGCTTGAACACAGGGGCTGGCTCAACCGATAGCCGGGGAGGATTCTGGGTTGCACACCGTTTTTGAGCAGTACGGTAGTTCCCCCATAGCGAAAAATACAACAACCAAAAATGCAGACGCAGACGCAAGCTGCAGTTCACTTTTAACGTTAGAAGATCATAGTGATTGATGCATGCCGTCAAACAATTGTAAATATACATAGGTTCAAATTAGCAGCTTCTTATACCCCCCCCCCCTAAAGAAACAAGCATTTACAATGCAATAGGTCTCGCATTTGCGAGAGTTTGAGCTATTGGCATTGTAAATGACAATGCCTTTTATTTATGTGTTTTGAAAACCTGTAAGCGGTGCTTAAACACGCACTTTGTACTTATAGTCTTTGCTTACGAGAAGCAAGGCTAGCAGTAACTGCGCCTCTTTTACTGCCATCCTTGCTTCTCGTAAGCAAAGACTATAAGTACAAAGTGCATATGTATGCACCGCTTACAGGTTTTCAAAACACATAAATAAAAGGCATTGTCATTTACAATGCCAATAGCTAGAACTCTCGCAAATGTGAGACCTATTGCATTGCAAATGCTTGTTAATTTTACAAAGAAGTTGGGGAATAAGCCCATCCCTGAAGTTTTACACATCTGAGCAGCAAAAACAAAGGGGCATATTCTCAAGGACTTATCGCCGGTTTATCGGCACTTTAGCGTCGCAGAAGTGGAGATAGATTTATCGCCCTATTCTCAAGCTGGTGCAAACTGCCGATATTGCCAGTTTACCAGCGATAGCTGGCGCAAAAAACATCGCCACGGAGGAGTGCGAAAACTAACGCTAATGATATGCAGAGTAGGCGTTCCCGTGCAAAAACACACGAAAACACCACTTCGCGAGATTCTCAACGACCAGCCAGATCTGCGATGCGACCCAAAAACAGGCGATAAGGCGCGTTAGCAGCAGGGATTTAACACCTGCCTTCTGCTGGTGCTAAGCAGGACGACTACCTGCAGTATGAAAGGGAGCCCAGCCCAGAGCCACATCTGAAGACCCACAGATGCCATGGAGCCAATGAACATGCAGCTCGGAGACCCAAGAGGGCCACAACACCCACCGCCACCACCCCCAGGACCACCCCCCCCCTCCAAACACCCCCCCCTGGACTACCACCTAGGCAGCGTAGGACAAGACAGCGGACCTTCCGAAAACGGCATGGCCCCTCAGCCACACAAGTGCAGAATGTGGGGAGAGGTGGGAACCAAGTATGTGTGAAGGAGGCAACTCACCCATGAAGAAGAATGTACACAATGCCAAGTGTGGCGGTGATGTGCTGGACAGACCACAGAATGCAGAGCACAGACATGTCCATGTGGACATATACTGCTGGTGTGTGTAGTTTTGTGGACAGTGGACGCAACAATGTCACCTCAGGCAGTGGGGAAGACCTTGGACATGTAGCTGTGACCGTCCCCCCCTGTAAGCGTAAGCGCAGTGGGCTGGGCCGGCGTACGCCACTCCAGCGTAGGAGTGCTGATAAAAAGGCCGGGCCCTGGGCGTGGTTCTCTTCCGTGATGGGCAGCGCGTCTGCCAGTGGCGGTGCACCTCATCCTGCCACAAGTCCGCTGCCGTGACCTCAGACTCCGTGACACAGGCCCCCTGCGCATCCAGCGACACAGCAACACGGAGTCATGTGTGTGCCGGATACTGCCTTAGTCCTACACTGCGGTCAGCAGGTCCCACAATTCAAATCGTGCCACTTTCTGTTAATAGAGGAAACCACTAGTCAACAGACATTGCCCCCAGTGCGGCCCGACCGGATGACGCATCATGGCTGCACCCCCGCTGAGCGCTCCAGGTGCCACTAACTCAGTGCACCACAAGTCATCACCACATGGCTGTGGGCCCTCGCTGACCTCGGCCTACACTGCGGTCAGCAGGTCCCCCAAGTCAAATGACGCATCATCGTTGGCTGTGCACCCGCTGAGCGCTCCAGGTGCCACTGACCCTGTGCAGCACAAGTCGACGCCACGTGGCTGTGTGCCATCGCTGACCGCTGCCTCCGGCCTACACTGTGGTCAGCAGGTCCCCCAAGTCAAACGATGCATCATCGTTGGCTGTGCACCTGCTGAGCGCTCTAGGTGCCACTGACCCTGTGCAACACAAGTCGACGCCACGTGGCTGTGTGCCCTTGCTGACCGCTGCCTCCGGCCTACTCTGCAGTCAGCAGGGCTCGCAAATCAAATTGAGTCTTGATTCATTTATGGCAGAGTCCAGTAGGCAACAGACATTGCTTCCAGGGCGGGCCGCCCGGATGACACATCAGCGCAGGCCGCTCACCCGCCGAGTGCTCCAGGTGCCACTAACTCAGTGCACCACAAGTCATCGTCAGGTGGCTGTGTGCCCTTTCTGACCGCTGCCTCCGGCCTACACTGCGGTCAGCAGGGCTTGCAAACCAAATCCAATCCTGACATGCAAGGACATGCCATCATCGCTGGCTGCACACCCGCCACCACCGTCAGGACCACCTCCAACCAACAACTGCCAGAGTCGGAGGAGTCTCACAGCCAGCCTATCTAAGTTGCTCACACCTGTCTTGGATGCCATCATCAGCTTCATACCCTGCTCAGCTCTTCAGGTGCCACTAACTCAGTGCACCACAACACATGGACCCTTCATGATTGAGTTTTGTGCCGTGGACAGCGGACGCAACAATGTCACCTCAGGCAGTGGGGAAGACCTGGGACGATGATGATGAGGATGAGGCAGGTTTACCACACCTCACTGCAGCTGCAGCAGGAATATCCCGAAGGGACCAAATCATTAACAATTCCTTCACATGAGCACGCTCAGCTCTGGTGCCCCTACCTCAGTGCACTGCAAGTCATGGACCCTTTATGATTGAATCTATGTGTGTGATCCGATGATCACTTTTCTAGTTGTTGCCAGCACCAACCACTCCCCACACCCATCCAGCACAGCCGTCACTGGACATGTGACCCTGGTAATAAAAAGTGGCCGGGCGCACGTGCCCGTAGCCAGTTCAACTATCTATCTAAGTGTGTCCGTGTGGTCATTATGTATGCATGATGGACCAGGGCACTACCACATTACATTGTGCTGTGGACAGCGGACGCAACCATGTCACCTCAGGCAGTGGGTACGACCTTGGACACGTAGCTTTGTCCTCCCCCCCCCTGTAAGCGTAAGCGGAGTGGGCTGGGCCGGCATACGCCAAGCCAGCGTAGGGGTGTGAAGGATTTCCCCGGGGCTCTGGGCGTGGTTCAGTTCTGGCCTGGACAAGGAAGTAACTAATGCGTGTGTCTCTGTTGTAGTGTCGGCGCCACCCAGTCCGCAATCGACAATGTTGCAATGTTGCATGCACCCGGAGGGCGGGCTCGCACGAACGGGGAAATGAAGGAGCGCAAGTCCGCTCGGGGTCTTGGCTCATACATGCCAAGTGTTGTGTGTATCTGTATTGCCGCAGCATGAGCCAAATGCCTAGCCTTAATCGCAGCGCGAGTTCAGCCAGGCATGAACTCTACATCTTTGTCCGCCCAATCCTTCCCACAGGCCTACACTCACGTGGCCGCCCACCTCCAACGGCCAACATCATAGTGTCGTTGTCAGGCTTGTGGACATGCGCAGACAGGCATGACAATGGTGTGCCGTAGGAGTGCCAGTGATGCAACCGCGCAGCGCACACAAGTAAATAGGCTCGGGGGAGGGAGGAGCAGCTGTGAGGCAACGTTACACACAGTGATGCCGCTCATTTGCCACATGCAAGACATGTCGAACATGAATCCCAAAGTCGCACACATCCCACCCCACCCCCAACAAGCCACTTCACAGTACCTGAATGCAAGCAGATGAGAAACTAACATTAGGGATGAATGCTCCTTTGTCTGAGCTATCAGGCGGAAGCACATCTGCACCTCCGACCTCGGAATTGCATGTGCCCGGCACCCCCTGACAGATACTATAGCAGCTGATGACGACTCCCACACTACAGACAGCCCGACGAAAGACCAATGTATACACACCCCACACACAGAAGTCCTTGCTCAAAGTTATCTTGCATGGCATGGCATTCACACTTACTCCCACATTAACCCAGGCGTACAACCGTTGCACACTAAAACAACTCATTGCTCCGAGCTGTGGCATTTCATCCACAGAACTGGCGCGGGTCAGAACAGTGCCGCTTCAACCAGAGCCAATAACGCAATGGCAGACCATCACGGACACTTGCACAACCCCTGTCACGTGGAACTCTACCGTGCACGTATGCTGCATTTACTGGGGGCACTGCCATTGGTAGTGCTGCGGATCAGTTACCGGCTGAGCTTTCGCCTTGCCAACGTCACCTGCGTGCAGCCTGTGTTGCATTGTCGCTCGTGCATATTCGAGTGGTCCATGGATATCTGCCTATCCAACAGGATGGTAGCCGAACTGGATTTCGACATGTGTGTGCGCCCCCTGTTGGCCCACGACCATGAGTGTCACAGTGACACCCGTCTATGGGATGCCTGGATACTTGACATACATGCTGGCAGCTGGACCTGGGAGATTGCAGAGCTTCTCGTGTGCAGTGAGCAAATTGAGCCGCTCCCCTATTGGGCTGTAGTGCTAATTGGTGAAAGGGGGTTGACGCAGCACATCTGTCCGGACCTGCTAATGGTTAGCCTCGCCGTCCTGTTCGATGAAGTCGACTGACGACCTCATGTTGGAAATGATTGCCTATGAAGCTGCACTAGTTTTCATGGACGTGTAACTACGTACCTGCAGACACAACAGTTTGGAACACATTGCACATGTCCCGACACCTTGTTGGAACTTGGGGTTCTGGTCACATCTCCCACGATGACAGAGGACATGGCTGCATTCGCCTGGACTCCGAATACATGAGCGGACAACAACGCGGGTAAACACACCCCTGTGAATGGTGCGGCACTCCCCCGGAGTGGACAGTGGCGCTTGGCAACGTTCCACGTTCTGACATACTGCTGCATTGGTTTGCATGTTGTGGCACTTATCTTGGCCGTACTGACACGCATATGCTAATAAAGTCTACGCACCTTCACTTGTATTCAACTGTGATGAGTGTTGATTTGTATGACAATGTGTGTCTCACTGCCTCTCTGGGTCACGGCCATACATGCATTACTGCACCATCAGGGATGTGGGGTTGTAGTAGTACATTAACATCTCACAGTTTCCTGCTGTGCCACATGTGATTGGCCATTTTCCACACACAAGCGGCAGCAGTTGTGTCCTCTGTTCTGTTGTGCTGGTGCTGCTGTTTGTTCAACATTGTTGTAAATGTTGCAGTGCTCTGGATCTTATGTGTGTGTGCTGCATTGTAGGTGAGTTGCCCCTTCAGCTCTGATTTGGCTGGCCCTTATCCCTTTCAGGCGGTGTGGCTTTCACTTCTGTGCTTATGCAGTGCTGTGATGTTGCAGACTAGGGTAAATTGGGCTCTTGGTTGGAGTTGTGACTCTTGGCCATGGTTTGTCCGCAGATGTGCTCTACTTAGTAGTGCATGTGTGCCATTGTGCCCATCTCCCCCGTCCCCCCAGTCCCTGGTGGTTACTCACCCTGTTGCTGTTGTGTCAGGTCATGTTGAGCAGTGTCCGGTCCCCCAACTCCTGCCACCGTCTCCCCACTGATGACTGTGGACACCATTTCCTCCATCTCATCCATCACCACACCCATCCGGCACAGGCCATGTGACTCCGCCAATATAAGGGGCCGACGACATCACATTCCCCTCTTCCGGTGGTGACTGAATGACAGACGCTCCACGGTTCGCACTCATATAGGGCCCATGAGTTGTTGCGCACAGGGCTAGTGGCATCCGAGGCCTTGAGTAGGGCACGGGCCTACCCCCACGTGGCGCAGACTGGGGTTGCACAGGGTTAGTGGCATCCGAGGCCCTGAGTACGGCACGGGCCTACCACCATGTGGCGCAGACTGGGGTTGCACAGGGTTAGTGGCATCCGAGGCCCTGAGTACATCACGGGCCTACCACCACGTGGTGCAGACTGGGGTTGCACAGGGTTAGTGGCATCCGAGGCCTTGCAGACGGCACAGGCACCCCGCCACGGGACGGTGACTTTGGGTGCACTGAGTCAGTGGCACCTTGAGCTGCTGAGCGGGTGTGCAGCCTGCGATGATGCCCCGTCCCGACGGTCCGGACAGCTCAGGTTTTGTGTGCCCTGCTGGACCGCAGTGTAGGCCAGAGCCAATGGGCAGCGTGGGACTACCGCCCCGTGGCGTCGCTTCCGGGATCCCAGAGTTGGTGGCACCCATTGGGCTGAGCGGGTGTGCAGCCTGCGATGGTGCTGGGTGCACTGGTATGTCCTCTGCCATGGAGTAATCAAGACCCAGCACCAAACATGAGACCTGGTGGCCTGCGGAGCGGGGCTGCATGATGTGGAGGGTGCCATGTCCGCAGGCCCCGGGCTTGTGGCTTGCAGCGGCATGTGGTGGGACCTCCTGTCTACACGCCGGTGGCGGAAGGTGAGCATTGAGGCCTGGGTGTGCATGGGCGGCATGCTCCGATGGGAGGCGGGAGGGGATGGGGTGCCTCTGCCTGGGTGTGCATGGGCGGGCAGGCAATGTTGTCTTGTGCAAGTGTGTGTACTGTGCCAGTCATGTATCTGGGCTCTTTTTCAGCTGACGGCTGTGACTCTGATGTGTGACCTGGGTCCTGCTATGCATACCGGCACGCGGTTGGGAACACACCGGTGGCAGCAGGTGAGCAGTTTGGCCTGGGTGCGCAGGGGCGGCACGTTCTCTCTCTCTCTCCCTCTCTTCCTCTCTCTCTCCTCTTCTCCCTCTCTTCCTCTCTCCCTCTCTTCCTCTCTCTCTCCTCTTCTCTCTCTCTCCCTCTCTTCCTCTCTCCCTCTCCCTCTCTTCCTCTCTCTCTCTCTCTCCTCTTCTCTCTCTCTCTCTCTCTCTCTTCCTCCCTCTCTTCCTCTCTCTCTCCCTCTCTTCCTCCCTCTCTTCCTCTCTCTCTCCTTTGCTCTCTCTCTGTCCTCTGATGTGCGCAGGACACACCTTCTCATCATGTTTTTTGTCTTACAGGCTGTGACCTACGTATTGTCCCGAGGGGAGCGGCCATGTGTCTTCATTTCATTTCGTTGTTCATTTTAATAAAGTTTCATTTGTTGCTTCGAAAGTGAATGTGTGCTGCTCATTTCTGTGACGACACATGCATGTCATCAGTTGTGATTGTGCGGCATCAAGCGGAATATTTTGTACATGTTTAGGTGTGGCTGATGTGGCATGTCTTTGGTCGGGGGGGTGCCAGGGAGGGGTGGTCCTGGGGGTGGTGGTGGTGGGTGTTGAGGCCTTCTTGGGTGTCTGGGCCGCATGATGGGTGGCTCCATGGCATCTGTTGCCCTTGGGTTGTGGCCCTGGGCTGTGCTCCCTTTTGTGGTGCTGGCTGCCATCCGACTTTACACCAGGTCAGAGCAGGTGTAGATTTCCTGGTGCTAACGCGCCTTATCGCCTGTTTTGTGTTTTTATCGCCGATGTGGCTGGTCGTTGTGAATGTTGAGGTGCGATGTTGTCACGCCTTTTGGCACAGGAACGCCCACTCTGCATCTCATTAGTGATAGTTGCGCGGGTCATCTGTGGCGATGTTTTTTGCGGCTGCTATCGCGGGTAAACTGGTGCTGTGGGCTGTTAACACTGGCTTGTGAATGGGGGGGTAAATTTATCACGACTTTGGCTGCGATAAAGTGCCGTTAATTCGGCGATAGCTCCTTGTGAATGTGCCCCTAAGTGTACATAATATGTCTCCAACAGTAAATTTGGATGCACAATTTTATTTGGCTTTTGTGCATAATTTGCAGCATCGTTTTATTCTGGTTAGGTTTCGTTTACATTTTATGCCACTTATGCTGGGATTTCTGGCAAATATCCACTTGCACAAAAATCTTTCCTTTGCCCTTGTGAGGGCGTATCTGTCCAGTCAGTCCAGCACATATTATTCTTTTGTTCGCTCTATTCCCATCAAAGGAAAAGAATAATAGGTCCTTACTTGCTGAGCGCTAACTTTACTCCTTATAGGCTAGCACTGTTACATTTCCAACAGCTTGAGAATCTTTTGGTGTGCTATGTACTTGCGGCTTTGCTTTGGTCCGCCGTGAAATGCAGGAAAGAACTTTAGACCTATGGGATGGGGCATGTGTGTCCTAAGATTGCAACTTTTAACGGGTTCCTGGGAAGCCGAAATGAACTGTTTCCGATTAATTATAATTCCCTCTCTTGCATTATGGTTAAGTAAAGGTTAAGTAAAAACAAAATGTACAAAGTAGCCCGAACAGTTGACTATAAATTGCTGAGCCAAAATGTTTTAATGTAACTTATAGGGCTATTTAGCTATTAGCCCCTGAACACTAGATCGAGGTTTTATGAGGAATAATAAATTACACATGTAGTGTGAAAGGTGCCAGGCATAGAAGGACTGTGTTTTATTCGCTGTAAATTGTTTTACCATCTAGTATGCATTTTAACTCTGATTGTTTTAAGGTATACAGACGTTGCAATATGTTTGTATTAATTGCGATGTATGCCGTTTTCATGCAGCGGAACCAATGCGAAATAAAGTTTGTAAAAAAAAGTACTGAGACGTGGATGAACACAATTTTTCTTTAATGAAGTATTATGTTATTTTGTAAAACCCTAACAAAATAAATAAATAAATTGTTAGGCCTTACACATTAAAATGTTACAACCAGTATAAAGTATATCGCTCACATCTTATTGCATTTAAACTCTGGAACGGATCTACTTAAAGGAGCATCGAAGGCTGGCTGTTAAGGTCTGCCATTTGCCACATCTTTTCCTAAATAGTCCATACTGGGGCTGTCCAAAATAGTGCCCTGTGAGCTGGATTCACACCAGTTTTTCATAACAATCACCAAGTATGTCAATGATTTTCATAGAGACTCATTAGGTGTAAATGTATCTTCTGTGGGTTTCCGAACAATCTGACATGGATCTGGCCCTCCAGAGCCTACGTTGGACACTCTGGAGACATTGTCCACCTTCATGTTATAGGTTCAACACTCAATCAGGGTAATGTGAAATGTATTGGGATGAAATTACTCCTCGATAATTCATGTGTCCTTGTACTGGGAGTGCACTTTAGAACACATTACAAGAAGGCTCTCCCCAAATGAGTATTACTGGCTTTGCAGTAATTGCGCATGTGATATTACCACATTCAAAATTACAACAAATGATAATAAGGGCAAACTCACCAGGTCCATCCTGGTGGAATTTGCCCTGAAAAAGGTCAGAAATTCAGGAATGACATGCATAAATCGGTGAGGTAAATTACCAGTAAATATTGTGTCAGCAATTCCGTTTCCAGTATTACCACACTGCATTGCTATTTCTCTAAAGTAGATGGGATAACAATCCAATCCCTTTCTTATGTGGATCATATGCTCCTGGTAGACCTAAGCCCAAGTGGGTTACAATGGGGATTTACCACTGCCCTGGGGCTTTAGTGCAAAAATTAACAGGTATGGATCAATCTACAAAAACAAATACGATTTTTTGGTAGGGGTTTGAGCAGATTTTACATGTCCTTAGGTCGAGAAATATTAGAGCATTCTAAAAAAAAGCCATTGAATGTATGAAACCACCACAATTTAACATAATCTAAGAAAAACATTCCTTCATATATGAAAATGTGCATTCTTGCTGAAAATGAAACTGAGTTAAGGCCCCTGAAATTTGGTACCCCTCAGGATGTCTTAAGGGAGGCTGGCACCCACTCCAGCATTGTGCCTTCTTTTCATACTGCAAGCACAGTAAGGTCAGCAACTGGTCCCAAACCCGAACTGTGTCCTGCTAAACACAGACTTCCAGAACATACGGTGGCTTTGTTAACTGGACTTGAGTGAGATCCATGTTCCAGTTTTTCTTGGTGGATTTTTTAGCTGTGTTTTGTTGGGATCTGAACTGAGTCGGTTAGCTTGCTCCAGCCATATTAGGGCACTGACCAGATCTATCTAGATGGATACATTGCTTCTCATCGTCTGGTCCTCTCTCCCATCCTCTCTCCAGCTGACCACTTGAGAGTAAGCAAACAAGCCCCAGGAATTCCTGCTGGCTTCTATAACACCAAAAAGCTTCGCCGTGATTAAACACTGCCCATATGCAGGGACAATGGGGCATATTAGCAAGACCCACGTTAAAATTATCGCCGTTTAGCGGCAGAAACTGCCGCTAAAGCGGCGATAATGGGCTTGCTAATATGCGTTATGGAATTCCAATAGAAGCCCAGGTTAGATGTCCTGCACATCTAACCTGGGCTTCTATTGGAATTCTATAACGCATATTAGCAAGCTCATTATCGCCGCTTTAGCGGCAGTTTCCTGCCGCTAAAACGGCGATAATTTTAACGTGGGTCTTGCTAATATGCCCCAATGTTTTTCTCAGGCAGTGGAGGGCAAAATTATCTGGCAGGGATGCCTAAATACAGCAACAAAGCGTATTTATACAAAATAATGAGGCGGCCGTATTATTTTGATATTTTGTCATTTTCGCATGTTGTCTGGTAAAAGGCTTCATTCACCTTCTTAGTGTCAATCAGCAACTGAAAGGTGACCAGTTAACCTTTATAAAAAATCTTCCAGTGCACTCCACCATGCGTGACACTTAAGTAACATTTAATATTTATGAGCTAGACAATGATTCTCAGAAGTCGGCAATTTACGCAATAGATACTACATCTTTGGATATGTGTCAAATGCCCTTATTCCATAATTGTACTGGAAACACAATGGTAGCAGAAGAAAATACCTCTCACATTGTGCCAGGAGAAATATGCCATGAGAATGATGTGCAGAGAGAAAAGATACGCCGTTGATTACTGTGCCAAGATACATGTGAGCTGGGATATTATGCCCGGAAAACTAGGGCCCCAAAACTATAATCGAAACTGACTAATCCCCAAATAGAGTCTGCCTCTTCCACCTCCCATTCCTCAGCAGTGGGACAGGCCAACGCCAGGCCTCAGCAGTGGGACAGGCCAACGCCAGGCCTCAGCAGTGGGACAGGCCAACGCAAGGCCTCAGCAGTGGGACAGGCCAACGCCAGGCCTCAGCAGTGGGACAGGCCAACGCCAGGCCTATGATGAACAACTCGCCTGCAATTTTATATAGCGCGAACTCGACCCGAAGGTTTCAGAGCGCTTCACATGAGCACCAGATCCATTACAGACAGACACATTCATTTTAGTAGGCACGGGGAAGTTAAGTAATTTGCTCAGCATCACAGGATGTTGAACCGACGCCGAGACTCGAACCTGGTTCCCCAGCTCCAAAGTCGGAAGCTCTGGCCGTTATGCCACTTGCCTAGCACTGGAGAAAGCTTTTATCCCGTTTTCTTCCAAAGGGCTGAAACCCTGGGAATTCAGCTTCTCTACTAACCCATCTCTTTCCTGTATTAACTATGACCCCCCAGGAGTAGGGACACACCCTGATTAGTCACAGACTTCTGTGAACCCACAGGCGACAATCATGCTCAGGATCTCACCGAGGCACTAGAACGACACCCCCTTCCTTGCTAGTCCATTTAGTGCTCACGGACCCAGAAACACATGGAGTGGTACGATCAAGAAAAGCCACGATTTCCGTAATAATAATAATACTTTATTTATATACAGTGCTACAACGCCACTGGATTGTTGATACACCATTAATAACTACCGCGAATGAACTACATTTTTCTAACTGCTGTATCGGTCTCATGAAAATGAAAGGCAGTGTCAGTCCTGCTCGGAGACAAACTGGCCTTCCGTTTATGCGCCTGGGCAGGCTAGCGGCTCTGCACCAGCCTCGTTTTTCCACTGAGCTAATTTACAACTCGTACGGCCAGCACGGCCTGTACATCCAGTCCTAGCTCAAATATACTATTCTTGCCTGGTCTCTTGTTCCCTTTGCAGCTGACCCACGACCACAAACTGTCAAAAGATGTTTTCTCTCTGACTTGGGTCGGGCCTGAAATGATATATTTACTTGCCAAAATGTTTATTTATTGTTGATTCTTCTTGCTTTCGATGGCGCCATACGTGAGGCACTGCACCTACTACGCAGCATTTTGTGACAAATTAAATTGGAATTGAGATAAAATTGGAAATAAGAGATTCGGCCTTCTTAGGGCTTCTCCGCATTAGCAAACAAAAATGTTTGTACGCAATTGCAGAAAAGCATCAGCAAGAACAAGAAGATAAAGGCAGGCAAGGAGCGTGCGCATCTCTGCTCACTCCCGAGGCAATACTCCATGGGAGTGAACTTCCCAGAAAAGGTGGGACATGCAGCCAATATTAACCATTTGCACGCTACGATTTTCAAATGACACACCCAAAAGCCTATCCAAAACGTGGGAGGAGTCATACCCCACAAAGTAGAGATAACAGATCTCCTACAGTGCAAGCGGTGTTTAGGCTCGACCTAAAAAGAAAAGACAGTGATGGATGTTGAAGGAAAGTGTCGCTTTTGACATGGTTAGCCCCCCACTTTTTCCTGATACCTGATGTGATTTTGAACTGTAAGTGCACTGGGTCCCTGCTAACCAGGTTCCCAGTTCCAGATCTCTTTCCCAAACAATGTACCACGATTGGCACAACTTCAGTTACCCCTGTAAGCCCTAGTAAGTGGTACCCTGGTACCTACGGCATTGGTAATAAAGAGGGTCCTCTCGGGCTGCAGCGCTGGTTGTCCCACCCCAGGGACCCCTCACCAAGACTATTCATAATGCCATTACACGCTGCGTGTCTTGGTGCAAAGAAATACGAGAAGTCAACATGGCACACAGCCCTGAGTGCCATGGCCCCATACACTGCATAAGGTATAGGTAAATCACTCCTACTGCAGGCCTTTAGCCCTAAGGCATGGTGCACCATATCCTATGTGTAGGCATATCAGCATGAGCAGACATGTCCCTACAATATCCAGTCTATTCTGAGCTGTTGTAAGTGCACAGGGAAGTCATGAAGAGTACATGGGCTTGATACTTTTCAACACAAGTTTCATAGCTCCATGATGGCTTCACTGATTTCTAAGGTACTTGGTACCAAACATTTTGTATTAATAAATCCTCACTAATGCCAGTGGTGTCTTGTGGATTGTTACCTGCCTTGTTATGTTGGCCTAGGCCTGGCTTCCATGTTGCTTTTCTTTGCGCACGTTACACTGAGCCGGGCCCCCCTCGCCCTTTGCTCGTGCCAAGTTCTTTTGCACTGTCTGCATTTTCTGTTGTTCACCTTTTTGGGCTCCGTCTGCACAAACATGTACAAGGTCACATAACAATGTATTTTGGTTCTTCCTGATATGGCCAGTCTCGCGCACCCAGACATAACATTAGGTGCAATTGCCATGAGGAATTTTGTGTGTTTTTAATACTGCGGTTTCCTAGCGCTTAACACACTTGGAGAAATCCCTTTCAGTGAGAAGAGCTATGATGTCCTGCTGATGTAATTCTGCATCTAGAGACTGAGGTATGAGGGTTCGCTAGTCAAAGCCCAGAGGTCTTCTATTTTATAATAAACTATCTTACTGCAAGGGGAGGGTGGTAATGTTATTTATACGTTTATCCACTGAGCTCTGAGATGCTTTCCCGTTTGTATTCTATGGAATTGTAACCATGCTGCTTATATTAGTCATATGCATTATGCTATTAGTACTGACACGTGTACTGTACATTAGAGCACGTAAGTTGGAATAAACATTTTAAACTATCCAGTGTCTCTTCCTACGCACCTTGTGGACAAGTACGAGTGAGTGACGAAAGAGTGTTCTTGCTTCTGCGAGTCCTGAGATAAAGATACCGTGTTCTGGGTTGTCCAATCATTGGTACTTGGGTGCTAATGGGATGCTAAGCTAGTTGGGTTGGGGTTTTTGGGTGCTACGGTATATGGTGGCAAACCACTGTATTCCGGGGTCCCATTTTCCTGTGCATAGCTCTGTGTATGTGCAGAAACCTTATGACATGGCGCGACCACCGTGGGGCAGCTTATCTGCGAGACGCTTGAGTAGTACTTGTGCTTGTCCACAAACCCTCGCGTACGCTTCCGGAGGCGTATGTGACGGGGATACCTCCTATATTGAATGTTTTATAGGTTCTTTCAAGCTTGATGTTATTAAAAAAGGTTAGTTAAGAAAACCCATTTTGTGCTCCCTGTTAGGTTGTCAAATATAACTGTTTAGTCATGGCTGGTGTGGCGATTGCTGCACATAGTCGAGAGCACTCCGAGACCACTTAGCTGTGTATGGAGTGCCCGATACTGGGGTCGAGTTGGTCTTTGTGGTTCAAGCCTATGCGGCTTATCACTTTGAAGTGTTTTACACTTGGATCACTTTTGAAGCGGTGGATGCAGGTGATAAGCTGTTTCATGAATATAAACCCACCGCTATTCCTGCTGCCTATCGACCCTATACTACTCTTGAAGTACCTCTCACGGCTTGGCAGCACCGTGTTTGGTTTAATGGCGCCCTACCACAACCAACTACCGCAGTTCGTTTAGGCCCCTTGTCAATTCAGGGGGCCACTTGGCCTGTATTGGCCGGGTATACCCCGCATCCAAATTATCTGGCATTACCGCTATGGAACTGCGCACTATGCATACCGAGTTGGTACGAGTGCATCGAGCCCTAGTGACATACGTTACAGGTAGCCTACATGGAGCTGCTCCTGTAGTCGCAGGCCAACCAGCTATAGCCGCTGGAGTGACCATAAGTCCTGTCATGGTGAATTCTGTGATGGGCAAACGTCCACAAAATAAGGACGACTATCCTTACTGGCTTGCAGAAAAGTTCGATCAGATAGAAGCAGTGTTTCCCCATACATCCCCAGTAGATAAACACCGCATCCTCACGATAAGTTTGCCAAAAGACATAATCCCGATTTGACATCATGTGAAAACTGGGGTAAGGTATTCGCAGCAGTTTATTCAAAATGTTTTGGAACTCCTTCCATGACGGTTCTACCCTCTGTAATTAAAAAGTACAGGATGAACATGGCCCTGAAGCGGCTGTGGAATTAGGGATGAGACTAGTGGGAGTGTTTGATGTAGTAGCTGAACTGATCCTTGGAAATGTCAAGGGCGATGCTATGAACTTTCAAGTAGCGAATGCTTTGGCTTTAGTCCCAGAGTTGGACAGGCCTCGCGAATTACCGAAAATTATAGCCCAGGCTTATAAAACAATTGGAAGAAATAGCCTGGGCAACAAGCCTTTTGTAAAGATGCAAACTCAATCGCAAACACAAGTTACACAAGCAAAAAGTGCATCTGAGAAAGATGATAAACCGGTCTTCACTAAAAAGAGTTGGAGACAGAAAAAGCAGGGTAAGCAACAAAAGAAGCCGGGGTCGAGAGGCGCTTCCTCAGTTTCGGTTTCTTCTGAACGTACTTATGATTTACGTGATAGGTCAAGGATTAAATCACCAGAAAGGTTTCAAAGCTCTGATACGCGTTCTCCTCGTTCTTCACAGGCCCAGACGTCGTCACAGGCTGGTGGAGGAGGACGGCAAGATAGAGGAAGGGGCCGAGAGGCTCCCCAGGAGCGAGACCAACCTCGACAACAAGTCAGAGGGAAAGCAGAAGACTTTCATCTTCCTCGACCGCAATTTCAGAAGAAAAAGTTGCCGCTGTCACAGCGAAATATGCCTCAGACCGTGAGAACGAGACTCCAGAATTGGACGTGGGCAGTGACCCTCCTAGACAGCGCCGCGGAAGTTACCATAGTGCGGGAGGCGCTACGTCCTCATATGGAGGCGACAGCAACTGAAACATTCGTTACTGTAGAGACAGCTGACACGAGAGTGGCACCCCTGACAGACTATATAATATAGTCATACAAATTGAAGGTGACATACCGCGTGAAATAAAAGGGATTTTTTGGGAAAATCTAACCTCTTCATATGACATTTTGTTAGCAGAGGTGGATTGGCCACCCCCATTCGTTCTCGCTGCACATAAAGGAGAGGAGGTAATCCTTCCAAGCTTCTCACGGCATGTCCCAAAAGACAAAGCTGAAGCACTTGCAGCTGAGTGGGCTGTGTACCTGGCACCAGCGTTATACCGCAACCATGTGGGATGGGATGAAGAATCACCTCCTCATGCAATACCTTTGCGGTCACTACCGCAGCCACAACCCCAATATCCCATCAAACGGCAGGCAAAAGGCCCCGTCTCCGAAATTCTGACACAGTTGGAATATCAGGGAGTAATTGAACCATGCGTATCACCTATGAACAATCCCCTTTTCGTGGTTTCTAAACCCGATGGATCGTACCGCTTAGTTTTGGATTACCGGCATTTAAATACTCATTGTCGGAACTTTGCGGTGCAAAATACACACAGTTCTGCGCTTGTAGACAGTCTTGTTCGTAAAAATACAAAACGACACTTGACCTTTCAAACGGTTTCTACACGCACAACCTAGCCCCGGAGAGTGGTCAATGGACCGCATTCACTTCCGGTGGTAAATTATTCCAGTTCCGGCGTTTACCCATGGGCTACAAAAATAGTCCGGGTATATTCGCCGCCCGTGTTGTTTCTTTGTTAAATGACATTGATCAAGACGCATGTTCGTACGTAGATGACATCTATCTGACGGACGACTAATTATTTCAGCATTTGTCCCGTGTGGACCGCATTATTCTTGAATTTGCGGAGCAGGGTTACAAATTTAACTTTGCTAAGTCACACATTGCTGAATTTACAGTTTTGTTCTTGGGCTATGAGCTCAACAACGAAGGTAAGGGCTTAGCCCCCATTTCTTGGAAAAATGTGCACATTTGTGCCCCCAAATACTCTGAAGAAACTTCAGTCTTTGCTGGGTTTCCTGAATTTCGGGCGTACTTACATTCCCGAATATGCCCAGCGTATCAAGCCTTTGTATGCTTTGATACAACCTACTTATTCAAGGTCTTGCTGGCTGCCTGAGCATACCTCAATTCTGCAGTCTTTGCAGACAGACCTTTTGGAGTCTAAATATCTTTTGACTCGTGATAACCACACAAACCTGGTGATTAGAATAATTCCGGGGCGGTGGGATTCACATACTTAACCTTTAATGAAGGTGATACAGTACCCATCGCATACAAGTCACATCTGTACACTTCCGCTGAATTGCGCTTTACATCTGTCGAAAAAGTTCTAACTGCAGTGCAAATGGCGATTCTAAAAGAACGCGCACTGGCACAGGGAAAGCGGATTCTGGTGGTAACACCCTGTCCTGCCCTAGAGGCAGTAACAAAGGCAAGTGTACCGAACTCAAAAGCAATGCATCCCCGTTGGATACAATGGGCTACATCCTTGACGTCTTCGGACGTCACTTTTGTTTTTGATTCTTCTCTGCAGACTCAGGAGTTTTTGCAGTATGAATTCGTTCATCCTCCTCCTTTGTTTTTACTACCGCTTGAGGATTACAAATGTGTGATCTACACCGATGGTTCGGCGCAACCGGCCACTGGGTCCAAGCATGCTTATTCAGCTGCATGTGCTATTGTTGCGGGTTCCTTTGTAAATGGAACGTTCAAATCCTCTGTAGTGCACACTCGCACACTTGGAGATAGTACCGCACAATTGGCCGAGCTGCATGCATTGCTACTTGCACTTGAGTTCGCTTCTCAGGATGAGACAACTCTTATTGTATGTGATTCCTTCTACTGTGTACAGTCTTACAATGACAATCTGTTTTTCTGGTCGAAAACGACTACAAGGACGCAAAAGGGAGCACAATTAAGCATAAAATGCTTTGGGTTCGAGTGGCAGAATTGCAACAACGTCTGCCTCTCACACAGGTGGTTCACACCTTAGGCCATCAGCGGGTGGGCGCACACGCTATTGGTAACGATCTGGCAGATGAAGCTGCCCGTTCAGCAGTAGTCACGTGTTCAGTAGCAGCGGTTACCAGGTCCATGTCTAAAATAGACCCTGTTATATTAGCAGCTATTGCTGCAACCAAGGAAGGTAATAATTACCCTACAGGTTTCCCTTCCAAGTATTCTTACACATTAAGTCCCGATCAGGTTCCTTATGTAACTATACCTGACGTTGGAGATCGGCTGATCCCCAACGCGGACCGCAGGAGTGCCTTGATATCAGCTGCACACGAAGGCATGGCTTCGGCTCATGCAGGTGTGTCAGCTACAGTTTCCATCTTGCAGCAGCGTTATTGGTGGCGTGGATTGTATAAAGACACCCGTGCTTTTGTGCTTTCTTGCGATGTTTGTCAACAGATTAAGCCTTCCACGGTAACACGTCCACCACAAACCCCGCTCTGCATTGCTAACAGACCCTTTGGGTGTGTTTACTTGGATCACTGCGGTCCATTCTCATCAGACACTGCCTATAAATACATCTTAGTGGCAGTGGACTCGTGCACACGGTTTCTCTGGGTCTGGCCACAACGGAGTGCTGACGCCCGAAATGTAATCAGGGATTTGCGTGTCTTTGTGGGAATTTTCGCATGCGGCACCTTCCATTCGGACCAAGGTCCAGCGTTTGCCTCTAGGGCTTACAAGGATGCAATGGCTTCGCTTGGGGTGCGGGTGAAATTTTCGTCTCCGTATAGGCCTGAGGGCAACTCTATCGTTGAACGAATGAACCGTGACTTAAAGCAATCCTTAACAGCTAGGGTTATAGGTACTGGCAGGAACTGGCTGGCCCATTTGTATACCGTTCAGCGTGCACTTAATAATCTCCCTAGAAGACCTCTGGGTGGGCGGACCCCATACGAAATGCTCTTTGGCATAAGAATGTTTGTGCCTGACCTTGAGGGTCCAGACATCGCGGCGCAATCCGCCAAGTTTGATGTAGATAACCATTCTGCTATGTTACAGGACTTACAAGAAGCCCGAGACAAACTTGCAACTACACATTTGCCTTCAGCCACAGATCCTGCGTTGCAGATTCCGGTAGCCGGCTGGCTTCCAAAGGTTGGAGAACTGGTTCGAGAAAAGGTGGAAAACAAAAAGAATTCGGCCCCTCTTTTCGTGCACCGGTTCCAGTTCTGGGCTTGAAGGGAACACGTACAGTCATTTTACCACCGCTTCCTGGTCGCAAGGAGAACAGATACATCTCAGTGGAAAATGTCAAGCTACAGCGCCTGGCCGATCCTGAATAGTGTCACACCAGCGGTCTCTTGTCCTGCCATTTATCGGACATATGTTCATAGTCCATCTGCACGAACGATCGCTGATGCTGTAATTGAGATGGTTGATTTGCCTGAATCCTCTACTTTGCCTGAAACTACGATTGATCCCCAACTCTCCACCAATATCGACGAGGACGAGTATACTTATCCTGCATCAGAATCGGTGGCACATCAACCAACAACGCCACTTGGCCCGACTCGTTATTCCTTTGATTCGGATTCCACATCTTCAAAAGTTCCATCCAAGTTCAGTATTTTTATATCCTGGTTTAGAGACAATTTTTTGATTCCCCCTGGACATACATCTGGTTGGTACTTTTCTTGATATTTTTGTTCATGTCCATTGGCTTTGTCACAGTGTTTTTTCTACTAATTAATGGTCACTATTTACCTGAACGCTCTGCTGTAGACTATGTTTCTGGAACTTTGGCTCCTCATTCCTCGTCTCACATCATGAAGCGTGACCACACATTTGTGAACATTTCAGCTTTCCCAGTTGCTGATGGCATCGTATGGGATGCAGTGAATTATCAAATCCATGGTCCGACGGAAATTATTAATGTACCTAATGTCCTTCGTGTTTCAATGGGTGATGTAGTACAAAATAATATTCATTCTGATGATTGGGATGTGCATGCCGTTGAAGCATTGTTTGCCGATTTAAAATATTATGCATCTTTTAATGCTGAAGATTTATATATGAATTCTGCTAATTATGCCGATTTGTATTGTTACCAACATTGGGGTAATCATTTTCTCCATAAGCCCAGTGCCCTGCGTAGTTCTGTTAACTATACCCAATGGGAACATTGTCCAAACCCCTTGCCAGGTAGCTCTCAAACTCTTCGGAATAAGTTTAATTATTTCACTGATTTTAATCGGTCGAACCCTGCATCCTATTATTTTAGACTAAATAACACATCAACTCAGAAAATTATGTTAACACACACCAAATTGCTTTATTCAGGTTCCTTTCTAAGTGCCCTAGCTGTGGGTGGTTATGAGTACTGGGATAATACAGTGGATTTAAAATCTATTTGGGGCTCCAAGCCATGGCAGGTACAGGGAACCGAGGCATTACACCGTGCTTGCCTCATCCCTACACAAATTATGTTCCTCAATGTCTCCATCTATCCAGACTACATGTTGGGGCTTAGCAACCACTAAACAATTGAATACTCCATCAATACCATCCCTGTCGAGTTTTCCCAATGAAAGCTCACGATTCAATATGTCCCTCGTGTCCCTGCAGGTTCTGTTACAAAATAATTCGTATAATGTTTCTGAGCTAGTTCAGTCACCCTGGTTGGTATGGCCTACATCATCAAATGCATGTCAAATGCGTTTTCACGACTCAGGAGCTAATTACACACAGGATAGGCCTGATCCGAGATTTACTGATTCCCGTACTGTCACTACATATTCTGTTGGTAAATTATGCAAACAATGGCTGCAACATTCGTCCCTTGATTCTGTTAAACAACATTTGTCCCTCCTTTCAGGCAATATTGATCTGTCCGACTTTGTTTTGGGACCTCGTGGTCCTCGACCTAAGAGATTCATTTATGAAACATATAATGAACTCTGGAAGCTATCACAAATGGAAGCTGCCTCCGTCTTCGGGAAATAGATCAAGCAAATATGGAAAAGGTGCTTGCTGTTGTTGACAATAGTATTAATACCCTGTCTTCTCGCATTTACACTTTAGAGAATATTGTGTCCTCTGTTGTCGATATTGTACAAGATGATGTTTCTGTGTTATATCATGGTCAGAATCAATTGCGCTCAGTTATGCAGTTTGCATGGACTTTACAAACGCTTAAGTTAGGTAAAGTGCCTTGGCATTTTTTGAACACCTCTGCCTTGTTTCTACCTTTTAACTTAACTGACAAACAGCAATTCATGTCCATGAAAGATGCAACTTACACTTTATTACATATCGAAAAGATGGATCCTTTGCCGTTTCTCTGTTGCAGAACTCGATTCTGCTGTGTGGCTAGTTCATGGGGTTATCGCTTTACCTTTTTCCTTATTTGAATTTGACTCGTGCATGAAACATTATCCTGTGGGCCGTTACCGGCCCTTGGGCAGTGCTTTCCTGCATGAACTCTGGTCCTTGCCTTTCATGTATAAATGCCTTCGGGACGGCAAGGAAGTCTTTCTCACGGGGGAGTACTGCAACTCGACTATGGGTCATTCGCTTATTTGTAAACACATTAAATTGCATGGCTCATGTAGGGTTTCCGCTCCTAATCTTGCTTGTGTGCTGAAAGGTATTCCTGCTCCTGTTATTTCTCCTACTTTCACTCTCCTTCCCAATGGTAGTTATTTACTTTTAAATAACGAAAACTGTTGTGGCCTGCAGGCTGGCATTCCTTACATTGTAACAGTTTCGCACAGAGTTGTCTGCTGCAAAAATGTGCTTTATCCTCCCCCTCATGGCAGGGTTGATATCTCTATTTGGCCTTCCATCCCTACCATGGAAGCAGATTTCAATAGACTGAGCAGAATAAAGGCTCTATTATTAAACGAGGAAGTTATGCTCACGTCCGCCCGGGAGACATTCATTCTCCAGGTGGCGAGTACCCACAGTGAAATACAGGCCCTTTTAAACACTAATCTCCCCCAACATTTTGGGGAGTTAATACATCGTATTTTTAACGCATCTAACACTGAAGGCCTAGTGCACTTTTTTAAGGTCGTAGGGTCGGGCTTGGTGTCCTCCTTCCAAACTATTTTTGGTGCCATCCCGGCTTTCATACATTCTATTTTTTCCAGTGTCTTTGGCGGTTTCCCATTGATCCTCGCTTTAGCGGCTGGTGTCTTACTCTTAATTTGCTTTCTGCGCGATGGCTGCTCCCCGATGGGACCTGCTCGATCCAGAACGCCTCCAGCTGCTCCGTGAGCGCCTTTTGGCCGGTTTTGGTGTCTTGCCATTGGCGACACTGGGTGTGTCATATACTCTTTCGTTTCGCTTTGCGTATTTCACTTGCGTGCAACCTGTGATGACTTGTGTCCGCTGTCCTTTCACCTGGACTCTGGATTATTGCCTCTCCAATTCGTCATTGTCTGTTCCGGATTTTGTTCAGTTGATGGGTCCCTTAGAGGCCCATGAGCAGGACTGTTCCGTTGCTGGCTGTATGGCGCGTGCGGCTGCACTGGGGATTTTGGTGCAATGGGATATCTGGGCGGCTGCCCAGGATCTCCTACAACGAGCTGTTTCAATTATCACGCAAGCTGTCCCGCATTGCTTTTGGATGCTCCCTTTGTTGAGGAGCATTCCTGCTCTTTTGATCTCATGGATTGGATGGCAGCTATGTTTTTTGACAATTCCAATGAAGAACTCCTGGAGGGTATGGCTTTTCTCTGCACTTACACTTTCATGGATTGACCTGCCCTTCGCCGTTTGGGCGCTCCCTGTGCTCCAACGACTGTGTTTCTCCTCTGATGGACCTCTGTCCTGACCGCTGGACTGCCCAGGGGAGGGTGTCTTGTGGATTGTTACCTGCCTTGTTATGTTGGCCTAGGCCTGGCTTCCATGTTGCTTTTCTTTGCGCACGTTACACTGAGCCGGGCCCCCCTCGCCCTTTGCTCGTGCCAAGTTCTTTTGCACTGTCTGCATTTTCTGTTGTTCACCTTTTTGGGCTCCGTCTGCACAAACATGTACAAGGTCACATAACAATGTATTTTGGTTCTTCCTGATATGGCCAGTCTCGCGCACCCAGACATAACATTAGGTGCAATTGCCATGAGGAATTTTGTGTGTTTTTAATACTGCGGTTTCCTAGCGCTTAACACACTTGGAGAAATCCCTTTCAGTGAGAAGAGCTATGATGTCCTGCTGATGTAATTCTGCATCTAGAGACTGAGGTATGAGGGTTCGCTAGTCAAAGCCCAGAGGTCTTCTATTTTATAATAAACTATCTTACTGCAAGGGAGGGTGGTAATGTTATTTATACGTTTATCCACTGAGCTCTGAGATGCTTTCCCGTTTGTATTCTATGGAATTGTAACCATGCTGCTTATATTAGTCATATGCATTATGCTATTAGTACTGACACGTGTACTGTACATTAGAGCACGTAAGTTGGAATAAACATTTTAAACTATCCAGTGTCTCTTCCTACGCACCTTGTGGACAAGTACGAGTGAGTGACGAAAGAGTGTTCTTGCTTCTGCGAGTCCTGAGATAAAGATACCGTGTTCTGGGTTGTCCAATCATTGGTACTTGGGTGCTAATGGGATGCTAAGCTAGTTGGGTTGGGGTTTTTGGGTGCTACGGTATATGGTGGCAAACCACTGTATTCCGGGGTCCCATTTTCCTGTGCATAGCTCTGTGTATGTGCAGAAACCTTATGACAGTGGTAGATTTATTAATAAATTCACATTGTAGACCCTTTTAGAGGGTCGCCTGAAAGCCTACCAAGCACTGGTGAGGTCCCTGACTTGTTTTCAACAGTCTGCCACCACCAGACATATTTCTGACCTCATGGGGTGAGAGCCAGCGCTCTCATAGGACAGATACCAAGCCTGATCTGGGCGAAGGTGCTTCAAACCTCCTCCAGGACAGGATAGCCTTCCTGGGCGGGAAGCTTCAAAGGTGATGCTGCCTTTGAAATCAAACCCAGGAACCTCCAGATGGTGGGGAAGGGCAATCCCCCTTTCCTGCTCCAGTTTTGGTGAGAAGAAAGGCAGGAAAATTAGTTAGATTAGGAGGAGGGTCGCCATTTAGCCTACACCACCCCTAAGGCGGCACACGCGATGTGAATCCCTCTCCTGAAATTACACTATCTTGGGATGGTGGAGAAACAACCTATCAGGGCTAGGGTAGGCCCCTTCCCAAAGGGAGTGGTCACTGGTGGGTGCATTCACCCTAAAGGTAGGTAATCCATTGTCTACTAACTATCTCCCCTTGTAACGCTCCTAAATTCAGTATATAGGTGGCACCCGAGACCTGAACATCAGATTCGACAGACAAAGTAAACCAGGACAAAGAAGACCCGCTGTATGAGAACTAAACCCCTGCTGCAGAATCAAATGGTGTCAAACCCTGCCTCCTGCCTCAAGGACTCGACAACCGCTGCCTGCTGTGTTGTCCTGAACCTGAAAGAACTCCAAGAACCCCTGACTTCCTTCAGCTTTCAAGAAATCACTGAGAAGCTCCCTTGGAGTGAAGGTATCACTCCCCTGCACACTGCAGGCTACGATCCCGTGATGTCCAGTTTGTAGACTTGCTGCTCCCCAATGACCTCCATGCAGCACCGAAGCAAGAAAAGGTACAACAGCCCCAGAGAGTCAGATCTGTCTTCCACCAAGTTCGGAGACACCAGGACCTACCGGAGCAGTGGCGTACCAATACCTGGGGTACACACACCCCAACGGCAAACACCAAGAAGAAGAGTCCACACCGGACTTCCAAAACACCAGAAGCAAGCACCCACCGAGGGACGTTGAGACACCTGAGACCCGCTTCCTGAGTGGCCCAGCTGTCCTGAGATCGCCTCTCCAAGTTGCCTGCTCTTGACCGCGAGGACCTCAAGACACACGACGCCCGGCTGACCTGTTCGCTCTGCACTCGGCCCCACCAGCCCGGCACCCACTAACCAGCTGTGCTCCCATGGTCCTCAAGCCCTTGTGACCTCCTCTCTCAAAGGAGCCCCATCGCACTTACCTGTAAGTCCTCCTGTGCAGTGTACTTTCAAGTGGCCCCCTTCGTCTTTGCCCACCAGCTTCCAAGACCCTTAGCACTCTGCTCCTGGCTGATCAGGGATGCTCCCGAACATCTCTTGCTGGAACTTTGGACCTGGTCCTGCCATCGACCTAATACAAGAAGGGGATCTATGTGAAAGCATTGCCTGAATTTATATGCATTTTTCTACTTTTCCCCAATCTTTCCTATGGTGTATACTTGCGCACAAAAGTGATATATTTTACAAACTCCGAAAGTACTTACCTTAGTACTGTGCTCTTGGTCTTAAACATTACATAAAAATTAATACTATCTTTATAAATTGGTCTTGGATTTATTCTTGAGTTTGTGTCTCATTTATTGCCTCTGTGAGTACAACATATGCTTAGCACTACCCTCTGATAAACTAAACTGCTCGCCCACACTACCACAAAAAGAGCATTCACGTTATCTGCTTTTTACCTCTGAATACCAGTTGGGGATTCAATGGACTTTCCACACAGTGTACTTCATTTTAGTACACTATACAGAGTGCCAGCTCCCTACATGTGTCCCGTCCGAATCATACTCCCGCCCCCACAGATAAGTGAGATTTTATTAGTTTACCTGACTGATTATAGCCTTCTCCACAGCATAACTTTTCAGCGATGCCCTGATGCTTATTACAAACCCTCTTGCTTATGTAAGCAGATTCAAAGCTCTGCAGCTTGGAGGTAAAAGGAGGGATTCTTTCAAGGATGCACTCTCCTTAAAATGCAATCAGGACCAAGCCCACACAAAAGGTGATATTTATATGCTGCTGACAGGCAGCGGCACCTTCCCTGGGAAGGGATGAGAGGGGGCGAGGGAAAGGTTTAGCACAAAAAGCAATCCACAGAACGACAGATGGGGTTTGTTTTCGTTAAAACTCTTTTCCTGTTGGGAGGTGTTTTCAAAGAGCTTGAAACCAGGGACCAGCTCAGCCCCTTCGCTCCTGATAGCCGGGGAAGATTTTGGGTTGCACACCATTTCTGAGCAGTAAGGTAGTTCCCCTTCACATTCAGTGGTGGTTTCTCTTTACGGGCGTCGGGGCTCCGCCCCCGTTACATACAGCAATAATAATGCTTAATGCTCATTTTGTTTTCATTTAAAAAAAACTGCCCCCTTTTTGTAATTTAACTTATCATTTTATGTTGAACACGGAGCACTGTCGGGCAGACACTGTCTGCACTACTCACCATCAACACCGGCGTTGTCCAATAAGCATTGTGGACACAGTCATCACGTGATTGTTGTTTTCTCCCCGGGCGGGCTGAAAGAAGTCTAAGTGTTTGCCGGGCTGACAACCTCACAGCCCTGATGCCTGTGAGGTCATCAGCTCAGCAAAGACTTAGATTTAAAGCCCAGTCTCCACCCCCTGATGGTGTGGAGGTAAAGTTTGCCCCAGGCGTTTTAAATGCAAGCCCGGGATAACAAAACCTCCACGTCAATCACAGAGTGAGGAGCCTTGGCACCCCACCCTTTCCCAACTCATTAGAGGGCGTGGGTGGGATCCCCGTGACGATTTGGGAAAGGGTATGGCAGTCAGGAAGCCAAGGATCGAGTCTGCGCAGACTCGACCTGTAGTGAGTGAGGCTGCTTCCCACGTGTCAGTTAATCCTGGTCATTGTGGACGCACTGGACGCCATTTCTTAAATACTGCTGTGCAGCGTGACCGACTGCATGTTTGTTGGTTGAGGCAGCAGTATGAATTACTGCTGGGAGGCTGCAGCAGCTAGTCCATGGGCACAACAGGTTGCTGTCAGGAGTGGGACTTGTGCTGTGCACGTCGTGACGGTGTGCGGACGGTGTTATGTGAACTCGAGCAGTTCACCACCAGCCGGTAAGGCCCAGGCCCATTTTTTCACTTCATTTTATGATTTTACAAAGGGAAGCAAGTGGTGTGCCGTGTGCCATCATGTGTCGGCACCGGGACTTGCTCTCTTCGATGCGCACATGACTCCTGCCGTCCACCCTTCGAAACCATTCCAGCAACTCCCGTGCCTCTGCTGGTGACCCCAAGATCCACTTCAGAATACATGAGCAATGGTCAGAATGTGAGGGAGTGCCTCACGCTTGTCCACCAATAGATGCGGATTATGGGCCATGACTTACTTTTCTAAAATGGTTTAAACAGTAATCATTTTGCTAGCCGCTAGCAAGCTTTTTTAGGTCTCTCTGACTGACCTCCTTGCTAGGGTGCCCCTCTGATACCTGGCAGCTCGGGCCACAATATCGGAAGTCTACGACTATGAGCAATCTTTGAACACACAGAGTAACAAGATTCTACCAACTCGGTTTCCTCTGTGGAATCTTCCCTCTGCTGCTGACCCAGCACGAGCACAAATAAATATTCCAGGAAGCAGCACTTACACTGATGTCCGTAGTACACGCGCAGCGGATTTAATCACATATAATAGGACACCGAACATTTCAATCTCCCGATTCTGCATTTTTATTTGTACAGAGTTATAGCCGCGAGCATGAAGCTCTGAGATATTGTTAAGTACCAGTAAGATTACATAATATGATAGAAACGACGTCGGAAGAACCACATTATCATGATTGGTAAGTGCAGAAAACGTGTTCATGAAAATATTCTGCAGTTGGTGAAAGTCTAGAATGAAGCAAATCGCGTCAAAGAAACAGAGTTTGTCCTGAGCCTCTTTGTGTGTTGAAGCCCTTTGATGAATCGGATATTTTGTGAGGTCACAACTGCCAGGATTGGTATCTACACCCTGGTATCCCGGCATATGGCCCTAACACTTTGTAGTAGGCAAGAGGAAGATATTTAGCCTCCCGTAAAGCGACCGAGAAGAAGAGGAGAGACGTCTCTCCCCCTTTGAACCTGTGGCCTCAGTCCCCCAGAGGAGCTCCTGAGAGTTTCTGAGCATCTGGAGCACCCACCGAAACTGAACTGTTTGCTTAAAATTGTGAAAGTGTCACATTTACTTTCAACTGCCTTTGGACTCATAGGCATTGCTGTTAAAAGTAACACTATGTTTTTGGACAGAAGGTGTTCTAAAAACGAAACTTTTTAAACACAGTTTTCTGGGGGTTTAAGTTTGGTTCAAGTGTCAAAAATTAGTTCAGTGCTGCCCATGGTGTATATTGTAAAAAGTACAGCCTCCTAAAATAACATTGACTTTTGAGATTTACGTTGTGTTCTATGGACACTTTTCGCCTTTTATTTAAAAAATCATAACTTCTCACTCCCTTTGCCCATTTTTAAAAATGTTGGTATTGTGTGTTTTCCACAACTTGCTGTTCCAGAGAGAGGAGGCATATTCTTTTAACTGAGCTACATTTTTAACAGCTGCAGAAGACAAAGGAGAGTTCAGTTAAGAACAGTTGCTATGTTGTGGAAATAAAGCCTTTGCGAAATTGTGCGTCTACATATTCACAAATATTTCAAAAATTTCTAATTTTTGTCGAATTAAGTGGGAAACAGACATACGAACAAAGCAAGGAATTTAGTGTTTGTTTTTCTGAAGTTGTATGGGAAGTGAACCTCAGGTCATGAGCAGAATGGGTGTAGTGAAGTACAGCGCGCAGCCAGCTTGTCCATGGTGTTCAGTAAATAAAAGTTCTTATAAGAGAAAACGTAGAAGGCTATTAAGAACAGGGCACAGAAACAGGTGCATCTTTTCAGAAGGAGGGGACAGTTAAAGAATTCCTTACCGAGCGCCTCCATGTATGGGTCAAAATTGTGACTGGAGACCAGTTTTGTCGCGTGTTGTTTCAGTGTGTGGCAACTCCACCAGTAGAAACGATAACATGGGAAGCCTTTGCTGTTACATGCAGGCATGTTTTATACAGAGTACTACTTGAAATGCATTCATATTTTCTGCACTTTTTTTTAATGGTGTTTCTTGCATGAAAACAGAAAATTAATTTAAGGAAATAGTGTCATCATATTGATGTACAGCACCGCACAGTCAATTAATGTATTTATTGTATAGTTAAAACCATTACAAGTGTATGATTGTGTTCAAAAGTTAATATGGGCAAATGATAACATCAGCATATGCAAAGATTGTCCTCTATAGCTCATGAAAATTGGCAATTTCTTAAATGATAAATAATTCAATCGTATTGCTTTATTAACCTTCCTGCTTTCACAAATTTGCATGAAAATGCACCATTTGTCCACTCTTTTTTTCAAAATTTTCACGGGGGAGAACCCCCCCGAACCCCTCTTAAATTGTTCGGGCTCGCTCGCTACACTCGCTCGGCATAGTGAAGTACGGCAATAATTTTACGCCTTACCACTTTCAAATGTCACCAGCCGCCACTGTTCACATTCCAACCCAAATACAGTACATTTTAATACATAAAATGAGACCAAAATGACGAAAATCCAATAAGGAAAAACGAAGAACTGAATTCTTAAAGTTTAAGGTTCAAAATAGTGCCAAAAATGTTCTGCATCAAATTCAGTCATCTGGTTGCACTTGACCAGTACCTAGGCACAAGTTAAGGCTGTCCACGATGGAGCTAGGGTTGAATATACAAATCAGGTTCAACCCAGTCCAAGGTTTTACCTACGGACCTAGTTTATGGAATAGAAGTAAAAAATTCTCAGCAGGGCAAGGAAGCAGACTGTGGTCAAAGAGGGCTCTGTGACGTCAGTTAGCTGCTAGACAAGATCTCAGTGAAGCCAATAACTTTTGTTGCAAAAGCTTGGAATGGGAAAAAAATCCAATTTTGCGCCCAAGGAACGACCCTTGCCAGCCAGATACTCTTGGTGCCTTCCTCCTGCAAAGATTTCTACATTCGTTTTTAGTCACTTTTAGGAAGCTCGGATTCTTCCTGAGGGCCAAGGCTGTGACTGTAGCTGAAGAAGGCTCCACAAGGCTGTACACCGTCTCTGCAAACTCTTGCTGAATCAAATTGGCTGGTATTGAAAACCTCTGAGTGGGAGCAACCTTCCCACCAAAACTTCAAAATGAAGCCCCTACTGTGTTGGCTCCAGAGGTCTCGGCCTCCCCCTTTGTTGAAGTGAGCCTGGGCTGCCCAACCCAGGTGGAGTGTGACAAACAAATTATAAGGTAGATATTTCCTTCCCACCCCTTCCTTTTCCAAGGAGCTGAGTCAATCACTGATAATTGCTCTGTTTGTGTGGGCCAGCCATTGTTGCCTCTGCTGGGGAGCAGTGTAAATAACCTGGCCCAGTAAAAGAGGGGAAGGTCCTGGAATCTTAATATGAGCTGAGTCAGCGAAATATGACAATTCCTGATGATACAGAAGATGTGGATGTAGTGTGTTGGGGTTTGCAAATTCAAACTTGGTGTGCATGTTTTACATCACTTAGGGACCTTGCTGCTCTCTGTGGAGCACAAACTGCAATTTAGAACAGATTTCATTGATTTGTATAATACAATGAAAACATCACAGATTTTACAGTAAGCCCTACAGATGTATACTATGAACTCCCATTCATATTATAAGGCCTACCTCAGTCACTACCAAACCAAAAGTTGACCTTCTTTATCATCCCTTTAGGCATAATTGTGCCTTTGAAATAAAAGTACACCTTGGACGTTATTTTCTAAGGTGTTACATGGGCACTTGCTTGCCACAAAGTGACACAAAGCATTGCATCGATTTACTTACAATTGTAAGCCCTGCAGCCATAGTGCAAAATTGTGTGCCACAAGCACCTAAAAAACCCATAGTAAAAAAAACTCTGTTTGTCCAGCTGCAGGTGTGAAATAGCTGCAGTACTTGAAGACAAGGGATTGACAGTTCCAGAAAGAAATGAAAGACTTCCTGTTTTTGGGCATAACCTTTGTAAACCTTCGAGGCCTAGCAGTAGTAATTTGTAGTTTAATAGAATAGTGACATTCTAAATTGGAGGTTCTTGCTAGTATTGCAGTTAGTGAATTTTACATTAAATACATTAAAATTAATCTGTTGGCAATGCATTAGAAGACAAACAGCAAGTCTCACCAAGGCACAGTAAGGGCAGGTGGACCTAAAACTTTGCTGCTAAAGTTGGAGTATAACTCCATCTCAGGGCCAGTTCAGCCAATTTACTACTAATAAAAATAGGGACTAAACATGATACAGATAATTTGAAGTCGATATTGTGGTCTTCTGCAATATTGACTTTTTAGCAATACAACCTTTCCTCTAAGAATATACCTGACTTCTTGCAACGCGCTAGAAAATACAGATGTCGATTTAACATTTTTACTCTTTGTTCATCTTTTTAGTACATTTTTTGCCATACAGTACATTGAATTATAGGCTCCTTGAGAGAGGAAGGGCCTGGAGGGGAGCCATCCTACCAACAAAAAGAGCTTTAGGAGACCTAAAACCGAGGTCTTCAGTGGGCCCCTGGGGGTGGGGATGGGGTGTCAGGCTGCCTCAAATATGCATAAATGGTACAAAGATGCAGGGTCAAACTGGCCTGTAGATCAATCTCGCCATGCCCGAAGGCCTTGCCTGAGAGGTCAGTGTGCGGGCTGTTTCTTTGGCTGTTTGTGGGCCTGTTTTATGGTCTGGTGGACCAGTATTTGCTGTTCATTTCCCTGATATTATCACACACATTGTCTGCACAAATGTATGCAGTCTCCCATACTTTGCAAAACACTTTTACAAGTTCAAAACTGCCCGGATTTGCAATTGTGGGCTCCTTTGTGAGCTATCTAATTCCTGTCCCAGTCCGAGTTTGCGAGGATAAAACAAGGGAGGGGTATAACAATTCCTTGTCAGGAACGAAAGATTCAGATTATGCTTCTCATTCTTTACTGTTAACATCACAGCAGCCAATAAAGACACTCAAAACTTTAAACTGCATATCCCATGAGCCCCAACAGCCCAACGTCCTATCCAAGCACAGGAGCCATGCCCCCTCTATATGCTGACATTACCATAGTCCTTCCTCTTTCTTTGCTGCTGTGACAATAGAATCTGATGCCAGCTGATGGGGCTGGCGGGGCCAGGTGTGGCCCGGTAGACTCGAGGGGCAGGTGGTCCCCAGATGAGCTGAACCATCATATCAATTGTCTAGAGCTATTGGCGGGGTCATTTGCGGTTCGCACTCTATCCCCATGCAAGACGAATTGTTGCATTCTTCTCCGAATGGGCATGTGAGCAGTACGGTATATCAACCGTCTGGGCAGGTCGAGATCCCGTCTTCTGGTGTCAATTGCCAAAGACTTCTGGCATTATTGTCTCCAACATCAGATCTCGGTGACGGCAGAATATATTCCGGGCCGGTTCAATGTGATTGCGGACTGGAACTCTTGCTTCCTATGTGATTTCAGTGATTGACGACTTTATCCTCGAGTCTCTCACAGGCTGAATCAGCTTTGGGGTCCGTGCTCGATCGATCTCAATGCATCTCATCTGAATGTGCATCTCCCGATATTTGACTCGTGGAGGCTGGATCCTCTTGTGGCCGCCTTTGACACATTCCTTCAGTCATGGATGATGGGTCGTCTGTATGCATTTCCCCCTTTCTCTATGATTCAGAGGGTACTCTCACAGGTGAGTTGGCAAAAGGCGGATCTGGCCTTAGTGACCCCATGTTGGAAAGCCCAGGCTCGGTTTCCTGTAGCGATGTTGCTATCTTGCGCACTGCCTGTTGGATTCTCCCCCTTCCGAATCGCCGCCTAACCGACGGGCCTTCTACATCCACTGGTGTCTCAGGGGCTCTTGTCCCTCATGGCATGGAGACTTTTGGGAGACGCTGGCAAGAGTCAGGAGTTTCTGGTGGCGCTATGTTCTTCTTGTCACAATCTTGGGCTCCCTCTACACACAAGTGATATGAGGCAGCTTGGTAACAACGGGTGTGTTGGTGTAATGAAAGGAGTGTGGATTCCTTGGGGGCAGGTGTCCATAGGATTGTGAATTTTCTGTCTGATTTGGCCAGCCAGGGTCTTGCCTATAGAACTGTTAGCAACTTCCGTTCTGCTGGTCATCCCCATTTAGATGGTAAACCGGTAGTTGAACATCCATTGATATGCAAGTTACTTATGGGTATTCGGATGGTCCGCTCCCTCAACCGAAGTATTCTTTGTTAAGGGACGTTGACGTGGTCTTGCGTTTTCTTAGGTCCTGGCGTGCTCATGAGGATCTTTCTCATAAACAACTGTGTGGAAAGCTCATGCTTCTTTTATGCTTGGTTTCCTGCAGACGTGTTTCAGATGTAAGAGCTCTGGACTTGACAGGTAGAGTATTTACTCCCTCGGGTGTCTTTTACAATTTCAAGCCTTACAAAAACTGCATCATGTTGTATCTGTTTTCCTGCTTTTCCTCATCATCAGAGATTATGTATGGTTAAATGCCTCAAGGCATAAGAGGAATGTACACATGAACTGCGGAGGGATTCCATGGGTCAATTACTTTATAGAAACCTTTCCACCCGGTCTCTTCAGCAACCTTGGCTAGATGGGTTAAATGGTTTTTGGCTGAAGCTGGTATAGATATCTCCATTTTTGGAGCTCATTCTGTGAGAGAGACCATGGCCTATAAGGTTTTTTTCTGTGGGTTCTCGCTTAGAGAACAATACAGCTGCAGTGGACTGGTATTCTGATTCCACCTTTAAGGTCTTCTATCACAAGTCTATTGTGGATGTGGCATCAATGGTGGCGGCTCAACTTTAAACTAGCATATTCTGAAGCCTTTGTTCCTGACAAAGAATAAAAAATATTCTAGCTAACAGGCTAATAATTTTCAATTCTATTAAGAACACGGATGCGAGAATTAGCCCACCCTGAGATGTTGGCATGTATTTCCATGGGGATTGTTCCTTTTTGCATATTGATTATACATGACGGTTCCATGTTATATTATCTTTTGATGCACTGTTGTTGTATCTTATTTTGCCCCCTGAATTTGATTCTTACATTGTATGGGATGGCTATTACGGTCCTGTTTTTCATTTCAGATACAGATGTTAAATCGGCTTGATGCTGATTATCATATTGCTGGTGGCTGATCAGCTGTTGTTACGAAAGGACTTCGCCTTTTAGAGAACGGATGTATGATCAGCTTGAAGCTGGATATCAAGTGGCTGATGGTTGCCCAGTTGCATTGCTGAGACAGACGTTCGTCTTCGTTTGCTGTGTTCTGTTACTCCAGTTGATTGGACATGTTGGTTCAATCAAGGTTTCGTGTTGGGTTCAGGTATTGAGACTTTATGTTAAGATTTGCAAAGAAAGAGGAAGGACTGTGGTGATGGCAGCATATATAGGGGGTACAGCTCCTGTGATTGGATGGGGCATTGTGCTGTTGTGGCTCATGGCATATGCATTGGCTGCTGTGAAGTTAACAGTAAAGAAAGAGGAGCATAATCCTCACCTCCGTGTCCTTAATAGAATTGAAAATTCTTGGCGTTTTAGCTAGAAAACTTCTCATCCACCTGCCAAAAGCTGGTCACTTTCCAACAGGTTTGCAGACGGTTAACACTTGCAGTCCTGAGGGACACGCACAGAGAAAACTGTCTGAAACACAGGAAACATGTTGGCAAATTGTAAGATGAGGAAACAATAATTCAGTAAAGTGCATATGAAGGCTGAGATTAACAAACATTGTGCACTGGGTTAGCATCACAAAAGAGATGCAAGCCTGCGCAGAATGTTTTTTTATTTACTTTCGACCACAAAACTTGCTTTGCTCTGGAAAGTTTCCAGAAAGTAACGCAAAGCAGTGCAAAGCACTGGTTTGTATTACTTTGCATCAAGGAGGCATTCCATATGGGGTACATGGTTGTTCCCATGCAACCACCCGTGGTTTTTGATTGAAAACCCTATCTAATAACAATAGCAGACAGTGTTTTGCACCACACAAAAAAGCCACTTGAAAGCAGCCGTTAAAAAGGAGAAATGCTTTTATTTCTCCTAACTTTTCCCACTCTGCAAGTGTGCTCGACTGTACAGCACACATTTGAAATAGGAGAAAAGACAGTTTATCTAGGCATAGTATTTTGTACTGGAAGGGTGCTCTTCCAGTACAAAACCTATGCTAGACTCACGCAGACACAGTTGCACTATGGCACGAAAGGTGTGTGTGCAGGGCTTGGCAGCCTGATTTTGTGCCAGTGCTAGGGAGAGAGCAGTATAGTGCCATATATTTGTAGATATGGGGCTTTCCTGCTCTTTTTCTCTCACACAACACAGCACAGCAACTTTGGGTGCCAGAGTGCATTGTGTGAACGTTTTGGTTGCAGGTTGAAGTAAAGCAATTAGAAAGATCAGCATATCACACCATTATGGTAAGGGATGCCATTTACCTTTCAACCAGGCTGTATTTTGTTCCCAAGACACATTTCATTTGAGGAGCCTGCCTGTTCTAGCAACTACTCTGCAGCTGGGGCCGGTATTTACTCTTATTACCATAGGCAGTTGAACAGTGGACTGCAAATCTGTATATCAACAACAAAAATATGTTCCTACAAAATCATTTTTTTTACAGCAGATCTAATTGCACAATATTGTGAAGGTAAGTCTATATAGGTAAGTTTAGATGATCTACTTCACAGTTACATACCTTGAAGATATGTATAACATTAAGGTACAGAAATGTGGAGTTAGGAATAGTAAGTCTAAACTTACCTATATGGACCTTGCGTCAAGATATTGAGGTAGTCAATATTCCAGATACAACATTTTTGTAGGACGATATTTTAAACAAATATTTTGCCAGTACACCACAAAGTGTGTCTCAGCTGTCAACTGTTTTGATAGGTATATGGTTGTTCACATGCCAAGCATTAGCAACATCTAGTCAATCAATCTGAACCTGGGCTGGAACCTGGAGCCTTATACTGCAGCCAAACTGCAGACCTATGATCGCTTACATTTACTGGACAGACTTTCTCAGGTTTGGACGTCAGCCTCCAATGAATCCCTAACCTCTTCGGATCTCCAGTTGTTCAAGCTGTCCACTACTTCCTTGGCTAATAAAGAGTGAAGAAAACATATTTTGCTGATGTTCAAAAGGTTTCAATTCAGGTGGAATTCTCCACAGTTCCCACATTTTAATGAATTCCTTGCTGCAAAGATTTCCTTATATCTTCCTGCTGCATTAGGGTAAATATCCAATAAGCAAAATGTTGCTTATGGGGGCCATCATAACAGGCGTGGCCAATATAATGAAGGGCGTGGCTTAAAACATTTATGCTAAAAATCTGTGCTCAGCATAATGTGCCCTGCGACTGGTATTTTGCTGCTTCTGTTATTGCCTCCACATATATAATACAACAAGTAACCTTACACCTATAACAAGCCAGGACTATTGGCTTTGTCAAAGGTTGTTAGTTGCATTAGATAAGAATGTGGCCTAACGGCTAGGGCGGTCGACCTCGGAGTTGGGGAACCGTGTTCGAGTCTCGGCAGGGACGCTCAACATTCTGTGATTCTAGGCAAATCACTTAATCTCCCCGTACCTAACAAAAATGAATGTGTCCGTCTTTAACGTAACTGGTGCTCATGTAAAGGGCTCTGATACCTTTGGGTCTAGTTAGCGCTATATAAAACTTCACACAAAAAAAATATACTATATGCATAAATACAACTATGGCTTTCTTTGTTCAGGGCACAAGTCAGGGGTACACGCAGGTACACAGCGTCCACCCACTATTTTCACAGCGTGCATGCCGTCCCCCCTGCCAAGAAGTTGGGCCCCACAGAAATATGCTGAACTTGTCCTGTGTGATTTTCAGACACCGGGACATGTTCAGTAGTGCCTGCATGTTGTCTGCTTTCGATGTCCAGCAGCAACGTTTAGTCAGGGAGGGGGCTTTCTTCACCTCCAGCTGGGCCATAGTTAAGGGGCCATTAGGCCTCCTTTTGTTTGAGTATCCTGACTGGAGGCGGCCTGGAACCTCACACTTACATGTAAATGCCACGGAGGGGAAACAAAGGCACACAGCTTGTTATTTCTTCACAGGTACTTAAGAGAGGCATGTTTTTGCCTTTGTTCAGTCCCTGTATATAAGAGATGCATGCACTGTAAGAATGTCAGGTGTGTTGGTCTGTCCCAGTATTTACACAAATAACAATTTCAATAGCACTATTTTATTTCTGTTATAGCGCTACGCAAACCAATGCTGGGTGTCAGAGTTCTTTACGAAACATACACATTATAAATTGACAATAAATCATGTACATGTGTAAATCAATGTACAAGATGAGTTACATGAGACAGTGAGGGTTACAAGGTGTAGGAGTCACGTCCTTCATACCTCACTGTGGTCTTTTAGCAGGATTACAATTTATGAACTACAGGATCTCTGTGCTAAGAGCAGTAATCCACTTTACTATCTACATAAAATAAAAATCTGTCATCTGCATGTTATGTGATGTGCTTTGCAGGAGACACATTAACCTAATACTACTTTTATTCAAATCTGGGACTTCTCAAAACACAGATCATCATCTCTCCAACAAACGTTTTCACCTCTAGAGTTATCTCACCATTATTATTATTCCCTGAGATTTACTGGGCACCTTTTACAGCAGATGCCTTAACCCAATCAAATATTTTAAAATGTAGACTTTGGAACCAATTAAACAGAACAGATCTACTGCCATGCGTCTCCCTGTTGCCAAATTCTTTGTGGCAGGATTAAAAATAATTAATGTATTAAGTTGAGGCCCAGATTTTGCGTCGGAATTGCACCACTTTTTTGGCACAACCCCAAAGCCAAATCTCATTTGTTAAATCTCATAAAGCACTTAAATGTACTCATGATATACTCGATCAGTAGCGGTCCGTGGTAGGAGTGCCGGCCTGGCGATGACGTGGGGCGGGGAGGGGCAGGGTGGGGGTAGTAAACCACGGATAACGGCCGAATACAGGTAAGTAAACATTTAAATAAATAAAACAAATTTTGTTGTGAGCGCTGCATCGCCAAATGCGATGTAGTGCGCGTAACGAAATTCGTTTTATTTATTTAAATGTTTACTTACCTGTATTCGGCCGTAATCCGTGGTTTACTACCCCCCACCCTGCCCCTCCCCCGCCCCACGTCACCGACCGGCCTGCACTCCTACCACGGACCGCTACTGTACCCGATCAACATATGTGTGAGGTCTTAATATCTGATGTCACTTCTTATGAGTCATTTCCAGTGAGGTCACTTCGTGTTATGTCACGTGCAATGTCACGCGTCGTGATGGCATGCGTCATGATTTCACTTGCATACTGCCTAACTTGGTTAGGCCCCCACTTCTTTTTTAGGACTTGTGGTCTAGGTTCGTTGTAAATAATATTGAAAATGCTTTAGTTCTTGCGCGAGAGGTTGTGGTGTAATGGCTAGAGCTGCCAACTTTGGAGCTGATGGAGCAGGTTGAGTCTCAACGTCAGCTCAACATCCTGTGTTTCTGGGCACGTCACTTAATCGCCCGTGACTACCAAAAAATAAATGAATATGTCCATGTTGATGGTCATGTAAAATAATTCAAGTTTTTGAATATATAGCTGTAAAAAAATAAAAGTTACATCAAAAATAGTGTACTGTCGCAGAGTTAAGATTTTTTTTCCATTCTGAGAGTGAGAACGAAAATGGAGAGCCCGATAGGGATCCGTCTCAGCACCTGCTTTTAAGAACTGCTTGTAGCACCGGCAAGACCAGGCCCACTTAAAGCCCTGGGCTCCGATTCACTTAAAACTGGGCATCGCAGTACTGTGTGAAAATGTGAAGTGAGAGATGTGTGAACCAAAATACAGTTGTGCAGTATTGTATATACCAAGAATTAAGAACTGATTATATCAACCGTGATTACGCTAAAAATTATTTTTTAGCCTAACATGAGTAATCAATCAGCACACAAACGTGAGCAAATCGTGCCATGCATGAGGCAAACACTCCAGGACAAATTTCCTTGTGCAGACAACTGCTCAATGTAAGCTTGGTCAAAAAAAAGGTATAATATAATTTGCACGGTAAGCATGGAAATATCACAGAGAATTTTGCTTGCGCATTGCTTGTGCCTGGTATAATTTATCGCTAAGATTCCACACAAAACTATCTTGCCCTACTTTAGAAGATCTGACCTTGCATGAAATCCTATGGGTGTTTATGCTCATTCAAACACGTTGACCCCCTGCTATGCCCCTTTTGTAAGCATTAACTGGTGAAGAAAAAAAGGTTCTCTATAGGGATAGATGTTAGGGTAACATCATTCATCAACAATGGAATCATTATTTCTCATTGGAAGTCAGATTCAATCTGTCTAGGTGAACGTTTTTTAACATATACATATCCTTAGCAGGGGCGGCTCCTTCACTAGGGCGGAGGAGCGTCGCCCCACTGCTTTCTCGCAGTGCGAGAAGCAGAAATATAAAATGGTAATAACTACCATTTTATGTTTCTGCTTCTTGCACTGCGAGAAAGCAGAAATGTTTGGTTGGAGGCGGGCGGGTCTGTTCTAGGGCAGGGGAGGAGTGGCTTGCCCACTGCTGAGAGCGCTGACTGTTTCGTCAGCCCTCTGGGGCCAACCAAACCAGTCGTGTGCACTCTGCCTTTTCTCCATGTAGGCTGCAAGCAGCCTACATAGAGAAAATGGCCTCCTCATAGGCGCCTGGCTGGTCGGCGTCCCGACCAATCACAATGCTGCCATTGCAGCATTTTGATTGGCTATGGGGAGAGGAG
Organism: Calotriton arnoldi; assembly: GCA_963921515.1. NCBI lineage: Eukaryota > Metazoa > Chordata > Amphibia > Caudata > Salamandridae > Calotriton > Calotriton arnoldi. The sequence continues at coordinate 370,157 of CAWUFW010012589.1, forward strand.
GGAGGCTGCCTGCTTCTTGTTCGTGCCGGAGGCAGGAGCAGGCGCCGAGCAGGACTGGCGCCGAGAAAAAGCAGGACCCGGCCGCGAAGGTAAGTTAACTTTTTTTATTTTTACTTTAAATTAAACCCCCTTGCGCGACCCCCTCCCTGCGCGACCCTCCATCTCCCCACCCGTGAGTCATGCCGGCCACGACTGATCCTTAGGCCTCCAAATAGAGCCAGAATCATGTTTACAGATTCACCAAATCAGAACAGCCAAAACAATTATATAGTATGTTATATAAGACAGGCCATACATGTACAAATTCAGACAATAAATACACATTTTTATTCCGCCAACTTTAATGTACCAATTTTTTGCTTAAAGTTGCAAACTACAGTCCTGTCTACCTTTCCATGTAAGTATTCAGTCCATTATCCACCCTGAGGTATTTCCGCGCATTGGAGAAGGGAGTTGAATGAAGACAAGCTCAACTTTATATTTTTCTTCTTGCTGAACTAATTTTTTAGGTAATACTATTTATTTTTGTTTGAACTCCTCATGAGGGAAGTCGATGGGTTTCGGCCACATAAATTATGACTATGTGGATTTTATGACAAGCCCGGAGGCTTCATATTATGCTCCACTTCTTACTTCATTACTCACAGCATACAGTGAAGAAAGTGATATGTTATTGAACAAACAAATAAACACATGAAAAACTATCATTCCCATGATGCCATGGGAAGAAAACTACAAAATGACAACATAAAGGTTCTCAAATGGTATATACAGAAGGTATTGTCCTGGTTCTTCCTCTTTCTTGATGCTCTAGCAGTCAATTAAGTAACACTTTATTTATATCAAATTTAAATCTCTTGTTAATTGACTTTTACTGACTTGTATTTCGAGAATTCTGGTACTCTGTTAATAATTTTCATTTCAGGCATGCTCACAGTTTCAAAATAAACATTCTTATCTTTTAATGAGGAGAGAGAATTCAAAGACTCTCTCCTCACAGAGCGTGGGTGACGCCTTATTACCCCAGGTCCCCCTTGTCCTCATCTCATTCATCACTAATGAGGAATTTCCACCTTGCAATATAGAAAAAAAAGAACGAGAAGATTGTGAGGAGTATATGCCCCTCCCATAAGGCTGGTGCCTACATAGGCAATACTTGCCCAGCATTCCTCCTGTAATTTTTCTATCTTGCATGTAGACAGGGACAAGGAGATGGCAGACCCTGCAGGGCTTGGTCAGCGGACAAGATTGCTGTTTTTCTCCCTTCCTTTCCATCTGGGCGGAACCGGAAGAAAGAAGGTTTGCCTCTTCCAGCCTTTTGGGCTTACGGTGAGACTGCTGCAGGAGAGCTTGGCGTCCATTGTTTCTCTTTCTTGCTGCATGCTTGCCATAATGTGCATTCCACGCATGATCCAGGTCCTCTGAGTGTCATTGGTGGCACATGCATGATCTCCGGAGGTCCGTGCATGCACAATGGAAGGCTCTTTCTCGGTGTTCAGAATGGATTTAAATTACACTGGGTGCAGATACATCCACATAGCGGTGTATCCCCTTGCTTGTGGCTGTGGTTCCAGGATATTTGGGGCACTATCTGTGTGGAATAATGGGCAAGCATTCACATAAGAGGAGCATGTGGTCTCCTCTTCCTCTAATTCTTCTTCCTCCTCTCTCCCTGCAAAACGCTGTACTGAGTGTTCGGAGGATCGTTTAAGGAGCCTCATTAAGGCTGGTTGGGGCTTCTGGGGCACATGGCAGTGGCCGTCTTCACAGAGCCTTTGGTCAGGTTCCATCTCTGACCTTTTTGGACTCATCTGCATGCCTGGTGTAATCCAGCCTCCGCCGACTTCAATGTGATGGTGCCAGTGAATTTGGATATGCGGCTGGAGCTCCTGTGGTGGATGAATCCCTCCTGTCGTTCTAAAGAGGTGTTTTTTCAGCCACATCCCCCAAAAGTGCTGATAACTGATGCCAGCTCTTTGATTGGGGGGGCACTCTAGAGTGAGAGTCGATTCAGGCCAGATGGCCTCTTTCCGACAGCAGACACTCCTCCAATTAGAGGGAACTCACAGCTGTGTTTAGAGTGGTCTTGGGGTTCTAGCAGGTTTTGAAGGGTTGAAATTTGGTTGTCAGGGCCAACAATATGGTAGCAGTGTCATATCTCAACAACTAGGGGGTTCCAGATCAAAGTCCTTGAATCTGGTTGTGGCCCCTTTGTTCCGATGGGCAGAGTGTCATGTGGTGTCCCTTCTGGCAGTGCACATCAGGGGGTGGACAATGTGGTGGTGGATTCCCTCAGCAGAGTGTATTCCTCTTCTGAAGAGATGTTCCTGACTAGGACAGTTTTTTGCCAGATCTGTGTAAGGTAGAGGCTGGGCCTAGATCTGTTCCCTTCCTGTCACAATGCTCAGCTTCCCTGTTTTTGCACCAGAGGGCTTTGGGGTGTGGATGCATTGCAGATCCCTTGGCTGACGTCTCTTCTGTATGCCTTTCTGCCAATACCTCTGATTCCTAAACTATTGGCCAGGATGTTGAGGGAATGCAGGAAAATGATCTTGGTGGTCCTGTTTTGGTGCTGTTGGTCTTAGTTTCAACTTCTGAAGTCCCCTTTTGTTGAGGGTCTGTTGTTTTTGCTGGTCTTCCCATCTCCTCTGAGGGTGTCTCATGTTCTCTCTGTCCAGAGGCTTCATCTCTCGGTGTGGAGTTTGAGAGGAGGGGGTTACAGAACAAGGGATTGCCTAGACATTTAGCCATTGCCATCCAGGCAGTCTAGAAAGCTGTCCACCTTAAAGTCTTATAGTTGGGGCAGAGCTTGTCTGCCGACAGCGATGGCCTCCTGACGTCGGAACTCCTCGAGACTACGGTTCACCGGAGAGCCTATGGTGCCTTCCCAAGGAGCATTTGAGCCCTGCGGCCCACCCACCATGCTTCCCACCCACGGGCACATGACCTGAAGCTCTGGATGGCCTGAGTGGGGGCCCTGGGACCACTCGGATAATGGATCCTATGGGGCATGGCCTTGTGCCCATGCTTGTGGCCCGGGAGATGGCCCAGATGGTGCCTGGCCCGATAGGCAACCAGCACCCCTTGCTCTTGCAGTGCGCTCCTCCTGACCCTCTCTGGAGGCTGCCATCAACGGCACCATGCTTATGGGGCAGAGACATCCAGCTGGGGATCGGCCTGGCCTGCTGCGACCATGGGGAGGGATTGGCTTCAGATACGGCCATGCAGCGTCTCATTAGGACCCATTCCAAATCCTACTTTGGCCCGTTGAGACGAGGGCCCGTGCAAATCTAGTGAGGCTGCCTTACCCCCTCCCATCTCCAACGCTGTGCCTGGGTGGCCCCCACACCCTGAATGAGGATTTCTGTGGCCTGTTGCAGCCTTTGTGTTTGTCTGCATTGGGCCCAGCGCACCGTCCCAGGACCCACTTCCAGGCCTTCTATATCCAGTTGAGGTGGGGGCTTGTGCAGGACTGTTGCCCCCCCGGCCTCCACATCTTGAAATTGGCACTGGGCCCGGGTGGTGCCCGCACCCAGTGGAGGCATTCTTGTGGTCCCGGCAACTGGCTGCATCGGCCTGGGCCATGCTGTTCCTGGGTCCATTATCGGGCTTCTACCAGCCGGCTGCAGTGGGGGCCTGTGCTGGACTGTTGGGGCTCCACTGGCCCCTGTACCCCACAGAGGGCTGTGTGCAGCCTGCTTCGACCCCAAAGATCAGCTGCCTTGGACCAGGCCGCATCATTTACGGGCCTCCCTTCCATCTCTGTTGTGGGGGCCCGGCCTAGATGCTGGGGCTCACCCACATCTACACTCGCTCCCCACCTTCTTCCCCTCTGGTGGGTGTGGGGGCCCAGCTAAGAGGACTGTGAACCTGCCCTAGGGAGACTACACGTGTGGTGGGGACCGACTCTTTAACCTTGGGGGCTTCATCTGGAGAGTGTGGGGGATGGCAGACCTCATGGTAGACCTGCGCTGTTCTCTTGAACCACCCCTGTCCTCCCTCTTGCCCCGTGGGTCTACGCCTCACCTGTCCTGGTCCCATCTGTCATCTACAGTTGCCCACCTGGGAGGATTTGCCCTGACGTCCTGTCCTGGTCTGGACAACTGGCTGGGCCGAGTGTACTCCCTCTCCTGCTGACCATGGGGCGGCGTGCTGACTGACTTCGCATGTTCAGCGGAACTTTTCACCACCTGGCTTTTGGTTGCCCCTGGCTCCTCCTCTGGTCTCTGCTGGCTGTTCTGCTGCCCTCGGGGGACCCCCATTGACAAGCAATACGTGAGCACCTATTCTCTGCTCACCGGCCTTCTCACGGAAGCCGGCTCCTAGAATGTCTTCCAGCTGTGCCAGGATAATTTCTCTATCGCTCCCACCTGCCGCTGTATATGGTCACCAGGAAGGTGTCTCATCAGCTGCTCTTTGCTGAGGCTGTTGCATTCCACAAAGTCCTCAAGTGAGCCCCGCTGGGTCATTTGAACGACTCGATGGATCGTATCCTGCAGGAAATCACGATGATGGGCCACAAGCTTGAACTGATGGATGCCAAGATCACAGATATGAATCGATCCGCATGGGCATTGGTGTGTTCCAGGGCTGCCTGGATGGGTGTGTAGTACCGCCTCACTACGTTGAAGGCACAGGTTGCCAGTACCTTGAGGCAGGAGGCTGAGCTTTAGTGCCTAACCCACAAGATCAAGGACCTAGAAGACAGAAGCCGGTGGGATAACGTTCGCTTCTTTGGGTTTCAGGTAAAAGTGGAGCAGGATGACACTGGGTACTTTCCTATGTGACCTTCTGCCACACCTTTTGGGGCTTTCCTTCATGGCTCTGCTGGAGGTACAGCATGCACATCACAAATATGCCCGCTGGCCTGTGACTGCTGAAAAGCGTCGTCCGCTCATCACTTGTTTTCTGATCTTACCTAAGTCTGACAGACTCTGACCATGGCGCGCATCCAGGGTCCTTACAACTATGAGGGCCACGAGATATGCATCTTGGGGGACTTCTTTAAGGAGACGAATGACAAGCTTTGTGATTATATGACCCCCGCCCAGCCCTGCGCAAGGGGGACATCAAATATGGACTGCTGGAGCCGGCATGTGTGTGGATCACCATGGACGGCTGGTCCAAAGACTTCCTGGAACCAGATAATCTAAAGGCCTCTCTTGACTCTCTGCAGGACTCTGACATGGATACTGCCCTGCCTTCTGTCTTCGATGGGGATCAGCCCTGCCACAAGACCCCAAACCAGCAGCGCTGGTCGGACAGGTTGCAGGAGTGGCTTCTCCCTTTCTACTCCTGCAGCGAGAAGGACAAAGCTATTGATTGAACTTATGCAGAAGAAGGGAAGGGACATGTCCCGCTCACCACTGAAGGCTTCTGAGACATCTACCCAGACAAGGAGGATTGCTGGGAGCCCTCATGGCCAACGGTACTGCAGACTGGATGAGTACTCTAAGCTGTTTCTTGTTCACCCTTGTTTCTGTTGTTAGGGGTGACTACACTGATGGCTCCGGCCAGCACATGTTGTTTACTATTGTCCATTGTCTTATATTATTGCTGGTTGTTTATTTGGGCTATTCTGCTGCTATGTGCTTTTCTATTGGGTGTTACAATGCTTTTGTTTGTTCTTCTTCTTGCCTTATTGTGTGGGGAGGGGTTGCATTATACACCATGGGGACCCCCTCTTTTACTGAAATCTCTTCCCCCGCTGGTTGCCCAAGGTAGTGGCCCAGGGCAATTATGGCCTTAGCCTTCTGAACTGGGGGTTTCCATGCTTGCACTGTATGGGAAACTTAAACCCACCTCACTCCCACCCCTGAAGGTTCGCTTGCACAGATGGAATCCCTCCCGCCAATGTCACTGCCAATGAACCGTGCCCACTTCCAGGCCTTCTACAGCCAGCTGAGGTGGGGGCTTGTGCAGGACTGTTGCCCCCCCTGGCCTCCACATCTTGGAATTGGCACTGGGCCCGGGTGGTGCCCACACCCAGTGGAGGAATTCTCCTGGCCCTGGCAACTGGCTGCATCGGCCTGGGCCATGCTGTTCCTGGGTCCATTACTGGGCCTTTCACAGCCAGCTGCGGTGGGGGCCTGTGCTGGACTGTTGGGGCTCCCCTGGCCCCTGTACCCCACAGAGGGCTGTGTGTAACCTGCTACGACCCCAAATATCAGCTGCCTTGGACCAGGCTGCATCATTTCCGGGCCTCCCTTCCATCTCTGCTGCGGGAGCCCGGCCTAGATGCTGGGGCTCCCCCACATCTACACTCGCTCCCCACCTTCTTCCCCTCTGGTGGGTGTGGGGGCCCAGCTAAGAGGACTGTGAGCCTGCCCAACAGAGACTGCATGGGTGGTGGGGACCCACTCTTTAAACTTGGGGGCTTCATCTGGAGAGTGTGGGGGATGGCAGAGCTTGTGGTGGACCTGTGCTGCTCTCTCGAACCACCCCTGTCCCCCCTCTTGCCCCATGGGTCTACGCCTGGCCTCTTTACCGTTCAAATGGAACATTCCTTTCACAAACTTTGATATTGACACTATGAGCAGGACGAGGAGGCTGGCCGGCTGCTTGCATCCCAGCTCCGCCAACGCAAGGTGGCCTCCACTGTCCCAGCCATCAGGAACCCCATGGGTCACCTCCTCATGCACCCTCAAGAGATTCCAGACGCCTTCACTGCTGCTTCTCTGCATTGTAGATGGTAATTAGTGTACCGCGCATCCACCACATCCTGGATGCCGTCACTCTCCCTTGGCTGCACGGAGAGTGCAGGGCCCTGCTTTCAGGACCGATCACCAAGGAGATTGGCAGGCCATCTCTGCCGCTTCTTACAGTAAGGCTCCTGGGGAGGATGACTTGCCTGCAGAATTTTACAAATGGTCATCTGGAGATGTGGTGGAGTCCCTCGCGCCACCCTATGCTGAGGCGGAGGAGTTGGGCGGACATAGCCCGATTTCCAACAAGGCCTTCATCACAGTGCTCCCAAAATTAGGAAAGGACCCACTGTCCTACGACAGCTATCGCCCCATCATTCTCCTGAATGGGGATGTTAAGATCCTGGCCCCTAGGCTCAAAAAGGTCATACCCACTGTTGGACTTGGCCCTTTTTAGCAGGTTCACCCCTAAACTTTTTGCCTGGTCTGTAACCTAGTGTTGGTGGTTTTAGGCCTCTGGGCACTTTCGCACTGTGGTCCAGTGGAAAGTGCGTGCGCGCTCTGTGCACATTTAGTGAGATTGACCTGCCTCCCATAGGAATGCATTGGGGATCTGTGTGCCAGTGGTAATTCCTGGTATGAGAGGAGCAGTGTGGTCAAGTTTAGTATGTGTGAATTCGCGAGAATAAATGCTGCGCAATGGTGTGCGCAGATTTATTATGGCTGGTGTAGAAATGCCACTTTTAGAAGTTGGCATTTATGGGTGCCTGCCTGCCTGATGTGGATTGCATGTCTGGCTTTGTGAGTGACAGGGGCTGGGAGGTGTGTGTGGCTCCAGGAGGGGCAGGGTGAGTCAGCGTAGGGCTGAATGGAGAGATCTCCATGTAGATGGGTGGGAGGAGTTGCACCTGGGACCTGAATAGGGCTGTGCCTTCCCTCTACAATGCTGGCTCCACCTCCTGTGGTGCGTCTGATGTCCCTGGCCTGTCTTGTCAAAGGGAGAGGAGCTTGCCAAAACAAAGTGCTCCAAATCCCCTGATACCAGTTCTGACTGGTATCTCCAAGCCCTGTGCTGTGACACAAAGGGGATTTTGTGTATAAAAGAAGGGGCTGTGACCCCAGAAAAATGTTCAGTCCTGTTCTGTTCCTGATCCTGACGGAGGGGGGCTTGCTGCTGCTGGGGCCCAGGAGGGACCGCCATGGGGGCTGCCTCCCTGCTGGAGGGCCCTGTGTGCTGGCCCCTGGGCCCAGCTCTGCCCCTGGAAACTCTTCTGGACTTTTGCTGTGGAGCTGTGGCTCCTAAACCTGGAGAGCGCTTTATTTTCATTTCGCCAGGATAGAGGAGCTGGCGTTTGCAGCACTGCACTGCAGGAGGAGAATGAGGGAATCCCCAGCGTAGGGATTCCCCCGCAGTGTGTACGCCGAGCGGGTGCCCACTCCGCTTATACTTTAATTCAATGGTGGGAGCCCACCCCGCTTCAAGTCTTTCAAAATGCGGGTGCCCACCCCGCTTATTTTTATATTTTCCTTGCGGGTGCCCACCCCGCTTATTTGACCTTCAACGCGGGTGCCCACCCCGCTGCTCTCTATATTTTAAATCTCGAGGGAGCCTACCCCTCATTGACGCCGAAAAAGGAAACTCCCGGGCCGCGACTGAGCGCGACCTGGAAGACAGGCACCGTTGCCTGGTTGTGGGCGGGGCTTCCGAGACGGAAGGGAAGCCCCGCGAGAAAGGAGTCCGGTGCCGGTAATGATGCGGGGCTCCCATGAGCGAGGGAGAGCCCCGCGGTGGCGGCCGACGGAAGAGAGGAGTCCCGGGTCCCAGGAGGGGGCCCGGGAGAAGAGCAATGCGGCTGGAGCCTCGCGGGCTCCACAATGAAGTCCCGGGTCCCGAGAGGGGGCCCGGGTGAAGGAGACTGACGCGCCGGTCCCGCCTACCAGGAAGAGGAGCCAGCGAGAAAAGGAGAAGAGTCCCCGCCAGGAGAGCCGGTGAGTGGAGCTGGCTGGGGGAGCAAAGTCGAGGCACCACGCTGGTGCCTCTTTCCCGAGCGGCCCCGCTGACAGAGGGCCGCTCCACCGATGCGCGCAGTTTGGTGGTGCCAGTGAAGGCACCATGTTTAGTTTTCTTGAGCGGCCCCGTCTGGCAGCGGGCCGCTCCAACATGGGGCATGATGGTTTTCGAGCCCCATGTGGCTCCAACGTTGGGGCACATTCATTTAAGGCACCCCAGTGAGGCCTCTAGGGCACAGTTGTGCCAGGGCCTATTTGTGTATTCACAGCTGCCCCACCAGACAGAGGGCAGCTGCAACGTCTTGCGCACATTTGCATTAGAGGGCACAGTGGTGCCAGGCCTCATTTTGAGATACACAGCTGCCCAGCAAGTAGTACGCAGCTGCACCGTTTAGGTTATTCTTTCTTTGGGGGCACGTCTTTTAAGTTAGGAGTGAGATGCACTCCTTGGCCCCCCCTTTTCTTCACAGTTGTGCAGCACTTAGTGCCAGCTGCACCGTTTAGGTTTGCGCAATGGCGCAATTGGATTCAGCTGCTTTGCAGCCGCCCTGACTTTTGGACATGGGGCATTTGAGCCCCTTTTGAGATGGCCAGTTGGCCAGGGGGACTGTTAGGTTTGTAGGGCGCCAGGCCCTAATGTGATTTACGCCTCTGCTATGGTGCTAGGAAATGTGATGTATTTACTATGATTTACGCACCCTGTTTATGCCTCTAAATGTACTTTTAGGATTATGAGGTTTTGCATAATGTGTTTGCTTGTGAGGTTATTATTCCCTAATGCGTTTAGGGTGTGAGTTATTCTCTACTGTGAGTTATGCCCCTAATGTGATTTATACTTAGGAGGTTAGGGTCTAATGCGTTTAGACTCATGAGATGTGTGCATAATGTGTTTATGCTGGTGAGGTTGGCGTATAAGGTATTTTGCGCCTAATGTGATACTGTGCATAATGTGGTTTATGTTACAGGAGGATGCTGAGTACAGTGGTTACCAGTGATTACTGGTTGTACGTTTATGATATGTTCTACATTTATTATCTTTACTAAGTGATGGTTCTGACAGTGGCCCACGTGGCCCTGTCATGTGTACATAATCCCCTGTAAATATTGCCCTGTGCCAGTTGGCACAGTGTATCTTATGTGATTACTATTCTAATGTGTTTTATGATAATACAAAGGCTATTTTTATATATAACCTTGTGTGGAGTTCCTTTTTGTGGTGTGCCTGGTATGTTGTTGCTGTGTGCGTGCGCAAACGCTTTACACATTGCCTCCGGGATAAGCCTGACTGCTCATACCAAGCTACCAAGGGGGTGAGCAGGGGTTATCTTTGGCGTGTAACTCCCTCGCCCTGACTAGAGTGGTGGTCTCTGTCTGGCTTTGGCGCAAGCCTTAGCCAACCAGAGATCCCATTTCTAACAGCCACGCTGATACACCCAACTCAGGTTGGCTTTGTTCCGGGCTGGCCCTTTTGCAAGTACCTATGAACCCTAGCTCACGCCCTCTGGCTGGTGAAGGACCTAAAGGATGAGGAGCTGTCCCTCTCCCGGGACACTGAGATGGCGGTTGACCGATAGAGTGCGGATATCTCTTTGTCATCCTCTGCCGGTTCATTTTGGGAGATGACTTTATTTCCATGGTCCAGCTTTTGTATGACGACCCCTTGGTGCATGTGAATTGCGGGGGGTTCATATCTGCTCCCTTCCAGATCAGGCACAGGACACGTCAGGGTTCCCCTCTCTCACCGCTCCTCTTCCTTCTGACCCTGGAGCCCTTTGCCGTGGCTGTCCGTCAATCTCTGCGGATTGTGGGCATCCCGACCCTGGGTAGTCCCTTCTCCATCCTCCTTCACATGGATGATATTCTGCTCAAACTTACGGATCTCCCTCAATCAATGTCCAGCTTTTTTTACCCTCATAGATGAATTTGCAAAGATAACAGGCTACAGGATCAGTTGGGGAAGAGTGAGACCCTCCCCCTCTCTTCCTCTATGAGGGCAGCCATGGTCTGGGGCTACCAATTCTGCTGGACGCCATCACACCTCAAGTATCTGGGGATTCTTGTCAACAGGGTGTTGGAATGTATGACATCAGACAATCTTGAGCCCCTTCTAAAGCGGACTCGGGTGGTCTTTGTCAAATGGACACACCTCAGCCTCTCTCTTTGGCGGCACACCCAGGATGTTAAGATGGTCACCCTCCTCAGGTTTATGTATGTTCTGGGTATGTTGCCCTTTCAGGTCCTGCTCTGCCTCCTTCGCTCCGTGAATAGCCTCATCAAAGGCTACATTTGTGGTACTGCGTAGCTGGCATACTCCAAACTGGTCGTCCATAAGAAATATGGCAGACTGGGTCTTCCCTCAGTGGAACATTAAGCTTTGGCACTTGACCTGGCGCAACTCGCCTATATCTTCAATTAAATTGGTCAGATATAACCATCAATTCACATCTCTTCCCTTTGGTCTTTCTTTAGCACCTTGGTGCTTCACCAAACTAGTGAAACCACTCATGTACAATATAAGATTCTAGGGAATACAAACTTTAATTTATCTAGAAGATATCTTGATCATGTCTCAGCACAAAATGAAAGCATTGTGACATATACAAACTACTATTTCCCTTCTAGAAAGTTTAGGAGTTGTCATCAACAAAGAAAAATCTATTCTGCAACCTGACCAATCATTAGAATTCCTTGGCATGACGGTAAATACCATATCTTGTGCAATTCAGCTTCAGGACTCTAAAGTTTTGTTAATAAGAAAATAACTTTCTCATTTTCTAACTCTATCTCAAAACTACCTTCAACTTCTGGCTAGAATTGTAGGACTTCTTTCCTTATCAATTCAAGTAGTATTTCCAAGACGGCTCCATTACAGAATGCAGATCTAATCTCATTAGATTTACAAACCAAAGAAGAGGCTCTTTGGTGGCTAGATCATTTAAATGTTTGGAAGGGAAGAACTATTTTCAACCAGCCCTACACTTGGAATCAGAAGCAAGTGCATCTGGTTGGGGAGTTAGATGCAGAGAATATTCAACCACAGGAAAGTGGTCAGCAAAAGAGTTGGCTGTACATATAAATTCAAAAAGAACAATTGATGGACAGAATGCAGAACAATGTCATACATTCACCCCAGTACAGAGATCTGGGCCAAAATCCATCGTTTTTTTGCTCACCATGCCTTTCCAGTTTGAACCCAGCCATATGCAAATCAGTCTTGACCCTGTGCCCAATGGGAACAGTCCAGCCCGAACTGCCAGGCCAGGTCCTCCCTGGATTGGAACCAAGCATCCTAGGACCGGTTTCGGGGTTTCACCTCTCATCAGCCAGGATAGCTTGACTCCAGTGGCATGGTGAGCACGGGACCCACGTCTGGGCATACCCATCCCACTCGTGGTGACAAATGCAAAAAAGAACAATTGATGGACAGAATGCAGAACAATGTCATACATTCACCCCAGTACAGAGATCTGGGCCTAAATCTATTGTTTTTTTGCTCACCATGCCTTTCCAGTTTGAACCCAGCCCTATGCAAATCAGTCTTGACCCTGTGCCCAATGGGACCAGTCCAGCCCGAAATGCCAGGCCAGGTCCTCCCTGGACTGGAACCAAGCATCCTAGGACCGGTTTTGGGGTTTCACCCCTCATCAGCCAGGATAGCTTGACTCCAGTGGCATAGAGAGCACGGGACCCACGTCTGGGCATACCCGTCCCACTCGGGGTGACAAATGCAAAAAGAACGATTGATGGACAGAATGCAGAACAATGTCATACATTCAACCCAGTACAGAGATCTGGGCTTAAATCCATCGTTTTTTTGCTCACCATGCCTTTCCAGTTTGAACCCAGTCATATGCAAATCAGTCTTGACCCTGTGCCCAGGATTCTTGTTTCCGGTCCAGGGAGGACCTGGCTTGGCAGTTCGGGCTGGACTGTTCCCATAAGGAACAGGGTCAAGACTGATTTGCTTATGGCTGGGTCCAAACTGGGGTGGTGTGGTGAGCAAAAGAATGATGGATTAAACCCAGATCCTTGTGACTGGGGGTGAATGTTTGCATTGTCCAGAATTCCGTCCATCAATTGTTTCTTTTGCATATGTTGCCCTAAGTGGGAAGGGTATGCCCAGACGTGGATCCCATGCTCACTACACCACTGGATTCAAGCTAGCCTGGCTGATGAAGGGTGATGCCCTGAAACCGGTCCCAGTATGCTTGTTTCCGATCCAGGAAGGACCTGGCTTGGCAGTTCGTGATGGACTGTTCCCATAAGGAACAGGGTCAAGACTGATTTGCATATGGCTGGGTCCAAACTGGGGTGGTGTGGTGAGCAAAAGAATGATGGATTAAACCCAGATCCTTGTGACTGGGGGTGAATGTTTGCATTGTCCAGCATTCCGTCCATCAATTGTTTCTTTTGCATATGTCGCCCTAAGTGGGAAGGGTATGCCCAGATGTGGGTCCCGTGCTCACTACACCACTGGATTCAAGCTAGCCTGGCTGATGAAGGGTGATGCCCTGAAACCAGTCCCAGAATGTTTGTTTCTGGTCCAGGGAGGACCTGGCTTGGCAGTTCGGGCTGGACTGTTCCCATAAGGAACAGGGTCAAGACTGATTTGCATATGGCTGGGTCCAAACTGGGGTGGTGTGGGGAGCAAAAGAATGATGGATTAAACCCAGATCCTTGTGACTGGGGGTGAATGTTTGCATTGTCCAGCATTCCGTCAATCAATTGTTTCTTTTGCATATGTCGCCCTAAGTGGGAAAGGTATGCCCAGACGTGGATCCCGTGCTCACTACACCACTGGTTTCAAGCTAGCCTGGCTGATGAAGGGTGATGCCCTGAAACTGGTCCCAGGATGCTTGTTTCTGGTCCAGGGAGGACCTGGCTTGGCAGTTCGGGCTGGACTGTTCCCATAAGGAACAGGGTCAAGACTGTTTTGCATATGACTGGGTCAAAACTGGGGTGGTGTGGTGAGCAAAAGAATTATGGATTAAACCCAGATCCTTGTGACTGAGGGATGAATGTTTGCATTGTCCAGCATTCCGTCCATCAATTGTTTCTTTTTTATATGTCTCCCTAAGTGGGAAGGGTATGCCCAGACGTGGATCCCGTGCTCACTACACCACTGGATTCAAGCTAGCCTGGCTGATGAAGGGTGATGCCGTGAAACCGGTCCCAGGATGCTTGTTTCCGGTCCAGGGAGGACCTGGCTTGGCAGTTCGGGCTGGACTGTTCCCATAAGGAACAGGGTCCAGACTGATTTGCAAATGGCTTGGTCCAAACTGGGGTGGTGTGGTGAGCAAAAGAATGATGGATTAAACCCAGATCCTTGTGACTCGGGGTGAATGTTTGCATTGTCCAGCATTCCGTCCATCAATTGTTTCTTTTACATATGTCGCCCTAAGTGGGAAGAGTATGCCCAGACGTGGGTCCCGTGCTCACTACACCACTAGATTCAAGCTAGCCTGGCTGATGAAGGGTGATGCCCTGAAACCGGTCCCGGGATGCTTGTTTCCGGTCCAGGGAGGACCTGGCTTGGCAGTTCGGGCTGGACTGTTCCCATAAGGAACAGGGTCCAGACTGATTTGCATATGGCTGGGTCCAAACTGGGGTGGTGTGATGAGCAAAAGAATGATGGATTAAACACAGATCCTTGTGACTGGGGGTGAATGTTTGCATTGTCCAGCATTCCGTCCATCAATTGTTTCTTTTCTTGTACATATAAATTGTCAGGAACTTCAAGCAGGTTCCTTTTCTGTCCAAATGTTTACAAGAAATCACATAAGATGTTCAGTCCTTCTTCGAATGGACAATTTCACTACATTACGACACAACAACCAACTTGCTCGCTTCTTCAGTTGGAGCCCGGATCTGTTGGCCCCTGCAACAGATGCTTTTCAACAGTGGAACACAGGACTCCCATATCCCGGATCTTCTTCAGATGTCAGTAGACTTTCCTCACCTGTTTTCAGAAGTCAGTTATCTCCACCTCAATCCTATCGACTAATATAGTTTTATAAGCGATCTCCAAATAATGGCATGGATAATATCAGGCACAATTTCTTTGCAGAAGGCATTTCACAAGACTCTGTCAACTTCCTCAATTCTGCATGGGCACCAGGAAACAAACAAGTCTATATGTCAGCTTGGAATCGCTGGTGTTTGGAATCAATTCCAATCAGATTTCTTCTGATATTGTATTAAAAGCAAATCTTCTGAGCCTCTTCAGGGAACTGCTTCAGAACTATCAGCTCTCACAGATCAGGAATGTCTTTGGACCATAAATTCATAAATAAGAAACCTGTGAGAGAACATTCTATAATTTGCAGACTACTTCGTGGAATGAGGATGAGTATTCCTTCTTCTCCTAAATATTCTTTTCTTTGGATGTGAATGTTATATTACAAATGGCCAAATAATGTTTCATTGTCACTCAAAAAACTATGCACAAAATTAACTGTTATTATTTTCAATTCTTGAAAAAGAATTTCAGACATAAGAGCTTTGGATCTTTCGGGTAGGCAGTATACTTTTACTGGAGTCTTTTTCTTGATCTTTAGGAGGACAAAAACCCTCTTGTCTTCAGTGGAGTATCCCTTTTTCCTGTTACATCCACAACTATGTGTATCTCCTGTAGTGTCCCAGCCACTAATTTCTTATGTTAAACCTCATGCCTGTTTCCTTTTCCACCTTAGCTAGATGGATTGAAAGGATTATGTCGCAAGCAACAATTAGTATTTCTCACTTTGGTACTCATTCCACTAGAGGTGTTATGGCATCTAAAGCTTTTTTTGTGCGAGCCGGATTGGAGGATATCTTGAGAGTGGACAATTGGTCTTCATCTTCTACCTTCAAAACTTTTTATCATAATCCTATTGACCACGTTTCTTTACCAATGATTAATCTGTTTTCAAATAGCATAAAATCTGGATTTTCTAAGTAATCTTGATGGAAAGTTCTAATTTTATTAAGGACACAGAGGCAGATATTATCCCACCGCTTGTTTTTGAGGGGTTAATTTCCCTTCATAGTTTTTGTATAGATTGTATTTATTTGTTCAAATAAATGTGATGTGAATTTGATGCAATCCCATCCTTTACTATTTTAACATGCTTAATAAATTTGCTCTCGCTTTTCTATAGTGGCACAATCTACAGTTCCTCAATCGGGACAGTGAGGCATCGGAATTCAACAAATGGATACTTTTCTTCTTCACGTTTGGAGTGTTGATGTACTTTGTTTCATTTCCATTCCTGTTACAACTTTAATAGACTTTTGTTGCACCAAGAAAGAGGAAGGACTAGGACAATGCCTTCTCTATATACTGTTTGAGAACCTTTATTGTGTCATTTTGTAGTTTTTCCATCTCTTTATTTGTTTGTTCAATAATGTTTCACTTTTCTTCACTGGCTGCTGTGAGTGATAAAGCAGGGGAGTGAAGCATAATATTTGAGTCTCTGTCCTTAATAAAATTTGGACTTTCCATCATGATTACTTAGAAAATCTAAATTTTAATCAACAGTAAATCCGGGCCAATAGGTTGAATGTATCACAGTGTGGTGCACAGAGTCTAGGTGAAATCAAAATAGTAAAATAAAAAAAATACAATTTGTTTAGGAGATACAAGGAGAGACAATGAGACAGTACATTTTATAGCAGTTTTTTCAATATTTACAGCACACACATTTAAAGAACTTTGGCCAGTTTTACACAGTTTTTGATTATGTCCTGATAGGAGCCAACATGTTCATATTCTCCATACTATAACAAATGATAGAGATAGGCATGGATATTTTAGACATTATATGCCCAGGGTCAGCCTCAAAGAACATTAAACATGCCATCCTTTGACACAACCTTCAAAACTTCATTGCAATCCAGAATGTAACTCACCTTACATATACCAGACTTGCCATTTCCATTTTTAAAATGAAAGTAAACCCTGGAGGCAACATTGGAAAGGTTTTCTCTCTTAAACTTCTGAGAAATATTATGGTTAGAACCTCTAGTTCAGAGAGTTTTCAGCATTGTAGTTTTGATATTA
Organism: Calotriton arnoldi; assembly: GCA_963921515.1. Lineage (NCBI taxonomy): Eukaryota > Metazoa > Chordata > Amphibia > Caudata > Salamandridae > Calotriton > Calotriton arnoldi. The sequence goes on from CAWUFW010012589.1 coordinate 386,852, forward strand.
AAATCAGAACTTTTGCATCCTTAGTTAGTTGTTGTGAGGAAAGAAATATCATTAACATAGATCTAGTTTTAGGGGGCATGGCCAAGGTGGCGAAGATGGTGGCCGCAATTTGAGATCGCTTCTGACCTCCTTGTGAATCCTTCACCATCCGCCGCCCCGACACAGATGACTAAACCTTCTGATGCCTTCCCTGTATGCTGTGGATGTTCGTCTGCTTGTTCCAGGGGTCCAGGAGCCGAGGGATGGGGAGAAGAGATGGAGGGCAGTAGAGCCGCATGGTCAGCCTATGCAAAATGGCAGCTTCCAAGGCTCAGTGCTCTGCTGCTGCCACACAGAGCGCCTGAAGGGCTGCCGACAGCTAGGCCTGGCGGAAATATAATTCCACTTCCAGAGTTGGCGGGAATTCGGGAACTCTGTGGAGTTCCCGCTAACTTCTGTCTTCATGCGCATGGCGGAATTATATTTCCATCGGTGCGCATGAAACTTGTTTTGGCATGTGCTGGCCAGCATGACAAGATTTGCCAGCCACTAGCACGTCTTCCAGTTGCCATGGAGCCTCCTGGGACCATTTTCATGATGCTGGCGAGGGTGTGTGGCTGTGGTAAAAGCATCAAAAGTCTACTCTAAAAGATGTTTGCTAGTGAATATTCTACTCTAATGGACCGTTCAAGTTGTTTTTTTAATGCGAAAAGCATTTAACGCTTATTTTCAAGAAGAAGCAAGTGCCCTAGAAACTCCAACTTCCTCTTCCTGTGCAGCAGGCTCCTCCCAGTGCCTTGTCCATCTCCTGGTCACTTTTCATTTGGATTTTGGGGTGGAAGGATCACTCACTGTATGCAATTCCTGCTGCAAATATACCATTGGATTTTACAGGACTTTGTTTTGTGATATTGCAAGCAAGTTCAAAAACCTATGTGTAAGGGTGTTGTTTGTTTGATAGATGGCATGCACCAATATCTATTTGTACTTTTATTTGAATTTTACATTTGATTTTGGCTGTGGTGGGAGGCCTGGAGTTTCAGTAGGGGGCCAGTTATTTGTTTGCATTTAATGTTTTATCTTTTGTAAGGGAAAAAGATTGCACAGTTCAGTACATTTTCTCCATGTTTATTAAATTTGCACTATTCATTTATTTTACTATGTGGCTGTAATGCTTTGTGCTCCTTCTCCCCGCCCCTTTCTAGTAAGGCTAGAGCACACTGGGTTGTATGAGGGAATAGTATAAGAACTTTATTGCCAATCACAGGTCTGCCAGTCTCTAGGTAGGATGAATGTGGGGAAAACTCATAGAAGCAGAGAGAATAAGGAGTCCTCCAAACGCGGGACAACAAGGATTTTCAACTTAATCTTCTGGTATGGCCTTCTTCCTCAGACCAGTACTCCTCCGGTAATTACAACCTGAACCGGCGTCCCCAAAAGGCAAACAGAAAATACAATACTGTCAAGATTCAACTCTTATGGTATTTATAACTAGTGTGCTCACCCATCACCAATATCCTTTGGTCACCGAGGAACAGTGCAAGGGAAAACAAAGAGGGAGGAGTGAAAGAGTAAAGGTCTCCAGTGCTGGGGTACTGCAAATAATGGTGCCCTTCCTTCACTTAGGCCAAAGACCCTTTATGCCCTTCCCCGTAAACCTCCTCCAGGAAGATAAAAGGGACAATTGCCTGGAGCTACGGTCCTCCAGGACCGTAGCGGTGGGTATCGTGGCGTCCTGTCTCTCCTGGGGACGACCGGATACTAGCGCGGTGTGTGTTGGGGCTTCCCCCCTCCTTGGCTCGGCTCCTCCGTCCTCCGGTCCTCGGGATGCCTCCTCCTTGCTCCGGTAAAACACCTCTGGGTCTCCGTGTCCTTCCCGTCCTGTACCTTCCTCCGCCGTCTTCTTCCTCTTTCCCGCGTCTGCCTCCAACCGCCGCCACACACCTGTTTTCACACCTTCCTCCTCCTCCTCCGGCGACGTCACCCTGCCTCCGCCGGTCGGAGCTGTAGCGCTGACCTCCCTGTGGGGCTGCCGTCCTTCCGGCGCCATCTTGGATTCCTCGGCGCTCTCTGGCTCACAGTCCATATTACATTGCCTTTCTTCCCGGGATGGACGATCGGGCCATTCTGATGCAGGAAACCGGGAGAGGTAATCAACGTTTCCTTGCAATTTTCCCGGAATGTGTAGAGTCTGAAATGAAAAGGGCTGTAAGGCTAAGAACCATCTTAACACTTTGGCATTGGTGTCCTTGTGGGTTGCTAGCCAAGTCAGAGGAGCATGATCCGTTAATAGAAAGAAGGAGCGCCCTAGCAAATAATACTGTAAGGACTCCATAGCCCATTTGATGGCGAGACATTCTTTCTCCATGGTGGCGTACCTTGTTTCTCGGGGAAACAGCTTCCGACTCAGGAACAACACCGGCCTGAGCAAACCCTGGGAATCAGGTTGGGACAATACCGCTCCTAGCCCTCTATCTGAGGCGTCGGTTTGTAGCACAAACGCCTTTTGGTAATCTGGACAGATCAGAACTGGGGCATTACATAGCATGGTCTTCAGTGTCCCGAAACTCTCCTCCTGAGACCCCCCCCATTCTATCTTGGCTCGGGTGTGCTTATGTCTTAGTAAATCAGTCAGTGGGCTAGCCACCTCTGAAAACTGCTGGATGAATCTTCTATAGTAACCCACCAACCCAAGAAAGGCTCGTACTTCCTTCCGGGTAGTAGGTCGAGGAATGTTTTGAATCGCCTCCAGTTTATTGTGTTGTGGTTGGATTGTCCCTTCACTTATGGTGTACCCTAAGTATTTTATTTGGTGTGTGCCTAAAGTGGTCTTCTTTGGATTCATAGTTAGGCCTGCTTGTGTCAGAGTATCAAAAAGATTTGTCAGATGCTCTAGGTGGGTCTCCCAGTCCGGGCTATACACCACTATATCATCTAAATAGGCCACCGCATATTTTTGGTGTGCTCGCAATATGATGTCCATAAGTTTTTGAAAAGTCCCCGGGGCTCCATGTAGCCCGAAGGGTATCACTTTGAAATGGTACAACCCTGAGGGTGTTGAAAATGCTGTCTTTTCTTGCGCTGACCGTGTCAAGGGAATTTGCCAATACCCTTTTGTTAGATCAATCGTGGACATGATCTTTGCCTCCCCTAGTCTTTCTATCAGTTCGTCCACTCGGGGCACAGGGTAATTATCAAATTTGGAGTGTGCATTTACCTGTCTGAAGTCTATGCAAAACCGGAGACTCCCATCCGGCTTGGGTACTAATACAATGGGAGAGCGCCAGTTGCTCTTGGAGGGTTCAATTATATCTGCTTGGAGCATAGCCTCTATTTCCTGTTCTACCGCCTCCCTCTGGCTTCTGGTATCCTGTAGGGTTTCACATTCACCACTTTCCCTGGCTGAGTAACAATGTCATGAGCCACTAAGGAAGTCCGCCCTGGACTGCCTGAACTTAAACCCGGGTACTGCTCTAACAACTGCCTCAATTGTTGCTGCTGTTCTAGGGAGAGCTTGGATCCCATCAAGGGTTGATCCTTCGTCCCCCCCCCCTAGATTTACAGGTATGTCCAAGGGTTTATATATAGTGACTTGATTTATTGTCTGCACTGTATCCTGTCTTGTGGATGAAGGGTCAGACTCCTCCCATTTCTTAAGGAGATTAATGTGATACGTTTGCCCTACCTTGTTAGTGTGAGGGACAGCGACCCGGTAAGAGACTGGAGTGACTTTCTGGGTAACCACATATGGACCTTGCCAAGTAGCCAGCAACTTCTTGTCAGAGGAGGGAAGAAGTATTAGAACCTTGTCTCCAACAGCCAGTTCCCTCATGTGACTGGTGCGGTCATACTGTTCTTTCTGTCTAGCCTGGGCCTTGTCCATATTTTGATGGACATCGTCCCAAATTTTGGCTAACGTATCTTTTAGAGTCTGCATGTACCCTAGGAGAGGTTTTCCCTCGTCTTCCTCTTCTGTCCATTGCTCGGCTGCCATTCCCAACAGGGTACGGGATTTCCTGCCAAACAGGAGCTCAAAAGGACAAAATCCTGTTGATTTTTGCTCATGCGTTCTAATGGCGAACATTACCAACGGCAATTTCCGGTCCCAATCCTTCCCTGTGTCTCCTATCAACTTCTTGAGAATAATTTTGATAGTTTTATTGTACCTTTCCACCAGTCCATCCGTCTGGGGGTGATACACAGCCGTCCTAATTTGGTGGACCCCTAGGAGTTTACAGATCTCCTTCATAAGTCTGGCCATGAAGGGCGTTCCCTGGTCAGTCAAGAGTTCCAACGGAAAGCCTACCCTAGAGAAAAAAGAGATCATGGCCTGGGCCACGGCCACCGTGGTCATACTCGTGAGGGGAATAGCCTCAGGGTACCGGGTAGCATAGTCCACCAAGACCAATATGTACTGATGTCCCCGGGCCGACGGTATCAGCGGTCCTACCAGGTCCATGCCCACTCGTTGAAACGGGACATCAATAATCGGTAAGGGTTGTAATGGAACCTTTCTGTCTTTTGAGGGATTTACCAACTGACATTTGGGACAAGTGGCACAGAACCTGGCGGTCTCTCTATACACCCCTGGCCAGTAGAACTGGTCCAGTATGTATTTAAGTGTCAACTCCTGTCCATAATGACCTCCCCCCGCTTCATTGTGGGCTAACTGTAAGGCTTGGTCTCTGAATGCCACTGGTACTATTAACTGGTCAGTCTTACCACCCGTCCCTCCACTTGATCTGAACAACAGTCCCTTTGTGATAAAGAAATAGGGTCCTACCTTCTCTGGGTCGTTTTCCTGTACTTGATTCCAGGCATTCACAAGGGTGCTGTCATCTTTCTGTGCCGTCCGGAAGCTCCGAGCCGGAGTGTTTCCGTGGTCTGGTGAAGAGAGTAAACATGAGGAAACAGATTGGAAGGCAGAGGTATACCTCTCTTTTTCTCGTCTTTTCTCATTTCTGGTCTTCTTTTCCCTGTCTCTAGGACTGGATATGTTTTCGCTGGAAAATGGGGCATCATGTAGCCACTCCACCTCAGGCCCTTGTCTCGACACCTCTGTCAAATACTCATGAAAATGAGGTAAATCTGTACCCAAGAGAATACGTTCTGGGAGTTCTGGTACTACCCCCACCTTTCTAACTTGGGGATACCCATCTAATTCAAGCAACACTTCCGCTAAAGGATATGATTTCACATCTCCATGGACACAGGAGACCAGCACTGTCTCCCCTTCACACAGGGTGGTTGACGGTACCAAATCCTCAGCCACCACCATATGGTGGCATCCAGTATCCAGCAGTGCCTCAACCGGTCGACCATTCAACCTGATCGTCTTCTTGTACCTCTGCCTAGGTATCCCTGTGACTAACACCCTACCCCGGGACCAACCCACCTCCATAGGTTCTGCACTATCCGTGTTCAAAGGGCAATTGCGTGATATGTGCCCCCACTCCGCACAACTAAAGCATTGGGGTCCCATGTGAGCTGGTTGAGCAGGCCTCGAGAGGACCTTAGGGATTGTCCTAGTGTTGGAAAAAGGTCATTTTTCTCCCTCCACTGGGGTTTTGGAGGTAGGTTTCGGAAAAGGAATAGGCGCCCTCCCTGTCTGTACTTTAAAGTCTGGGGACCTATGATAGGCGCATGCTAATTCAATGGCAGATTGGATGGTCAGTCCGGGATGTTGTTTCACCCATGCTCTCGTGTTACTAGGCAGGGCCTCCAGATATTGCTCTAGGAATATTTGCTCTGTGACTTCCTCCATGGAGGAGGAATGAGGTTGAAGCCACCTGTTTCCCAAGTCTCTTATCCAATAGAAAAGTGCTCTGGGGTTGTCCCCAGCTCCCCACTTCTCCTTCCGGAAGCGAGTCCTATAATACTCGTGGTCACATCCCAGTCCCTCTAAGATAGCCTTCTTTATATCCTGATAAGGTGTTACCCCGGCTGGATTAGCCGCTTGATACGCTGCCTGCAACTCTCCTGATAACAATGGCGCTATATACTGACCCCACCTTTCCGGAGGCCAGGTAGCAGTGGAAGCCACCCTTTCAAAGTTGGTAAAGAAGTAGTCTGGGTCTTCCCCCTCCTGAAACTTCTGTAGAACGCTTCCGGGGACATTAGGATGTACCCTAGCACTAGAGATGGCATCGGTAAGGCGCAGTATCGCCTTGTCTTGCACCTTCTGATTGGCAGTCAGTATGACAGCTTGCTCCTTCAGAGCCGCGTGAAAGGACTCCCTTTCCTTCTGGGCATTCTGGTTCTGTTGCTCTAGAACCAACTGTAAGTGTCTCTGTCCTTCCGCTAGTTGGGTGATTATGTCCTGTACTGTCACAGGTTGGGTCATCTTTACTCCTCAGATGACAGTTATCCCACTTCTGACACCACTGTAATGCTTTGTGCTCCTTCTCCCCGCCCCTTTCTAGTAAGGCTAGAGCACACTGGGTTGTATGAGGGAATAGTATAAGAACTTTATTGTCAATCACAGGTCTGCCAGTCTCTAGGTAGGATGAATGTGGGGAAAACCCATAGAAGCAGAGAGAATAAGGAGTCCTCCAAACGCGGGACAACAAGGATTTTCAACTTAATCTTCTGGTGTGGCCTTCTTCCTCAGACCAGTACTCCTCCGGTAATCACAACCCAAACCAGCGTCCCCAAAAGGCAAATTGAAAATACAATACCGTCAAGATTCAACTCTTATGGTATTTATAACTAGTATGCTCACCCATCACCAATATCCTTTTGTCACCGAGGAACAGTGCAAGGGAAAACAAAGAGGGAGGAGTGAAAGAGTAAAGGTCTCCAGTGCTGGGGTACTGCAAATAATGGTGCCCTCCCTTCACTTAGGCCAAAGACCCTTTATGCCCTTCCCCGTAAACCTCCTCCAGGAAGATAAAAGGGACACTTACCTGGAGCTACGATCCTCCAGGACCGTAGCGGTGGGTATCGCGGCATCCTGTCTCTCCTGGGGACGACCGGATACTAGCGCGGTGTGTGTTGGGGCTTCCCCCCTCCTTGGCTCGGCTCCTCCATCCTCCGGTCCTCGGGATGCCTCCTCCTTGCTCCGGTAAAACACCTCTGGCTCTCCGTGTCCTTCCCGTCCTGTACCTTCCTCTGCTGTCTTCTTCCTCCTTCCCGCGTCTGCCTCCAACCGCCACCACACACCTGTTTTCACGCCTTCCTCCTCCTCCTCCGGCAACGTCACCCTGCCTCCGCCGGTCGGAGCTGTAGCGCTGACCTCCCTGTGGGGCTGCCGTCCTTCCGGCGCCATCTTGAATTCCTCAGCGCTCTCGGGCTCACAGTCCATATTACAGTGGCCTAGTCTGTCCATGGGCCATCCTGCCAGTACTAGTCATTGGGTAAATGAAACAACTGTTTATGTGGTATATGTTGTTTTAAAAAATAATTTAGGCCAGGGATGACATTGAATTAAATTAAAAATGTGGTGTTTCTTTCTTTTTGTATTTTACGTATTTTTTGCAAAAAGTGCATTTTTGTGGGGTCATATTTGATACCTTGGGAGGATGTGTGTTGTTGTTAATTTTTTTAGCTCACTTAATTTTTGTTTTTGGCATTGCTGAATTAATGGTAGTGTTTTCTTCATTGTTACTATGCCTCCTTTGTCTGGCCAGTGTGTGTGTGTGTTTGCCACAGCCACCATTTGTCTTTGTTCTCCATGCCTTGTGGCCGGGGGGCATTTTGTGTAGTCAGTGTCCATAGGCCTGCACATGTGTTCTTTGCTGTTCATGCTCCCTTACTTTTTGTTTGACCATGTGGCAGGCGACCATTTTGTGTAGCCAGCCAGTGTGCTTTTGCCCTAGGCTTGCATGTGTTCTTTGTTGCATCCATGCCACCTTGCTTGTTGTTGTTGTTTTACCATGTGGCTGGTGGCCATTTTGTGTAGCCAGCCAGTGTGCTTTTGCCATAGGCCTGCATGTGTTCTTTATTGTGGCCATGCCTCCTTGCTTGTTGTTGTTGTTGGGCCATGTTGCCAGTGGTCATTTTGCATAGCCAGCCAGTGTGCTTTTACCATAGATCTGCATGCATTCTTTGTTGTGTCCATCATACCTCCTTGCTTGTTGTTGTTTGACCATGTGCCCAGTGGCCATTTTGTATAGCCAGCTAGTGTGCTTTTGCCATAGACCTGAATGTGTTCTTTGTTGTGTCCATGCCTCCTTGCTTTGTTGCTTTTGGTTGGCAATGTGGCTGGTGGCCATTTTGTGCATCCAGCAGTGGGCTTTTGACACAGGCATGCATGTGTTCTTTGTTGTGCGTGCCTCCTTGCTTGTTATTGTTTGCCATGTGGCACGTGGCCAGTTTGTGGAGCCAGACAGTGTGCTTTTGCAATAGGCCTTCATGTGTTCTTTTTTGTGTCCATGCCCCCTCGCTTGTTGTTGTTGGTGGACCATGTAGCTGGCGGGCATTTTGTGGAGCCACCCAGAGTGCTTTTGCCATTGGTATGCATGTGTTCTTTGTTGTCCATATCTCCTTGCTTGTTGTTTGACCATGTGGCCGTTGGCCATTTTGTATAGCCAGCCAGTGTGCTTTTTCCATAGACCTGCATGTGTTCTTTGCTGTCCATGCCTCCTTGCTTGTTGCTGTTATGTGACCATGTGGCCAGTGATCATTTTGTGTAGCCAGCCAGTGTGCTTTTGCCATAGACCGTCATGCGTTCTTTGTTGTGTCCATGCCTCCATGCTTTGTGTTGTTGGTTGACCATGTGGCCAGTGGCCATTTTGTGCAGCCAGTGAGTGTTTAAATCCTTTTTTCCAGTTTTCAAAGCTGTTGTCTAGGGAGATTGATTTGAGATTTTTGTTTTTGTTCCTTTGGCTTTTACTCTTCCCTGATATCTGTTTATTATGCTTGAGGATCGTTGTAGTATTTAATATTATATGCTTTTTAATATGTGCTTTTTTCCCCATTTTTCCGTGCACCTCCTTGCCTCCCAATGGGTTTCTCCTAGTCCCCTACACCAACAATTTATTCTTTTTTATTTCTTTTTTACATATTTATTTCTTTTTTTAACTTTTTTATTTCTTTTTTTATTTACATTTTCCCTCCATCCACTAACTACCTGCCATAGGTGCTTAATGCACACTGCCATTCATTTTTTAAGGATTGCCATTATTTTTTTCCCCTGGACCCCCTGCCTGCCATAGGCGCACAGCCACACATCAGCATACATTTTTTAAGGATTATTCAATTTTCCCCTGGACCCCTTGCCTGCCTTAGGTGCACACCAGCATATATTTTTTAATGATTATTCAATTTTCCCCTGGACCCCCTACCTGCCCCATCTGCACACTTGCATTAATTTTTTAAGGATTATTCCATTTTCCCCTGGACCCACTGCTTGCCATAGGCACACACCAGCATTAATTTTTTAAGGATTATTCCATTTTTGTCGGGACCCCGCTGCCTGGCATAGGCACACACCAACATTCATTTATTAACGATTATTTCATTTTCTGCTGGATCCCCCCCCCCCTTGCTGCCATAGGCACACACCAGCATTATTTTTTTAAGGTTTATTCCATTTTTCCCTGGACCCCCTGCCTGCCATGGACGCACACCAGCATTTATTTTTAAGGATTATTCAATTTCCCATTGACCCCCTTCCACCACAGGTGTACACCAGCATTCAGTTTTGAAGGATTATTCCATTTTCCCTTGCACCTCCCTGCCTGCTGCAGGTGTCTTCCCTTGGATGTACATAAAGCAAACAGTTGCATCTGTATGTTGTTATCCTGATTGAAAATGAAATATTAGGTTATGATAGTGTGGTTTGACTTAGGAAAGGATACACTATTGTTGTTAATTATTTGGGATAATAAGTAAATACACTAAATTATATTGTCTGTACTATGACTAATTCAAACTTCAAAAATGCTACGTTTCACTAAATGTTTTTCTTGCTGGTTTGCTTTTAGCTGCACAAGAGACATCACCCACAGTACTGCCAGACAGAAGGCCGGCATAAAGTGATGTGACCACCATACGTGAGTCCTCCTGTTTCTTCCGCTTGTTCAGTTAAGCGCCACTGCCAACTGACAGAGCTTGAAGATGGCCCCAAAGAAAGGTGCTACCAAGAAAGTGGCCAGTGAGGAGGAGAAGAAGAAGCAGATTTTGCACCACTAGCTAGGCGGCCCAAACCTTTTTCAGGAAACATGTGCCTGCTGCACCTTCCTCTGGTCAGCAAGTTGGGAGCAGCACCCCTGCATCAACGGCAGTACCCCAACCTAAGGCCATGTTTTTCAGTGAGGTAGCCACTGCAATCATAGCAATGAGCAGTAAGTCTGAACTGGATTTGTCTCAGTGGCAAATTAGTACCCAATCTTTGCAGCAAACTGAACAAAGCAGACAACAGGAGCAGCAGCCAGCAATAGTAGATCTTCCTACAGTAGGAGCAGAACAGGAGGTTGAGCTTCCTGCTGAGCAAGACGTACCTCTTCTTGAACCATTGGCTTCCCGATCTCCAGCAGGAAAAAGGAAGGGTGCTCTACCATCTTCTCCAAGCTCCCCTTCTAATGATCTGGACAGGTAATGGACACCAGCTGAGTCCAAGACCCGCCATGAGAGACAAGGGAAAAGGAAAGTTCCTGAAAGCCTTACCTATAATCAAAGGGGACGAAGAGACAAGCCAGTCACTGTCATGGAAGCTGGCCCAGAGGACACCAACATTACCTCTCCTATTTACCCTGCTCTGGGAGATATGGCTCTAGTACTACCGCCACCTCCAGCTTCCATATTTATAAGGCCCCCGCTGAGGCCGGCATCCACCATTACCTCAGTCGAAGTACGCACTGTAGAGAGGCAATCGCCAACACACCCACCTACATCCAGTTCTTCGGGCATTGGCAGTGGCACCAGTGGCCCACTAAAAATGTTTTCCTCCCCATTTTAGGACTTCTTTACGATTAGCAAGCAGGAGGACAACATTGTTCCATTTGCCACACAAGTGTTCTCCAAGGTAAGCCTGTTTCACACTATGGTACTGGAGGCCAAATGACCCATATGAAAAAACATCAGGTAGGGCTGTGGTAGTGTCCTGTAGTTCCTAGGACCCCCCAGGACCTGCATGTTTTGGATGACCTAAACTGAGGGCTTGGTGTGCAGACAGACTCTGGACACCCCCACAGGATGAGTCAGCCATTAGACCAGCTGGCTCTACAGTGCCACTACCACCCCCCTGTATTCTACAACGGTATAGGTAGTTTCTGGCAACCACTGAACATGGCAACCCTGATTCCTCAGGTATCATGGAAAACAATACTGTATCTTTCGCTCAGTCACTCGTGCTTACTTTTCTCAGAATACACATAGAATGACGATTGGAATGGTTTCAATAATTATTTATTGATCAAGCATCAGTCTAGTATGAAACATGTTCGCTGCGACAATCAAAAGACAGGAGCAGACAAATGTGATCACTAGCACCAATATCGTAAATAGTAGATACATTTTTACCATAGTGCTAATAAGATGAGTAAAAGCAGATTATATAAAACAATAGCATTGGCGTACTCCTACGATGCGGAGCCTACCTGAATGTACCTAGCCTAGATATGTAGGTGAAGCATGTATATGTAAGTGCTAGGATATATCCTAATGGAGCCAAGAATCCCCCGGGAAGTGCTAACCCCTCACCTGATGGTTCTGAATGAAGGACCCCGTCTCTGCGTCGAGGATGGCACCCCACAAGGGATGTCAGGTCTCTGCCTGTCAAAGGATCAGCCTGCAGAGTCTCGGTCCAGCCTAGAAGGAAATTTATACTAAAGTGGTCACTCCAGGGTTTCTTCTAGAATCTATATGTTTTGAAAACATTCACTAATCCTTTACTAATCCTTTTCTAAACAAAAATACTGATGCACAGCTGGCTGTTGGCCATGGATGAAAAAGTGGTGACCCTCATATAGAATAAATCTGCTGTGCCTGGGGACATGTTTATGTACGGCAGGTACAGGGATTAAGATAGGGTACAGAGAGCCTGGTGTCGAAGAGACAGAAGTAATCTACTAGGTAAAAGGCCACCTGTGTAGGACCGTTATGTCATGTGGATGGGACAAAATGTATATAATCGGTATGTAGATGATGGGACTATCCTAAAGGACATGACAGTAGGAACACTAAACAAATTGCTGCAGGTGGTGGTGAGAGGGGGGAATCAGCTCCAATCACGGTGGGAGGTGATGAGGAAAAAGAGGGTGACAGCTTTATTCAAAGCTGCCCTTTCCCCAGCAGTGCACCAGCAGCACCCGTCTCAGTAACCTCAAAATGGCACAAGAGTCAGATGGAGAACCACAGCATTGAGTGACTGCACCAAGGCGCACATTAAGTCTACCACCTCTTGGTTCTCCCCGGAATTCACCTGCATCAGTGGCACCAGAAAAGGAAAAAAAATAGGCTACTATTATGGGCATGTTTAGGCAGGAAGGGCACTGCGAACACAACCACCTAATGGCATGTTTGTGCAATGGGAAGCTGGCTAAAATGTTAGCACTGGACCTTCTACCTTTTCTTTTGTGGAAGGAGTGGAATTTTTAGAAAAATGGAAGGTTCCCAGCTGGACTTATTTTGCCAAAGTTGATGTTCCAGTGCTGATCACGATGTGCTGCAATTGGTTGGGCAAGCTTTGCAATAGAGTGCTGTTCACACTAGCCACCTGACGACAGACATGTGGACCAGTTGTCAAGCAACTGTTTACATGTGTATCACTGCACACAGGGGGGCAAATGTACGAGCCCCCTTGGGCCACTGTTGTATCACTTTTTGTGATGCAACGGTGGCTCAAACCACCAAATCCTATTTATGAGGCCACGCAAACCCACTTTGTGTGGCTTTGAATGACCTCATAGATATGGAGGAAGGCAAGGCAGTGCAAATCGCTGCTTTGCCTTACTCCGCACTAGGGAAATGTTCCATGGGAGCTGCGGTGGGTGTTCCTATGCAACACTCATGGATTTTGATGCATCCTTAGGTTTACAAGGCCATGTAAACCTGGGGATGCGCCAAAACCTTATGCCCTCCCAGGGGAGGCGCAATGAGAAGAATGACATTTATTTTTCTTCATTTGTTCCTCTTTCACTAAACAAGACATTGATTGTTGATTAAGCGAGGGACCTAGAAGACAAATGGCTACAAATTAGAGACCGGGCAGAAGTTCTGGCATGCATCCTTCAACCTTCTGAGAGCGCAGTGCTGTTGTCTCATAGCAGCCAATACCAGCAACAAGAACACCAGTACACCAACAATAACAGCAACATAAGAAGCTAGCCTAACCTCTACAATGGTTTGGTTTAGTGTCAGGGCTTAAGTCAAGTACCGAGGTGAAGGCAAAAGAGGTTGAGGAAGTGGCAGCACCAATGATCATTCAGAGGATGTTCCAGGTCTATCTGGATGACCCAAAAGAGGTATACGTGGATAAAAAACCATTAGTCTATTCGTATGGGAAGATGTGCCAATGGCCAAAGCTCAGCAGGCTGGCAATAAAGCATCTGGCTTCTCCGGTCGCCAGTGTGTCTGCTGAGCATGTGTTCAGTGCAGCTGGTGCAGTTGTCACAGTCAGAAGGACCGGTCTCTCACCTTAACACATGGAAAGATTGACCATGATTAAAGTGAACCAACACTTAATACCACAGAATTATACTGTTCCTAAAACACCACAGAAAGAGGAGGAAGGCGATTGGTCAGACTCAAGTGCGTTAGCTGACTAACTTCTGTGCGAACCACCTGAGTTTGAGGACGAACAGGACTTCCCTGACAGAGTACTTAGTAGACCACCATAGAACCTTTTTATTATCGTTGAATTGCTTTGCCCTAAAACAAACTGGACATAGCTAGTGGAGCAATGTTAGAAATTGGGTTTCTGGTTGGCAGAGGTATGCACCCTGTACAATCAGGAACTAAAATCCTAGTCAGGGCAAGTCACAACACACCCTAAGTTATCTTGTGCTCACCCTCTGGTAGTTTGGCACAGAGCAGTCAGGCTTAGCTTAAGAGGCAATGTGTAAAGTTTTTGTGAAATGCTTCAAACAGTAACACAGTGTACACACCACAAAAAACCTCCACACCAGGTTAGAAAAATAGATTATGATTTTATAAATAAAGCAAAACCAAAACAACAAAAATCCAGCTAGCAGAAGTGAAGATATGACTTTTTAAAGAATAAACTGTTTCGTAGTGCTTAGAAACAAATAGCGCTAACTGGGGCTATCTGGCCACACTTGACTGGGGCAGATCCAAAAGTTCAGGATGGAGCATGGGTTGGATACAGGGACCAGCCTTGCCCCCTGAACAGTACCTTGGATGCATCAATGTCGAAGGTGATGCGTGGAGCAAAGAATGGAGTGATGCATTGGTTCCAAGCTGCAAAAGTCAGAGATGCGTTAAAAGTCAAGATGCAAAAAACATCGGGGTGATGTGTCATCCTCGAATCACTGGCCTGTAGGTAATGCATGCAGCATAAGGTGGTGCGTTGGTGCCAAGCCACGCAAAGTTGGAGATGCGCCAGAAACAGGGGTTGATGCGCGCACCGTCGGCAATATGATGTTCATGGTGCGTGCAGCTGTGGCGATGCATCGTGTCGAAAGAAATGTGCAGGTTCCAATCGACGCAACATCATCGATGCATGGATTTTCTGGGTTGCTGCACTGAAATCTCACTTCCAAGGGCCCAGGACTGGATTGGCACCACTTAGCAGAGCAGGACTCACAGCAGGCAGTGTCCAGGTGCTGGTTGTAGGTTCTAGGGTGAAGTCTTTGATATCTGTGAGACTTCAGAAACAGGAGGCAAGCCAACAGCCCTTGGAGATACTTTGGTTCTGGGATATTGAGGTGCAGTTCCAATCCTTCTTACTCCCAGGCAAGAAGCAGCAGGCCAGCACAGCAAAGCAGTTCAGCAAAGTGCCAGTCCCTCCTGGGAGCGAAGCAGTCCTGCTTCCTGATAGAATGTCCTCTGTTCCAGAAGAGTTCTGATTTGGTGGTGTCAACGGTCAAGTACTTATACCCAGTTAGGTCTTTGAAGTAGGAAGACTTCAAAGAAATGCCTTTGAAGTGCACAACACCCTGCCCTGGCTCCAGGCACACTACAGGGAGCTATGCAACCCTTTGTGTGGAGACAGGACACAGTCCTTTCAATTGCAAGTGTCAGCTTCTCCCTCCCATCCTGCTCAGGATGACCTGTCAGCATGCAGATGGCCACTCAGTCACAACTACCCTTCCTTTGTGTGTGGCTGTCTAGAGGGAATGCAGGAATCCAGCTGTCACCCATCCTAGACATGTATTCCAGAGACAGGCAGAAGGCACCAAATGGTTACAGTAAGAAAATGCCTACTTTCTGAAAGTGGCATTTTCAGAATTGCAATTTAAAAACCAACTTCACCATGAATTGTGTTTTTAAATTGTGATTCCAGAGACACCAAATTTTGGGTCCCCTCTTTTCCCAATTGGAAATTACACATATACACTGTGATAAGGTAATACCAATGTTATCCTATGGGAGATAGGCATTGCAGTAGTGAAAAACGAATTTAAACGTTTTTCACTACCAGGACTTGTAAAACCTAAAAGTATCAGTCCTACTTCTTAAATACACTGCACCTTGCCCATGGGCTGTCCGGGGCTCACCTTAGGGATGACCTATATATAATAAAAAGGAAGGTTTGGGCCTGGCAAGTGGGTTTACTTGTCAAGTCGAAAAGGCAGTTTGAAACTGCACACACAGGCCTTGCAGTGGCAGGCCTAAGACTTGTTTAAAGGGCTACTTAAATGGGTGGCACAATCAGTGCTGCAGGCCCACTAGTGGCATTTGATTTACAGACCCTGGGCACATGTAGTGCACTTTACTAGGGTCTTATAAGTAAATCAAAGATGCCAATTGTGGATAAGCCAATGTTTTTTTTATTTATTTTTTTATTTATTAAACATTAATCACTGATGATACATATAATATATAGGCAGATATATGGGTGTCCATTACACGTATGCATTCAGTATCTATAACATCTGATATTTCGTAGGTCTTCTTTTGTCTATACAAATATGGTAACATTATACAGTAAGTCATACATGTTTTCCAATTTAAACATTTACTGGCATCAATAGGCTGATATACAACATTGCTAAACCGCAGAAGAGTCTATCAGTGCAGTCCCATATGCAACTCAGAAAGGATCTCAACTCCAACCCGCACTTTCAACCATTGTTGGGTCTTTATGTTGGTTTGCAACTATGAACTTCCCCCATCGAAACCTAGGGCCTCTCTCTACATAGTATTTATTATCCTGACTGTAGGAAGGTAGGATCTGACTGCATGATTACCCCCACTTTTTGACTGGTGTTTTGCTGGTTTTTGACTAGTCTGAATGGGATCTTGCTAATCAGGGCCCCAGTCTATCTGCTTTCTCCCTAAATTGGTTGTGTTATATACTTAGGTACACTCCAGATTGGATACTGGAGTACCCTTGGCAGTCCCTAGTATATGGTACACCTGTACCCAGGGTATAGGTACCCCAGAGGCCTCCCATGGGCTGAAGCATGTATTATGCCACCCATGAGAGGCCATGCAAAATGGATCTACAGGCCTGTCATTGCAGCCTGTGTAAGATGGTGCATGCACCACTTACTTTAGATATAGGTTTACTATATCTATAGGTCACTACACTTAAAACCTATCAGTCATCCCTCTAGCAGGCCTTGACAATCATGAAGGCAGGTTGCTGGGTTTTACATGAGAGGGTGTCCCTGCATGAGCAGAGCACCCCTGCAGCCTTCGGACACCATTCTCCCGAGTTGTCGGTGACGCAGCCAGACATATAGGTAGAGGTGCATTTTATGCTCGCGTAAAATGTTATCTCGAAAATGGCTGCAACAAAACATGTTGTGTTTGGTATCAAACACCTTGCAATCATACCTCCACACCGGTAACCGGTAAGGGAGGTATGATTCCACCCTTCTGAAGCAAGCTTCGTGGGTCCCTGGTCTTCCCGGTACCAGCCTTCTCGAGCCGGACAGCACAAAATGGTTGCTGCCGACCAGAGACACATTTCTGCCCTCCTGCTGCTGAGCCAAGCTCAAGCAGGGGAAGGCAGCACAATAGGCATCCTGTCACAGGGAGGTGTGACCACCTCCCAGACAGGATTTAGTGTATTGGGGCTGGGTGGGTGCACTTCCAAAGTGCCTGAAAGTCTACAAGAGGGGCACATTTGGTGTCCCTGTGCATAGTCCAGTTCAAACCAGTCCTGGGAGCCGTTGGCTCCTGCTCTGGCACAAAACTGGACAAAGGGCAGGGGAGTATCCTCCCCACTGTCCTGACCCTCCTCTGGGAGGGTCCCCTGAATCTGTCCAACCCTCTCCTGTGGGTACAAAAGGGCTTACCTGGCTGTGGGCAAGATTCTGATCAAGAAACCACTGACCTTCGACCGTCTGGACACTCTGGACTTCGCTGGACTGCGACTGGGCCCGACTTCGTCTCCTTCTCTGTCCAAAGCATCATCTGTGCATGTGCACCATACAGGCTCCATGCAGGACCTGTGGAGCATCAAGGACAACTGGAGTTATCTCCCTTGGGGTGAAGGAGTCACTCCCCTGCATTCACAGGCACAGTAACGCAACTGACTTGTCTGCTGATCTTGAGCTCCTTTGGATTCTGAAGGCTCCAGCAACACAGGAGGTGGATTTCCTATGTTCCTTGAGGTCAAGCTGCCCTCTCACGAAGTCTGAGGCCAGTTTCCCTTGTGGGGACCGCATAACCCAAACCCCTGTGCACGGCGTACTTTTGCAAGTGCATATGCTTGTTGGCATTCCCCAATGAAGTGCATAGGGCTATCAATATCCCCATCCTCTGCGCACATTTTGTACAAAGGACTTTGGCCTCCTTGCACTCTGTGCCCTGCAAGCTGTTACTTTGTGAAACTGCTAGAGGTCCCCTCGTAACTCCTGTGCCTTCAGCCTGTGGGTCCATTTGAGGGACAACACTGCTTTTCTTGGGCTCCCCTGGTTGCTCCAGGCCTGCCCTGACTCCCCTTGCTGTGGTGAGTCCCCTGGTCCTTGCTATGCCAGACCGTAACCTTCCTTGACCTTCTTCGTGGGTTGCCGCTGCCAAGGCTTGTTGGTGCTCCCGCCGGACACCGACCCCTCAGCCCTTGACATCCTTTGTGGGACAACTCGTATCCAGCTCCTGGTCATCCTCGACATCTCCTGGTCCGTGCAGTTGTAGAGTCAAGGTCTCCATCATCACACCTGAAGCACCCAACATCGGTGGGCATTCGTCTATCGAGCTCCTGCGCACTCATGAGTGACCCAGACTCTTTCCCCTCTGCTTTCAGGTTCCTTCCATCAAGAATCCACCTGTGGGTTCCATCGGACACTTTTCTCCTTTCCAGCAGTGGCATTTCTTTAAAGGCTCCCATTGAGATCGACGGCGGTTTCCGACGCCACTTCAACCCTATGCACCCGGCTTCCCTGGGATAATTATTTCTGGTACTTCGGTATCCATGGGTGGGGTGGCTCTCCAACCTTATAGGTTCCAAAGGAGTTCTTCGTAATCCACTGGAAAGGGTCCTTAAACTTTAAAACTTCAACCGCGACTCTCCCATTGAATTGTACGTAGCACGCGGGCGTGTTCTCACACTGCACCCGTCCTCCGTGGTGTCCCAACTTACTCACCTTGGGTGGTTTCTTGGGGTCCCAGCGATTCTATAACCTCTAGACACTGTCTTGACTTGAGTCATGGTTCTTCTACCGCTATTTTAGTATATGGTTTGGTCTACCCCTGGAGCCTACTGTGTATTAGTGCTATTTACGATTGTTTCTGTGCTACAGTATTGTGTGCTTTGTGTTTATCTGCGTGTAGCAGATACTGTGAGTTATTTAAGGTGTGTTATAATAATAAATACATATTTTTATAACTACTGTGTGGTTCTCCTTTCATTTAACCAATACATTAAGGTTGCATTCTGGTAAAACAAGCTGCTTAACATTCCTTCAAGACTAAGCCTGAAGGCTGCTCTCCACAGCTACCACTTGGATAGCTTTCTAAGGTTATCTTTGACCTCTTAAATCACCATAATGGTTGTTTGGACTGGTGCAAGGTGCCCACTTTAATTAGTGGATATCTTATACCAGGCCAACTTCTCACACTGACACAGGATCAGCAGCAATATCTGCTGGATGTGACAGGTATGTTTTAAGGGGTTTGCATATGTCCTTTGGACGTGAGGTAAGCGGGAGCAATTCCGCATAGGTGAGCGTTTGTTCCTGCCAGAATAATAAGTCCCTGATCCACTCCTTGAACTTAGGGGCTCTTCCTCGTCCCCATCTACACGCAATTCTGCGTTTGGCTAATAGAAACCCAAGTGACACATATCTTCGATATCCTGCATCAATGTGTTCAGTATACCCCAATAAAGCTAATGTCGGAGATGCTGTTAATGTCAGTGATGTCATCTGTTCCATTGCTGTAAACACTTGTTGCCAGTATTCATTAATTCTATTGCAGTTCCAAGCTAGGTGCAAAAAATCTGCACCTTCCGTCCCACACCTGTCACATCGGTCGTCATCCCTCAACTTGTATTTGTACATCTTGACAGGCGTGTAATAGGTGCGGTGCAGAAATTTAAAGTGAATGATCCGTAAACGGCTGCTGGCAGACACCTGCTCTGTTTGTGTACAACAGTATGCCCATTGTTTGTCTGTCATTTCATTGCCAATATCCCTATCCCATTGTTGCCTTGCAGGGCATTGGCCTAACACCTGATTGATATGTATATTATGATATAGGACGGAGACCACATGTGCAGATGTTTCGGATTGCAATAGCATATGAAGTGGGGATAGAGTCTGTGGTTCCGGTGGATACAACGGTGTGTTGTCTTTGATGCCTTGTCTCAACCTAACATATAAGAATATATCCATAGGGGTGGGTGTCAAGTTTACAAACATCTGTTCAAGTGTGCGGAACTTCTCACCTTGGTATAAGTCACCCCAGCATGTTATATCTGCCTTTTGCATAACTTTCTTGAAGGCTATTTCTTGGATCACTTGTATATGTGGGTGATGCACTAAGGGAAGTAGAGGTGAATATATCATTGGGGCTTGTAATCGTTCATCTATGCACCAACACGCATTCACAGTACATGTGGCCATCATGAGGACCTTCTCTCAGAGCTTGGGAGTGCTAAATATTACTCCCGTCAGGGGAACTGGGTCCGTGAACCATTGTTCTACTGCCAATTGTGGCATGTATTTGGGTGGGTGAAACCAATAATGTATGAAGTGGGCTTGTGCACAGATGTAATACAATTCTAAATTGGGAACATCAAATCCCCCCTGGGAGTAGGGTCTGGTGATTATTTCCCATTTTAACCTCTGTTGTTTGCCTCCCCAGGTCAGTCTAATCAATTCCGTGCATAGAGCCGCAAAGAAATGTCTGCCGGGATAATATGGGATATTCATAAATAAGTATAATAACTTGGGGAGAATCACCATTTTTATAAGAGAGGTTCTCCCTGCCAAAGATAAGGGCAATGAGATCCAACGCATAACACAACTCGTGATAGTCTCCAAAGCTCTTCTATAATTAAGACGCATTAGCTCCGCACGATCCGATGCGATACATATCCCCAAGTATTTTACCTCCGAATCGCACCATTCTATTGGAAAGTCAAGAGGAAATGGCGTCGCGGCTTCTGTGAGTGGGAACAACTGCGACTTTCCCCAGTTAATGTGTATCCCAGAGAGTTCCCCAAAAATAATGAATTCTCGCAGAATGGGATTTAAATTCTGCTGTGGGTCTCTGAGGTAAAGGGTAATATCGTCTGCATAAAGAGAGATGAGTGTTTGCCACGTGTGACACCGTAAAGCCTTTTCCTGGTGGTGTTGCCGCAGTTTGGCCACAAGGGGTTCAATAGCTAAAGCAAAGAGTAAAGGGGAAAGTGGACATCCCTGTCTCGTGCCTCTCGTAATAGAAAAAGGCGGCGATGTCTGACCATTAATAAGGACTGTGGCTACTCTGGAATTATATAAAAGACTTATCCATTACAGAAACCCCACAGGTATTCCCATGCGTTGTAGTCTCCCTAACAAATAGTCCCATTCTACCGAGTCAAAGGCCTTCGTGGCGTTTAAGAAGACCGCCGCGAGTGCCAATCCTGGGTTCACGTTCTGTAGAATGGAAAATAAAGTGCAGAGATTATGGGATGTTGCTCTACCTGGGATGAATCCTGCCTGGTCAGGCAGTACCAGTTTCTCCATCAACAGGCTGAGTCTATTAGACAGTACTTTGGCAAGGATTTTTGCATAATTATTAATAAGAGATAATGGCCTATAGGAATTGCAATGATCCGTAGGCTTCCCAAGTTTTAGGAGCAAAGTTATAAGGGCTTCCCTCATTGATCGAGGAAGAATGCCAGTTTCTTGGGCCTCCTCATAAACTGTTTTTAATATAGGTGTAAGTTGGTTAATATATGTTTTATAAAAGTCAATCGGGAGACCGTCTAAGCCTGGACCCTTACCGGACTTCATTTGCATTATTGCGGTCCGGATTTCATCCTCTTCAAGAGGGGCAGCCAAAAATTCTCTTTGTGAATTCCCCAACCAGCCTATTGCCACATCATCCAAATAGCTGGCCAGATCAAGTGGCTGCTGTCGGTTGGCACTATATAGTGTGGCATAATGTGTAGTGAACGTTTTTGAGGATGTCTATATTATCTCTGTGTCTCGTACCTTCATTATCCGAGATTTCCATCACATAACTAGAGAAGCGGGTTTACGAATTTCCTCCGCAAGTGCTTTACCAGGACATACCCCCTCTCCATATCTGCGTGCCACAAAATATTTACCCCTGAAGCGGACCTCTCTATCTCTGTATTCCGAGAGTTTGTCCCTAAATTATTTTTTAAGTGTTCCATTCGTACCAGCACTCATTTCTCTTTCTAGTCTCTTCAATTCAGTTTCCAATTTCTGCAGGGTCTGCCGTATGTCTCGAAGGACCCCAGAACTTTTAGCAATGCAGAACCCACATATTGTGACCTTAAAGGCCTCCCATACTGTCTCCGTACGTGCAACTGAACCTACATTTCGCTGAAAAAAATCTGTAATCTCCTGTCCTAGCTCTGTCTGGAACACTATGTCTAACAATGTAAGCAGCGTAAGTCTCTAGCTTCTAGTGATCGTATTAAGCGCCAAAGAGGATAATGTCAGTCGGACCGGTGAATGGTCAGAGTACGTCCTTGCTAAGTGTTCTACTGTATCAATCCATGGCCTTATGCCCCTGGTTACCACCCAATAATCTGGCCTAGCCCATGTTGAATGCATTGCTGAGTAGTGTGTACCTTCCTTTGTCTCAGGGTGTACCTGCCGCCATGTGTCCAGAAGACCATTGGCAGAAATTATGTCTTGTAGTAGTTTATGCGTTCTAGTATAATGGTGCAGGAGTGGATTGGACCTGTCATTCGCTGGATTCAGTGCTGTATTGAAGTCCCCTCCCCAAATTATATGTGTGGACCCTATCTCAAGAATGTTCTCCCACTGTGTAGCATAGAAGTCTGGGTCATCCACATTAGACCCGTAGCAGCTCAACAATGTGGCTGAGTCAGAGCCCAATCTGCCCCACATAATACAGTAGCTCCCCAGGTGATCATGAATCATGCCACACAGAGTGTATGGAGTGTTTCTCTTAATCAGAATCGCTGTCCCTCTGGAATACGAGGAATATGAGGAGAATACACTATGCTCCGCCCACTTGCTAGCAAAGGAGGGAGCGCGCCGGGGGTCCAAATAAGTTTCCTGAAGCATCACAATTTGAACATGATGCCATTCTAGGTATGCTAATACCTGTCTACGTTTGCATGGATCCCCCAATCTCCTGACATTCCACGTTAATAGCTGTATCTTCTGTTCGGCAGCGACTTGAGCCATGTAAACATCAATAACCAGAGTTTAATGGAATTACAAGACCTACTTCTATTGATTTTTTCCTGTGCATACATTGATGAGTCTATGAATGTCATATCTTGCCTTATCTCAGTTCCAAACAAAGTTCCCAATCCCACCCCTTCCCACATCAGCATCCCAAACATGCCGGTATTTCCATTCCCCCCCAAACTACAAAATTACGATGCATTGCTACCCACAGTAGGGGGGATCGCCCTTGAGTGTATGCCAGGGGGTTCACAAGATTCCTCCCTTCCCCTCCAAGTGATGGAGTGTCTAGTACAGGGGAAGGGAAGGGGTGCCCGGTACAGTTTGTTATTCAGTCCCATTGGTGCACTTATCTGTTTGTTGTGTCTTTTCGCTATCTCGTCTGGACGCTCTGCCTTCAACTTCTTCCCACAGTAGTTCAACCTCAGGAGAGAGAAGTCTTTGAACTGTAAGAGGGGGGAGGCGCCGGTCACCGGGAATTATGCCAGACCTTTTTATTCTCCTATTTATTCCGATGTTGGAGACGATGGTCTCGATGGACGCTCCTGTGCAGTGCGAGGCGAATTGTGACATTTGATGCTATTCAAGAAATCGTCCACTTGCTGTGCGTTGATTAAAAAATATTGTTTGCCTTGGTGTGTGACTCATAGGTGCGCTGGGTATATTAGTACGCAGTCTTTTTGCGCCTGGCGTAATTTGTGTTTAGCCGGGATAAACTTGCACCTCGCTTCTTGTATAGTGGTTGTGAAGTCGGGGTATATTGTGAACTCGCTGCCTTCAAACAGAAGATGTCTTTTCTCTCGAGCCATTCTCAGGGCCACATCTCGATCTCGATAATTAAGCAGCCTTGCGATGATCGGGCGAGGTGGGCTTCATGTAGGTGGTCTGGGGCCCAGAGAGCAATGTGCTCTCTCCACTACCATCTGCGAGGAGAAGGAGTCAGCCCCAAGTGCTTCGCGCAGTAGATGCTCAATGAATTTTTCCATACGTCCTGTATTCGTACTTTCTGGTATACCAATAACGCCTATGTTGTTACGCCTACTGCGTGCTTCTAAATCTTCATTCTTAGCGGTGATGACCTTAAGAAACTTGTCCATCTGTGTAATCTGTTTATGCATTTTTGACGTAGTATCTTCAGTGTCAGAGATTCGTCGCTCTGCTTCCCCATTGCGTTCATTGTGCTTATCTAGTTTGTGTACTATGGAATCCATGCGGGTCGTCATTGAATCCATTTGCTCTCTATAGATTGAGGCTCTGCTGCATAGCAAGCAGGAGTCCTTTAACTTCATCATCTTGAGCATGTGTTGTTTCTTGTGCGTGTTCCTTACCTGCATGTTCAGACTCATCTTGATGCGAGCGGGTTGTTTTTTTGGCTTCGAAGGGCAGCTTCCCGTCTGTCTTCCCCATAATAGAAGCAATGTAGGTAGAAGATCTAAAGTTTGTTTCACCTTATGAAGGGCGCGTGGCTCCCTGCTTCAATCACTCCGCATAGCCAAGAAGGATGAAAACAAAACACTACACAGGCCCCATCGACGGTGCCTCAGAATAACCTCAAATCGTCAATGCGCCACTGCCATGTTGCCGCTCTGTAGAACGAAAAGTTTTCCCCAGCAGCGCCCTGTCTTCACACTTTAGTAAATACTGTACTTTGTTCTTATCACTTGTCCTCTTTCTCAGTGGTGATTTCGCATTCGGTACACTCGCAAACTAAGTAGGGCAAGATATGTATAAATTTGTAGTACAGTAGTTCTGAGGTGCCCGTCTCCACTTTTGTGTCGGTATGTGGCTCTCTGTACTTCTCCAGCTGTCTTCCCGCGGCAGGCTTCTCTGGGACTGAGGATCGAGTTCAGCATATCCAAATTAGCGTGTGTAATGACAGCCCAGCCACACTAACGCTACCGCCCAACTGCCCGCACATGGCCTTTCCTCTTCTCTCAACGCAATACTGCCAGCTTCGGTCAATAAAGTCATGCCGCTCCAGGAGATCGTTCTAGGAGGTCATCACGGTGCGCGCTTGCCACCACAGCTCCGCCGGCGCTCGTGCCGGCTAGGTGAAACTCCCAGGCCGCACTGTCCTTCAGCCCACCTTTCGTCTACCTTCACCAGCAGCGTAGGCAGATATTTTCAAGATGGGTGTCCAGTCAGCTCTCGCCGGCAGGATATTCACATACGCCGCCGCCCTTGTGAAGTCGTCAGTGCGGCCCTGCCTCCACATGCGCGCTGCAGGAGTCACGTAGCGCCCGTCGCCATATCCAGCACCAGCGGTATGCAGCTAATCCAGGCTCTTTCTTTCAATTGCTCTCCCGGCGACACCAGGCACTCTCCGCCACAATAAAATGGTCAGTTAGGAGGTTGGGCACATCTCCTCTCCGTCTCTTCCTTTAGATATCAGTTTGTTTTTGTCTGGGCAGGATAAAAGTTTGGATTTAGTTCCAAAGCTGCAAGAGCCTCGCTGCAGTGCAGCCATCTTGCTTGTGCGCCACCTAGCGCCCCCCGTGGATAAGCCAATGTTACCATGTTTTAAGCAGAGAGCACATGCAATTTAGCACTGGTTAGCAGTGGTAAAGTGGCAGTAAAACAAGAAAAGGTCCCTACCTATTTATTTCAACATATGCATCACGTCATGTATGATAATATTCTAAACAGTGCTGAAGAACGAAGGGAACAAATATATCACAAAATAAATTTATTGATTCAATAGAATGAAAAAAATATATATACGAATATAATAAATATGAGGACAATCCCACCTCTCAGACAGTGACATTCACACAAACGAGCATGCTATCATACCTCTTTCATTCAAGCTCACAACAAACATACAATCACTTAACTGATTTAGCAAAACAGCATGAATAACAACATAACCCCCAATTTCCTCGGTAACATAAGTCAAATAATCCAGAAACACCAATGTAGTCAATACATATCATGAATATATACATTAAAACAATCAAAAAAGGAATATGTTGACAAATACAGTAATTATCTAGGGGGGGAAAATGTGTTAAGCAAATCTCTAACGGAAGTTAGAGTGTCCCAAACGCCGACGTGCGTTTCGGTGTGAGGGCCAGGTGTGGCCAAACACCTTCCTCAGGCGTGGGTAACGAAACGATCAAGTGGCGGGAGAATTCTGAAAATAGATAAACATACAATGATGTTCTATCCTAGGACAAAATACTGTTAGCTTGTATTGTTTAAGTAAACAAATGACTCAATAAAAATAACATACTCAACAGATGAAATAAATTGACTAACATATATTGTATTCTTACAGCACTGGTATATGGACAAAAATGAGTTCAAAACAGTCTTATTAGGCTTGATAGTGGAACAACAAGTGCACAATCATAAGAAGGAAAGAACGGGAAAGATCCCGGCTTATACAAACAATATACAGTGAAAACATAATTTTGAAATGAAAAAGCCTGAGATAGGAAGGAAAGTGAAAGATAGAAAAGAGAAAGCATACCTGAAGAATCAGGAGAAAGGAAACAATCTCATGGTACCTAGGGAGTGGAGGGCCTCAGGCCCAGGCCGAATGAAGTTTCCACGTAGGTTTGGGCGCAGAGAAACACATGTACACAAGGCATCCAGTGGATGTGCCCCTCAGAAACTGCCGATATCAGAGGGGTTGGACTTGAGACAGTCAAATGGCGCAGGCTTAAACAAACTCCCGGGCTCCAAACGAGGCAGATGCGTTCTGTGGAGGAACATAAATGAATGAACGCTATGAGATGAGGGAACATCATAGCCTTAACAGAGCTTAACCCCTAAACGCAGCTATGGCGAGCAAAACATTAGGGAACTAAGGGCTCGTGAAGGAGAAAAGAAAAGTAACGTGCTCCCTAGTTACCCAATGGGGCGATATCCGTCAAATACAGCGAAACGCTTTAATGAAGCGGGTGTGCCTCTGGTATAGGACCGGAACAGGCCGGCAGCGGAAAACGGGATGCGTTTCTAGAAAAGAACAAGAATGGTAGCTGTGAGATGAGGGGAATATCAGCGCAGTAACGGTACTAGCCCCCTAGGCTCGGCTGTAGAGAACGATAATAAAGGCGTCGGCGCGCGGAGGGGGAGGGACAAATGAAACGGGTTTCCTGATTACCTGATAGGGCAATAGTTCGTCAGCAATAGCAAAACGCCTAAATAAAGAGGGTGCTCCTCGGGCAGTAAACGACACGGACCTGGCGGCGAGAGAGGAACAGAGGAAATGAGGGGGCAGTCCTGGAGGATCTCGGGTCAATTAGAAAGCACTACAACGCGGCATGCCACAAACTTACCCCAATTAAAAAGATAACAATATGCCTGAATAAAGCGGGTGCTCCTCGGGCAGGATAACGAAACGGACCTGGCGGCGAGAGAGGAACAAGGGAAATGAGGGGGCAATCCTGGAGAATCTCGGGTTAATTAAAAAGCGCTACAGAGCGGCATGTTACAAACTTACCCCGATTAAAGTGATAAGCAAAGCGACGACATGATGGTCGTTCCTCGGTTGCTGGCGGGAAACAGGAGAACCGAACTCCCGATCAGCCGCCGGTATTTAAATGTTAAATCAAGTGATTAAAAAGCCAATCATGCGAGGCCGGGGGGTCATCTGATGCAAAAGGCCAAAAAAAAAAAATGTGTTTCAGCAAAAGAAAAAAAGCGGAATGGATTAAAGAAAACAGGGGAACAATAACAGGGGAAAGAGTGACTCAAAAAAGCTGATTCAGCTTCACAGTCTCACAGACCACAAAAGGATAGAAAAAACAGGGATAAAGGATGAACGAGGATAAAGGTTGAACAAGGATCCGTAGGATCACATACGCAGAGGACTATTTTGTTAAAAAACTCATGATCCTAACAGAAAAGGATTTTGATAAAAAACTCCTGATCCTGCCACTCAAAATAGAGTGCAGTACAAGACTAATATAGTTCGGGGATTGAGAGGAAAAAGGAGAAGAAGAGAAAGGAGAGAAAAGAACCCACACTTTCCCAGGGTGGGAGCAACATTAGAGGAAGGCATATTCCCATTGAATACTCTCATTCAATCCCTGGTCCTTGGTGTTAAGAAAAAACATCCAAAATAGTTCGCGTTTGCGGCGAATGGCGGTCGTGTCAGTGCCAGCGATGTTTCGTACCTTCTCTAGGATGATCCAACGTAGGTCTTTCTCGCAGTGTTTACGCAGTTCCCAGTGTTTAGCTAATGGGGCCGAGAGCTTGAGGACCCTTATGTTTGATTTGTGTTCGCCAATACGTACTCGACATTCCCTAGCTGTTTCCCCTATGTATGCCAGGTTGCGCGGGCATAAAATGGCATATATGATGTTCGTGGAGCGGCAGTTGGTCATTTCCTTGAGATAGACAGTGCGTGAGTTGATGGAAATATGGTCACTCACAATAGCATTTTGGCACGCTTGGCAATTACCGCATTTGTGGTTGCCTTTGACTGGGGTTCCCCCCATGAGAGAGAGTTGCGTAGAGTAGGGTCTGTTAGGTCTTTTGGCGCGTACCAACATGTTCCTGAGGTTTTTATTCCTTTTGAAAGAGAAGATGGGTTTGCTGATGAGCGGCATGGATTGGTCCAAGTTCAAAAGGTGCCACTGGGAATTCACAATTTGGCGCACTTTGTTGTTGAACCAAGAGTGTTTGGTGACACACACCAGTTGGTCCAGGGAGTTTTTTTCTTTAGGTTGGAACATGGAATCTCGGTCGTAATATTTGGCTCTTTTCAGGGCATTCTTGACAAGTTTGGGGGGATAACCTCGGTTGATGAGTTTGTTCTTAAGATTTTCGGCATGATGCATAAACTCATTGATGGTGGTACAGTTCCTCCGATATCTGAGGAACTGACTGAATGGAATCCCCTCTTTTTGGCAATTAGGGTGGAAACTCTGATAGTGCAGCAGGGTGTTCCTTGCAGTTGGTTTCGTGTATAGGGAAACTGCTAATTTGCAATCGTGTTCCTCGATCCACACATCCAAGAACTCCAATTTTTGGGTACTAGTGTGTGCGGTAAAAATCAAATAGGGATCTGCCAAATTGATCCAGTCAATAAATTCGTTGAGTGTGTCCTGGTCTCCTCGCCAAATAAAAAAGATGTCGTCAATAAAGCGGGACCAGTGATGTATATTCTCATAAAAAGGGGCCATTTCGTTGTGGATGTTGCGCTTCTCGAAGTGCCCCATATATAAGCAAGCCACACTGGGAGCACGTGCGGCTCCCATGCTGACTCCCTGAATTTGATGAAAAAAAGCATTATCAAACTCAAAAAAGTTCTCCGATAGAACGATGTCAAGAAGTTGGAGAAAGAGAGAGGAATTAGGAAAAGAATGGTCTTCCTCTAGTATGTCCTTAATGACCCCCTAAAGCTTCTTTTTGGGGGATGTTAGAATACAAGGATTCTAGGTCCATTGTGACCAAGATCTCCTGTTGGTTGTTATACGGGAGGCCTTCAATAAGGGAAATAAGATGGCATGTATCCTTGATATACGATGGTAATGTGGCGACCAGAGGTTTTAAAAACTGGTCAACGTACTTGGAAAGAGGTTCAGTCGCTGCCCCTATAGTGGAAACAATGGGTCTTAAGGGGGGGTCGGTTTGATTCTTATGGGTCTTTGGTACCCCATAGATAATAGGGATGCGGGTGTGAGAAGGTGTGAGAAATTCAGCCTCTTTCTGACATATCTCGCCTCTGTCCACAGCTACCTCTACGCAAGTTGGGGTTCAGGGTTGGCCATAATTTTCGCATAGTGCCTATGTGAGCTTAGGAGGCACTCCATTTTTTCTCTATATTTATCAGAGTCGAGGATAACAATTCCTCCGCCCTTATCACAGGGTTTAATAGTGAGAAAGGAGTCGTCTTTGAGCTTCTTAAGGGCAAGATGTTCTTCCTTAGTGGTATTGTAAATGGGTTTGGGAGTAAATTTAATGGCTTGCTTGATCTTTTTAAGGACTGCTCTCTCGAACATATCCACCTCAATTCCCACCTGGTCTATTTCCGGACAGAAAGTAGACGGGGGCTTGAGGCCTGAAAGGTTCTCCTCATTCGAAACGCTGTTTCTCTGAAGAATTTTTTTTTTAAACGGATTTTACGAAAAAAGAGTGTATGTCGCTCATAAGCTCAAATTCGTTAAAGTAGGTGGAGGGTACGAATGAGAGTCCCTTCGCTAGCAGGCTTCCCGTATGTGGATCCAGAGAGCTGGAAGACAGGTTGAAAATGGGAATCATATCTAGGTTCGCCAGTACTGGTGTTGGCGGGTCTGGATGTATTTCTGAGCTGGTTCCTGCTCCTCGAAATGCGTCCTGTGTGCTAGTCCCCAGTTGGGGAAAGAACCTCTCTGTTGCTGGCCTGATTGGTATCCCCGTTGTTGTGGTTGTCCTCTGTATCTGGGGCGGAAATTGCCCCGTCGGTTGCCTAAAAAATGATTCTCAGACCCTGATCTATCAAAGTTGTATCTTGGTTGGTAGCTCTGGTATGAGGACCCCTCACCTTCCGAATCAGTGGTATCGGAAAATGTTGTAACTCGTGGGTGTCCTCGGTTGGAGGTATTGTTACCCGCTGCAGTATCGCTGTGGGGGTTGTAGAAACCTTCAGTGAGGAAGGGGTAGGTACGCTCTTGCGTGAATAAGCGTATATCTTTTCTTAGCTTCTCAGTCTTTCTCTTGAGAAGATATTCGCTAAAAGAATCTAGCTCATAGGAAATTTCCTCGAGTTTCTTTTTCGCCTCTTCAATGCTCTGAGACTGTTTCAGTTTGTCCTCCAGCTCTTGGATCTCTTTATTGAGAAGTTCAACAACCTTCCGGGCCGTCTCGATGATGAGTATCATCCAGTCCCTGGAGCAGCGGTTCGAGATGAGGGCCCACCTCTCCAGGAACTGTCTGATCTCTACGAATAGGCCCGGGATGTTGCGGACTCTCAATCCAACCAATGGGTATAGTACCTGCTTTTAAGTACTCAAGCATAAAATAGGCGTGAGACTCGGTACGTTTAGATTTTTTCTTCAAATTACATAATTTTGTCCATTCTTTGTTGGATCCTTTGGGTAACGAAAAGAGTTGATCATTACCCGAAGTTTGACCTATTAGTCGGGCTAGGTCTTCGTCGGTGAAGCCGAAGGTTTTGATGCTTTCAGTAGACATGAATCAGAGAAATGTAGAGTGTGGAAAATACACACAAATAGAGCAATATGCAGCACACCAATGTGGAAGTGCCTGCCAAACGTGGTAGAGTTGGACGAACTTCAGGACAGGCAAAGGGAAGAGGACGGAGAATGGTGAGAGACGAAGAAATGGATGAAGAACGGCCCTAGGATGAGAACATTTTTGGATATGTATGTAGGGAGATATGCGAGAGTGCACAAGTTCCAGACACAAAAGAACAAAGATAGCGACAACACCCCCACAGCACAGGGCTGGGAAGAACAACGACCACTCAAACAGAGGGGCCCCTATTAAGGCGGATAAAGGTAGGGAAATCATAGGGGAAAATACATGGCAGTAAAACAAGAAAAGGTCCCTACCTATTTATTTCAACATATGCATCACGTCATGTATGATAATATTCTAAACAGTGCTGAAGAATGAAGGGAACAAATATATCACAAAATAAATTTATTGATTCAATAGAATGAAAAAAATATATATACGAATATAATAAATATGAGGACAATCCCACCACTCAGACAGTCACATTCACACAAACGAGCATGCTATCATACCTCTTTCATTCAAGCTCACAACAAACATACAATCACTTAACTGATTTAGCAAAACAGCATGAATAACAGCATGAATAACAACATAACCCCCAATTTCCACGGTAACATAAGTCAAATAATCCACTGGAATCAAGCTATCCTGGCTGAAGAGGGGTGAAACCCTGAAACCGGTCCTAGGATGCTTGTTTCCGGTCCAGGGAGGACCTGGCTTGGCAGTTCGGGCTGGACTGTTCTCATGAGGCACAGGGTCAAGACTGATTTGCATATGGCCAGGTCTAAACTGGGGTGGCATGGTGAGCAAAAGAATGATGGATTTAACCCAGATCTCTTGACTGGGGGTGAATGTTTTGATTTGTTCTGCATTCCGTCCATCAATTGTGTGTCTTTTGCTTTCCCACCAATTTAGGCACATGTATGGTAGGATTGGAGTTGGACCAGTGTGCAGTGAAGAAGTCTCTCCATTCCCTTCAAGGACATTAGAGACAATGCCTGGCTCCGTCCCATGCCTATTCTTCTTTTTTTCATTCCCTAGCAGGGCTGCCCCAGTAAAGATCACTTGATTTACAAGACTGCCTATGTGTTGCTTCCATCAAAAGATGAGATACAATTGTATAGCACTATGCTTGGATTGGGGCAGGTAACTATTGCACCAAAGAGTGATATATTATTGAGTGATTGTGAGTGATGATTGATGACTCATGTGGTGGCAGACAGTAAGCAAGGCCTGAAACGAATTTGTAAACTTGATTTTGATAATTTGCAATGTTTGGGGCCTGATGGGTGATTATTGCCTGAAAGTGATTGGCCCTTTCACACTTAGCTACATTTACTTGCAGGGTCCACTCCGTGCTGTACTTTTGTTTTCTGGTTCTTTAGAGACCAGACCAGTCAGTTTAGTTAACAAACAGAAAACTGCATAAAATGCTCACATTCTTTTTCTCTTCATTGTTCAACAACAGCAGTGCTCTACATAGGTCTATCTGTTGTAATCTCATTTGGTTCAGGATGGAGTCAGACTGAGTTGTTACTCAGAGTCTGGATGCAGAGCGGGACTACCTAGCCAGACCAAGTAAGTTATTAACTTCGAAGTGAAGCTAACATGATGATGACTCTAAGAGGCCTACTCAGCTCTGTGGACTGGAGAGAGATGTGTTGGTTTAGGAAATGCTGCTGAGTAGCGTGTGTGCTGGCTCAAATGCGAAACTCCACTATTATGTGGTTGTGGTTGGGGGGCCTGTTTTAACTGGAGACAGACATGTAATGTCACATCATCACATGATGGACCCACTCATCTAAATGTTATGATGGTAGTTGTGAGATTGATCAGCCGGGTACATGCAGCTACTTGTCTCGGATTGGTTGTAAAATTGCTCTCACTTGACAGTTAATCACACATGATTCCTAATGAATGATTGCAGCAGCCTATGCTATTGCTCTGTCTCTTGGTTCACTCCTCATGAAGCTTACCTTCTGTCCTCCTTGAATCTACAATATTATTTCTGTTTTACAGTCCGCAGTCCTTCTCTTCTCCTGCACGAAAGGCAAAAACTCCATAACACTCCTGGTTACCTTACCAAACCGGTTCAGCCGGGCACCCAAGAAGATAGACTTTCTGACAATAATAAAGATGCACTGCCCAATTTGGCTTTTACATACAGCATAATTTTTCTTTTAACAAACCTATATGACAGAACATTTAGACATATAATAACTGTGGACTCTGGGGCTGAAAGACTGTTTGCAATGCATTTAATTGAATTGTCATTCCTTCATTTCCTTTCACAACAGATTTGATTATGATGATGTGCTGCTCATCTACCTGATGAATATTGTTGTTGTCTAGTGGTTGTCTTTGTCACACCTATCCCCAACTAACTGTTCCCATCCATTCATCAAATCCCTAACCCTCTTCCCCCAGGCTGTGTGATGTATATTGAGGTGTGACTTATGAATTTACACCATAAATGGATCGTACACTTTCGGGAGGGGTGGTGGTGAAAGTGACACCAATTTGCTGTGGGATCTTCTGTTACTTGAGCAATAGCCCACGGCAGCCCCACATATCGACCCACGCATAAAAGTGACCACAATTGCCATATATAACAACATTCAGGCCTTGTGTTGCGTAAATGCTTAACCTTGTCCTGAGTTCACTTATCCTGACTCGAGGATTTCTTAAGTTTAGTTTTTGTTGTTTTAATAAACTAAATACTCGCTCCCCATTGCTCAGAAGAAGTTACTACTGCTAGATTTTGTTATATTATCAGGTGTTTATGTCATGGTGGTAGTCTGGTCTCATTCTTTGATAAGTTATGATATAAATAAATAACTCACTTACTCTGTGTTTTCTTTCTTGTTGCCTGTAGTGGATACTCCTGATGAATTCTGCAGTTGGAGTTCACCTAGGTGGGAGTGGGACCTTGCTTGTGATGTCTTCCCTGTCAGCACGACAGCCTACTACTTCCACCACCATTAAGAAGGTACCTTGGGAAACACTGCAATAACATTTTGGAAGATTGAGAGAGGTAGCAGCCATTGCTTCATCTATTCAGGTAAAAGAACTATGGAGTGAAGTGAACTAGTTTAGTTAGTAACTGACTCCAAAGAGGCAGATGAATAATAATAATACCACGTCCCACACGTCACGTATGATAATCGTATATCCTGTCAGCCTTAAGTAGACAGTAGAAAAAATGATGCACTGCAGTATATGGAAAAGAACAAGATACAGATTTTATTTGGCACATTCATCACAGAGTATCCCATCCACTAAACCCTAAATCAGGCACTTAGTCCCACTTTACTCCCTGGCCTCGCCCTCCACCACAAATTGTTTTCAAGAAATACCTTCGCTTGGCAATAGGGAAAGTTACTCAACTGCAGCGTAAGTTGGAGGGATTAGACTAGGTAGAGCTTTTGCTATAGAAAAGGAGGGCGTCTCTGATCTTCATGTGCTAAGCTTTGGCTTAGTCAGTCACTGTAGTTGACGAATGACAAAAGGGAAAAATTTGAACAGGCATAAATCCGTTACTGAAGCCATAAATATCACTTGGCCAGAAAAGTGTTGCAGATGCCAAGACTGGATTTTTAAATTTTTTGGTACAGAACTTTGGGACAGAACTTAGGAAGGCATAATGGAGTGAAGTACTAGTAGGAGGTGACTGAGTGGGCACCGAGAAACACACTTTGGGGTAGATGTATGACCGTTTTTTGGTCACAAACGGGAATTCAGTCCATTTGCGACAGCAAAATTGGTCTGCCCATGCACAAACCATACTTTGCGAGTCATTAACCGATTAGCGACTCGCAAAATATGGTTTGCGACTTGGTATTAAGGAAGGGGCATTACAAGGCCGTCCCTTCCTGATAGCGAGTCTAACAACAATGTATGATTGTTTTGCGAGTGCAAATGCGGTCGCAAAACAATCGCAGTTTACCACTTACTTCAAGTAGGTGGTAAACCCCTTGCAACTGGGAAGGGGTCCCCTGGGGACCCCTTCCCCTTTGTGAATGGGTGCGAAAATATTTTTTAAGAGCAGGCAGTGGTCCCAGGGACCACTGCTTGCCTTTACAAAATGAAACTGAAAAGTTTCATTTTCTTTTTTTAAATGCATCCTGTTTTCCTTTAAGGAAAACAGGCTGTATTTAGAACAAAAACTGCTTTATTAAAAAAGCAGTCACAGACATGGTAGTCTGCTGACCCCAGCAGGCCACCATCCCTGTGAGTGCTAGCCATTCCCAATGGGGTCACAAATTGCGCTTGCCTCATGAATATTGATGAGGCATGCAATTCGTGACCCCATTGGGAATCGCAAACAGTGTCTGAGACACTGTTGTACATTCAGTGTAGCGAGTTGCAAATTGCGAGTCGCAATTCTGCGCAATTTGCGACTCGCTAAACTGAATGGTCGTACATCTGGTCCTTTGTTTTTTGTTTGTAATGCATTGAAAACTTCTTAATGCTGCATTAACTGAAGCAGACGCACCTTGCACTGCTAACAATGTGTGCCGAATTGAACCATGCTGCAGTTAGGTCACGGTTGGTGAAATGCTGGATGGATGGATGGATGGGATATCTACCTTGATTAACAAATATAGTATACTTAATTTGTCAATAAGCAAGCATTGTGACTTACCACCATCCGTCACTGCCACCACTAGGACCCCCCCTCCAAACCCCTCCTGGGCTGCCTCCTTTGCCCTGACACTGGTGGTCTGTATGGCTGCACAGCGGACGGAGGTGAGCAGTGCCAGCGGAGCACCACCTTTGGCGTAAGTGTGACTACAGGGGGTCTCCCCATGCCCGCCGCCAGTTCTAATTTGACTTTAGGGTAAACTCGTACTTACATGACCCATTGGAGAAAATTCCTCAACACGGAAGGAACTGACCTTTAATTATCCTCTTATCTCAATTGGAAGTGAGAGTGAGAGCATACTGGGAAAGGTAGAGTCCTGAGGAAGGCCGGCATGACCCTACACGAGGGGCATACACTAACGGCCGAAACATGTTGACCACCTTGCAGTTAAGGAGGGGTGCTAGGAGCACATAGAATCTCCCAATCACCACCATCCTTTACACTTTTTAACTCTGGCCGGAAGATCCAGGAATAAAGTTTTAGGCACAGCGACACTTCCGAGCTAGTTTTAATTCACTTCACACTGCACCTTCACTACCGACGTTCCCATTCACTGTAGAATCATTTTGTGTCTCTTTTTGTGTGTTGTATTGTCTTCCCCACCTTATTGCTCCACCCCATGCGTGGCTACGCTGGGGTGTTTTTGGTAGCAGCCCAATGATGAAGCATGTCACACATTTGTGTGAGTGAGGGCAGTATTATCACATATTGCAGGTGCCATCACGCTACATATTTTATTACTCCCTACTCCTTCTGGTGCATCTAGAAAATAAATTGCACATTTTAGATGCCAGATTTGCCTCCTAAATAATAATAATTATTTTTTAACAAAGTACAACCGCAAGAGCAGAGTTTACCACCAGGCACCACCATTATTGGGGAGGATTTCAATGCGGTCCCTGTTTCAGCGCTGGAAACTACAGGCTCCTCGGGGGTGGGGCGTCAGTCTTGCTCCCACCAGCTTAGGGCATTTATTGACTCCCTTGGGATGTGTGATGCATGGAGGATGTGGCACCCACGCTTCAGCAGCCCATAAGACATAGTCGTGCATTGACCTTCTGCTCCTTCTGGCCACAGATGTTCTGCATATGTCCCTGTTCGACATCCTTCCATGGTGGATATCCGACCATGCACCCCTTCTTTTGCATATGGGATTCTCAGAGTCTGCTAGGCGACCCATGTGGTGCCTTAATGCATGGCACTTGTCCGATAGGGACAGTTCTGACTATGTAGAGACCGAGCTGCAGGCTCACTTTAAGACCAAATCAAAAACACAAAAAGGACGGAGAGAGATTTTAAGACCATTGGTATTTTCTCCCAAAACAAAAATTCAGAACCACACTGAAATACCGGGTCTGAACAGGAGACTAAAGGAATGGTATGTTTTCAAAGATGTAGAGGAATATTTCCTTTTTAGGATGAAAACCCTCACCCACCAATGGTGGCATGCTTCATCATAGAGTTCCTCCTCACACCACAACAAAAAGTTGTGGTGTGGGCTACAACTCTTAAAATAATTAGGAGGAGCTCTTTGATTTTTGATACAACCCTATGTGAGTCAATAGGCTGGGTGTGTGGTGCAGTGTGTAGAAAAATAAAGTGTAATGAAATGAAAGAAAGTGAGTTAAAACTAGCGCCATGACAGATGTTAGTCTTTATTGCTGTCTGTTGGGGTAGGATTAACAATACGCAAAGCGAGTGATCAGGGAAAAGTTTGCCCAACCCTGAAAACACTGTGGTCTTTGGTTAACATGTTTCTGCCTTCAAGTTACCTTTGTCAAAGGTGTGGGGGCATTCATCAAGACCTATACTCTTGATTTAGTTAATATGGCATCAAAAAATCTGCAGTGTGAGACAGGTGTCTCCCATCAGGAACAGGAAAACATTTAATGTTGATATCAGCGAGGGAACATGAAAGTCACTATTGCAAATGAGAATGTAGCGGCATGCCATTTACCCGATTATGGCCCCCAACAGTTTGCAGCTTGCCGGGATTGAATACGCAAAACTCTAGCGGTGAGTCTCATTAAGAAGCACCACGGCGGTGCGCTCCAATAACGTCAGTGAGATGCTCATTCTCCACAAGTATTGTATGGGACACTGGGAATGGTAGTTCCCCAGCACACAGGACATTAGCTGCTTGTAGATGGTAAGCGGTTGACTTGTAAAGTTCTTTGAAGGGTAATGCAGCTTTGTAATTTTGTAATTGCGTGAGGCTAGTCATAATATTTTTTTTTTATAAAGACAGGGACACTATTATCATGTTTCTCAAACATAAGAGTACAAATGAAACATACGAATACTGCTTGTGAATGGCATCTAATGGGCATTTTTTATCCTTCCACATGTATAAACAGGAATAATTTGTTCCTAATAACCATGTCTAGACAATGTCACTGAATAATTTAATCTCTATGTTCATTCATCTGAACCACAATTTCAAGACCACCTTACCAAATTTCAAGGCCGTTATAAAGAGGATGTTAATAAGGGGCCTTCTGACATAGAGGAAAAAATTGAAAAAAATTGTATTTTCACAACAAAGTGTATTAACAACGATAAAAAAGTCCACCAGTAGTATGTCCTTGCTGGTGTATATAAGAAAATTCTGTTTAATTACAATATATATTGATTAAGTAATAGAATTCTGTTTCAACACTGGTACCCATTTAATAATCACCTAGCCAGTGTAAACCCCATTATCTTAGTCAGGGGTTTGGCCTGTCTAGGGCAATGCAGTCCATGGGATGTCGCCATTTAGACCCGCATCATAACTCTTTAAATGGAACACCCAGCACTGTTCCTTGACCTAAAAAACTGTGATGAATTCCAGACATTCGTTAATTTGTCTAGTACAGTGCAAACAACTTAATCTATTCTGTGTCCTTTTTCTAGGAAATGTCTTGTCAGCCTGGTTGTGTTCCGTTTGCACCTAATGGTGCTCTGGTGTTCCATGATCCGTACCCTGACTTTCCTGGTCGTCATCCCTACATACCTGAGGTCACAGGGAAATGTGATCAGATAGATGAATTTGGCATTATTGCAATTTGTGTGCTGCCATAATTCCCACGGAGTGCCAATTCCTAGTTCCAGGGGCAAACAGCCATTACAACGCGATCGGAACCACTAGTGGTCTTTATCACGTATGCCTTTACCAATCATGCCTTTACAACAAATTTCGTTCCGAAGGCATGAATGATAAAGGCATATGCGTGGTAATGGTTTTACAGGTAAGTAGAGTCAAGTATTAAGTGATATATGTATATAAGTATATATGCAAAAAACCTTCTTGAATATAAGAAAGCCCGCACTCGAAGACCAGACCCTGTCCATAATCTTTAATGTACCAAGTTGCACAAAGTTAAAAACGAAATCCATTAGTTTCCAATCTCTCAGCAGTAACAAATGGCTGTAGGTTATAGGAGACGATTTTCGGCTGATTAGTCAGCCTTTATCAATCCAAATAGATCGCCATCTTGGGAGCTCATTAAATGCATGTTCAGCACTAAAAATAGAAGAAATACTAATCATTTCCCGCCGAAATCATTTATAATAACAAAATGTTTCTTCAATCAATATGCGTAATTC
This sequence comes from Calotriton arnoldi, assembly GCA_963921515.1. Taxonomy (NCBI): domain Eukaryota; kingdom Metazoa; phylum Chordata; class Amphibia; order Caudata; family Salamandridae; genus Calotriton; species Calotriton arnoldi. Next base: position 426,170 of record CAWUFW010012589.1, read on the forward strand.
CGTGCTGATGTCCATAATCTTTTCGTAATTGTTCACCTCAAATGGTGCCTAAAATAATTATTATGTGCACAGTACTATCGCCATTTTCAAAATAGCAACATTTCAATTTAAGCAGCGTAGGATCAGTCTCATTCATTTTTATAAAGAGCAACGTTACCAAATGAAGTTCGTGCTGCTCTTATATCGTTTTCAGCTTCATGCACTGTCGATCCTTCAAAGAATGTATGGCTTCCAATCTTCACCACAAAATGTGGTGCCCTGCTCCCAACATCTGGATCCATTTCAGGGAGCGACGGTAAGGAAAGGGAGCAGACAGGCAAAGTCCCCGCCAAGAGAGCCATACGGCTCTCAGTGCCAAACCTCTCTCTCAGCCTCCACCCTCACAAGCGCTTCAATCTTTTTCCAGGTCAGGGGGCAAACCATCATTAAACATCTGTCAAGTTGCAGCTTGCGGCTTGCTGCCTGAACGCAGGTGGTGCAGGTAAAAGACGTAACTGCAAGCGCCTTTTTCACATGCAAAAAACCTTCTTGAATGTAAGAAAGCCCGCACTCGAAGACCAGAAGCTGTCCATAATCTTTAATGTACCAAGTTGCACAAAGTTAAAAACAAAATCCATTAGTTTCCAATCTCTCAGCAGCAACGAAATGACTGTAGGAGACGCGTTTCGGCTGATTAGACAGCCTTTATCAATCCAAATAGATCGCCATCTTGGGAGCTCTTTAAATGCATGTTCAGCACTAAAAATAGAAGAAATACTTCTCATTCCCCGCCAAAATTGTTTATAATAACAAAATGTTTCTTCAATCAATATGCGTAATACCGTGCTGATGTCCATAATCTTTTCATAATTGTTCACCTCAAATGGTGCCTAATATAATTATTATGTGCACAGTATTATCTCCATTTTCAAAATAGCAACATTTCAATTTAAGCAGCGTAGGAACAGTCTCATTAATTTTTATAAAGAGCAACGTTACCAAATGAAGTTCGTGCTGCTCTTATATCATTTTCAGCTTCATGCACTGTCAATCCTTCAAAGAATGTATGGATTCCAATCTTCACCGCAAAATGTGGTGCCCTGCTCCCGACTTCTGGATCCATTTCCGGGAGTGACGGTAAGGGAAGGGAGCAGACAGGCAAAGTCCCCGCTAAGAGAGCCATGCGGCTCTCAGCGCCGAACCTCTCTCTCCGCCTCCGCCCTCACAAGCGCTCCAATCTTTTTCCAGGTCAAGGGGCAAGCCATCATTAAACATCCGTACAGTTGCAGCTTGCGGCTTGCTGCCTGAACGCAGGTGGTGCAGGTAAAAGACGTAACTGCAAGCGCCTTTTTCACATGCAAAAAACCTTCTTGAATATAAGAAAGCCCGCACTCGAAGACCAGAAGCTGTCCATAATCTTTAATGTACCAAGTTGCACAAAGTTAAAAACGAAATCTATTAGTTTCCAATCTCTCAGCAGCAACGAAATGGCTGAAGGTTATAGGAGACGCGTTTCGGCTGATTAGACAGCCTTTATCAATCCAAATAGATCGCCATCTTGGGAGCTCTTTAAATGCATGTTCAGCACTAAAAATAGAAGAAATACGTCTCATTCCCTGCCGAAATAGTTTATAATAACAAAATGTTTCAATATGCGTAATACCGTGCTGATGTCCATAATCCTTTCCTAATTGTTCACCTCAAATGGTGCCTAATATAATTATTATGTGCACAGTAGTATCGCCATTTTCAAAATAGCAACATTTCAATTTAAGCAGTGTAGGAACAGTCTCATTCATTTTTATACAACTGTACGGATATATGTTTATATATATATATATATATGTATATATATTATCTACTGGCGGTCGCCAGTAGATAGTTCTAGTTAGGACCTATTTTCCATAGGAAATCCGCGACATTCTATTTGAAATAACTCTCTTGCCGGTTGACGTATCTTCGCGAAATTTTCAAACTTTATGGCCCGCTCCGGTCCGCTCCTACCCTGAAAGTCTCAAGGAGATTCGTCAAGCGGGGGCCGAGAAAAAAGGGGGGTCCCAAAACATGTTTTCCCCATTCATTTTTCCATAGGAAACTTTAGACACGGCTACAGCCCGAACTGCTGAACGGAATTACACCAAATTTGGCAAAGAGGTAGTTCTTGGTTCAGAAAGAACCCTTTTTGTTAAATGGTGTAAATCCGTTCAGTAGTTCCTGAGAAAATCAAAATGAAAATCACATATATATCTATGGCCGCGTCGGATTCGCGCACGCTGCCGATCACGAGCTGCATGCTAATTGGCTGTCAACACTCCAAATCAGGAAGTGTTGGCAGCCATTTTGTCCCTCGGTAGAACCGAGGGACAGAAACAAGTGCGCAAAGCGCAAAAGGGGGCAGGGTAGAAACACCCTGACCCCTAGGTCTGCTCAGGGGTCCCACAAGGACCCCTGGGCAGAAAAAGCATTTTTCTTTTTTTAAATCGGCAGGATGCGCTCAGGGTGCGCGGATCCTGCCGATTAGGAAAAAAACCCAGAAGAAACAAGTGCGCAAAACGCACAAAGGGGGCAGGGTAGAAACACCCTGACCCCCTAGGTCTGCTCAGGGGGTCCCACAAGGGCCCCCTGGGCAGAAAAAAGCATTTTTTTAAAAAAAAAAATCGGCGGGATGCGCTCAGGGTGCGCGAATCCCGCCATAAAAAAAAAAATTGAAGCGCGGACTCCCGCGCTTCGATGTTATTTTGCCCCCGGGTGGCCCAAGTTCCGGGGGCATGCGGGGGGTGGGTTTATAGTTAATGGGGGGGCCTCTAAGGCCCCCCAAGCCCCGGGGACCGCCACCCCCGGGGCTTTCTAATAAAAATGTTGCGGGAGGGCACTCTGCCCTCCCGCAGCCCCGGGGACCACCACCTCCCCGGGGCTTCTTTTTTAAAAAAAAAACAGTTCCTGTGTGGGGGGCTCGAGCCCCCCACACGCCCGGGGACCGCCACCTCCCGGGGCATTAATAATGTAAATGCGGGGGTCCGTGACGGACCCCGAGCCCCGGGATCACCACCTCCCCGGGGCTTTAAAGACATGGGAGGGGGCTGCGCGGCCCCCTCCTGGAGCCTGTGGTGGCCCTGGGGACCGCCACCCCCAGGGCCGGCTCCTGCAGTGTCCCGGGGTGCCTACCCCCGGGACACTGCTGTTTGCAATGACAGGGCGGGAGCCTCGCGGCTCCCGTCCTGCCATTGCAAACTGCTTTGCTTCATTGAAGGAGAGCAAGGAAACCTGCTCTCGCTTCAATGAAGCAAATCAGATTGCTTTCCACATGGGGAGCTGCATGTCAGCAGCTCCCCATGTGGAAAAGCAATGCCGGGACGGTGGGGGGATTGGGGACCCCCCCACGGTCCCCAACGGAGAGGGCCAGCCCCGGGGGATGGGGTCCCCGGGGCAAGTAGTGGCCCGGGAGGGGGGCCACGCGGCCCCCCTCCCCAAAAAAAAAAAATTAAAAAAGAAAAATAAAGGCCTGCCCCGGGGGATGGGGTCCCCGGGGCAAAAGGAGGCCTGAGGAGGGGGGCCACGCAGCCCCCCTCCTTAAAAAAATAATAAAAAGAGTGGCCATGCCCCGGGGATGGGGTCCCCGGGGCCGGAATTGGCCATGGGAGGGGGCCACGCGGCCCCCTTCCCGTTTAAAAAAAAAAAAAAAAAAAAAAAAGGGGTAAGGCCCTGGGGGATGGGGTCCCCGGGCCCAAAAAAAAGGAAAGGAAGGGGGCCACACAGCCCCCTTTGAGGAAAAAAACAAAAAAAAAAAAAAAACGATCGTGCCGCAGGCCCCACCCCCTTCCTTTACCACTCTGCAAACACGCCCTGGCGCGTTTGCAGAGGGGAACGAATTCCCCTTGAATACTGGGGTCCCTGGGGCCAACTAGCCCACCAGGAACCTCCAGTATGCGCTAGGGGCTGCATTGCAGAGAGGTGTACAGAGGCCACGCCCCTTTTACACCTCTCTGCAACGCAGCTCTGTGGCGCTTACTGGAGGTACCAGGTGGGATAGTTGGACCCCAGGGACCCTCAGGATTCAAGGGGACTTAATCCCCCAACTTAAAACGCGCCACAGGGCGCGTTTGCACAGTGGTGAAGGGAGGGGCGGGGCTTCAGGTGACATGTGTGCAAACAGGCCCCATGGCGCGTTTTAAGATGGGGAATTAAATCCCCTTCAATCCTGAGGGTCTCTGGGGGCCAACTAGCCCACCAGGTACCTCCAGTAAGCGCCACGGAGCTGCGTTGCAGAGTGTTGTAAAAAGGGGCGTGGCCTCTGAACACCTCTCTGCAACGCAGCTCTCTGGCGCATACTGGAGGTATCTGGTGGGCGAGTTGGCCCCTAGGGACCCTCGGGATTGAGGAGGAATTAATTCTCCAACTTAAAATGCACCACAGAGCGTGTTTGCAGACATGTCACCTCAGGCCCCACCCCCTTCCTTCACCATTGTGCAAATATTCCTCTAAAATCAGCCGAACTACGAATTCCGATTTACTCACCTGTTATCAGGAGAGACCTCAGTGCTGCATCTTTGAGCCCAGTACTGATCCTGAAAAGTAATTTTAACCGTACTTACCAGTAACTTGAATTTCCTTCCATAGGCTACCATTGACTGGTTTCACTTGGAAATTCTTCTAAGTGTGGAGTTTTGGAACTTTATAATATTCCTCTAAAATCAGCCGAAATACGAATTCCGATTTACTCACCTGTTATCAGGAGAGACCTCAGTGCTGCATCTTTCAGCCCAGTACTGATCCTGAAAAGTAATTTTAACCGTACTTACCAGTAACTTGAATTTCCTTCCATAGGATATCATTGCCTGCTTTTTGCTGAAAAAGTTTCTAAGTGTCGATTTTTGAAACATACAAATATTCCTCTAAAATCAGCCGAAATACGAATTCCGATTTACTCACCTGTTATCAGGAGAGACCTCAGTGCTGCATCTTTCAGCCCAGTACTGATCCTGAAAAGTAATTCTAACCGTACTTACCAGTAACTTGAATTTCCTTCCATAGGCTAACATTGACTGGTTTCACTTGGAAATTCTTCTAAGTGTGCAGTTTTGGAACTTTATAATATTCCTCTAAAATCAGCCGAAATACGGATTCCGATTTACTCACCTGTTATCAGGAGAGACCTCAGTGCTGCATCTTTCAGCCCAGTACTGATCCTGAAAAGTAATTTTAACCGTACTTACCAGCAACTTGAATTTCCTTCCATAGGCTAACATTGACTGGTTTCACTTGGAAATTCTTCTAAGTGTGGAGTTTTGGAACTTTATAATATTCCTCTAAAATCAACCGAACTACGAATTCCGATTTACTCACCTGTTATCAGGAGAGAACCCAGTGCTGCATCTTTTAGCCCAGCACTGACCCTGAAAAGTAATTCTAACCGTACTTACCAGTAACTTATATTTCCTTCCATAGGAATCCATTGTCTGGTTTTCAGCAGAAAAGTTTCAGTGTCGATTTTCACAAACTACAAATATTCCTTAAAAATCGCCTGTATGACTTAAACGCATTCTTTCAACTGTTTACAGGAGATGCACCAGTGCTGGATCCAGGATCCAACACTGAGTAAGAAAAAGTAACGATAACACTACTTACCTGCTAAGTGAATTTCCTCCCATAGGATAACATTGGTGATTCTATGTGAAAAAGTTTCTGTCAACTTTTAAAATACAATAATATTCCTTAAAAATCACTACTGTAACCAAAACGCTTTTACTCAACTGTTTACAGGAGATGTCCCAGGACTGAATCTAGGATCCAGTCCTGTGGTTAGAAAAGTAATCCATAAAGTAACTAATTGCATTTAACTAGAAATTCACATTGAGCTCAATGTTGCATTGTGTTTGAAATTGTGTTGCCCATTGCAACAACTGTAACTACTGTACTTAAATCTCTATTGCCTATTTGCAAAGTATTTAAACTAAAGTAATTCATTCTGAGAAAGTATATTTTGTAATGTAATGTATAATGTAATTACAATGTAATTTAATAAATAAAATATCTAAAAATAAATAGTTTTAAAAAATGTAGTAAATCAGTATCAAAAAAATAAATATAACAATTAATACATTTAAAAATTGTCATTTACAAAACCTTTGAAATTCACTGAAAAAACCATAGGTTTTAGGGGCGTTATAGTTAGAAATTAGCATTTAAAAAACCTTTGAAATTCACTGAAAAAACCATAGGTTTCAGGCACGTTATAGTTAGAAATTAGCATTTAAAAAACCTTTGAAATTCACTGAAAAAACCATAGGTTTTAGGGACAGTTATAGTTAGTTGGACATTTCACTCGTACAAAACCCGTGAAATTCCCCGTTATAGTTAGTTCAGCTAACTATAACTCGCGCCCCGCAATGCACTGCTGATGACGTCACATATTACATCACTCATGACATGGTCAGTGACATCACTGATGACATCACTGATGACATCTCAAATGACATCACTGATGACATCACTGATGACATCATCCACGTGATAATCTGATGCACCTCCTCACACCCTAATATAACATTTGATACACCCACTCTAAATTACAGACTGCCATTCGCAAAACCATAGACACTCCAACACCAATAACTACATACCCACTCACTGATTCTTAGGTCTACACACACACATCCACTCACTCACCCGTACAGTCACTCATACTTATGGTCACTCAGTACAGGACTATCATATGCACTCTTACTCCTATATAGACACTCAAACACCGCCACTCATCCATAGAGGTACTCACACACCTAGTCAGTCATGCAAATAATTAAACACACTGCCATTTGCTCACCTACACAGTTATACCCACACCAGCTCACTTAATCATACAAATACTAGCACATTGTTACGCTCTTATACAATCACTGATACAAGCACACACTCATCCATACAGCCACTATCACAATCACTCACTCTCGCTTATAGCTATTTATATACTCCAACACACATATATACTGCCTTTCACATATGTAGTTAGTCACACATGTACCACTGGGACATACATTCACTCACTAACACACTCTTACACACACTTACCCACCCATACAGTCTATCACAGATGCACTCTTGAAACCATCCACCCAGTGAATCACCCACTCACACATCTATGCACAGAGTCGCACACACCCCTCCCACACAAACACTCAGGCACCCATACAGATACTCAGACAACCATTCAATAACTCATATAGACACTCATGTAGCTATTCACAAACACATGCAGCCACTTACACAGCAACAGACAGACGGATACAGACATTCACCCAGTTTAGTCACTAACCCATGCATTCAGTAAGATACGTTAAATCACTCACTTATAGAGTCAGTCACGCACCTACTAAATCATCCATACAGACACTTATACACCCACTCATTCTTCAATACGTCTTTTCCTATATATATTAAAAATATTTAAACTTTACAGAAACACAGTCACTGCATGATGTCATCAGTGATGTCATTTGAGATGTCATCAGTGATGTCATCAGTGATGTCACTGACCATGTCATGAGTGATGTAATATGTGACGTCATCAGCAGTGCATTGCGGGGCGCGAGTTATAGTTAGCTGAACTAACTATAACGGGGAATTTCACGGGTTTTGTACGAGTGAAATGTCCAACTAACTATAACTGTCCCTAAAACCTATGGTTTTTTCAGTGAATTTCAAAGGTTTTTAAATGCTAATTTCTAACTATAACGTGCCTGAAACCTATGGTTTTTTCAGTGAATATATATATATATATATATATATTCACTGGAAAAAACTGAAAAAACCAAAGGTTACACGGACGCTATATTTAGGAAATAGAATGTAAAAAACCTAAGGAATTCACTGAAAAAACCAAAGGTTACAGGGATGTTATAGTTAGGGTCAGATTTCACTCGTACAAAGCCAGTGAAATTCAGCAGTTATGGTTACCTGAGCTAACTATAACTTACAGCCCTGCAATGCACTGTTTATGACCTCACATATTACATCACTCATGACATGGTCAGTGACATCACTGATGACACCACTGATGACATCATCCACAGAACCACTTTAAATGCTAATTCTTAACTATAACGTCCCTATAACCTTTGGTTTTTTCAGTGAATTTCTATGGTATTTTAACTAATAGTCTTGTTTGCAGAGTGGTGGAGAAAGTGGGCTGGGCCTCTGACCAGCTCTCAGGAATCCCGCAGTGTAGGACTTACAAGGTCCCAAAGCAGAAAAGGAGACTTCATCCCCCAACCAGGAATGCACCAGGATGTGCATTTTCAGAGTAGTGGAGAAAGGGGGCGGGGCCTTGGCGATTTACCAGCTTTTCTTGTGCTATATTTGATGAAAGCAGGGCTGTGTAGTCCCCCTTTCTAAACCATTTTCGGCCCCGGGGACCCTATCCCCTGGGCCCGGCCTTTCATTCAAAAAAATTAATCAAAGGAAGGGGGACCGTGTTTCCCCCCTTCCTTGGGCCATTTTTGACCCCATACCCCGGGGCCTGCCCCTTTTTATATATATTTTTTTCTAAAAGGAAGGGGCTCCCCAGAGTTGGCCATGTAACAAAAAATCTTAAAAATCCTAACAGGGAGGGGGGCCGAGTGGCCCCCCTCCCGGGCCATTTTCGGCTCTGGGGACCCCATCCTCTGGAGCATGGCCATCTCGTTGGGGACCGTGGGGTGATCCTGAAGGCCCCCACGGTCTCGGCCAGCACCCACCTCCTGCAAGAGCCAGCATTGCTTTTTACACCCAGTGAGCTGATTTTTACACCCAGTGAGCTACTTACATGCAGCTCCCTGGGTGTAAAAAGCAAAGTGTGCTCTGCTTTGAGCAAGCGAGAGCATAATGCTTTCGCTTGTTCAAAGTGGAGCACACTGTTTGCTATGGGATTGCAGGAGCAGTGCTCCCACCATCCCATAGCAAACTGCAATGTCCCAGGGGTGGCACCTCGGGACATTGCTGGAGCCAACCCTGGGCGGTGGTGGTCCATGGAGGGCTCCAGGAGGAGAACTGTGCAGCCCCCTCCCACCTTGTTTATAGCCCCTTCACTAGTGTATTGGTGCCCAGGAGAGGTGGCAGTCCCCGGGGCTGCATGGTGGGGGGCCAGAGCCCCACCACTTATTAATATTTATTTATTTTAGCCCCAGGGAGGTGGTGGTCCCCCCTTTTTTTTTAACATGCTTGTGTGCTGGGAATGTGGCAGTCCCCGGGGCACAGAGGCCCGTGAGGCCCCCCATACTATTGAAATTAGCCCCGGGGAGGTGGCAGTCCCCAGAGCTGTGGACGGACCCACCCGCATTAATAATGTAAAGTGCCCAGGGGAGGTGGCGGTCCCTGGAGCTTTGTTAAGCCCTAGGAGGGGGGCCCCCGGGCACCCCTCCTATATTAATCATAAGCCTCCGGGACCTGGCCCACCCAGGAGTTATTTTAAAGCAAGCACAGGAGCCTGTGCTTGCTTTAAAAAAAAATGCTTTTATGCCATGGCAGGATCCCAGGGGGACCCCAAGACCATGGCTTTGGGGTCAGGGTATTCCTACGCTGCCCCCTTTTCTTTATTTTCACTCATTTTTTTGGAACTCGGCTTGAAGCCAAGTCCCAAGATGGCTGCCAACACTTCCTGGTTGAAGTGTTGGCAGACTATCAGAGCAGTGCATTTCCCTGCACGAGCTATCTTTGTTCGCGGAGACTTCGCGACCAGAGATATCACTATAATTTTAAACTTACATTTCTCAAAAACTACTGAACGGATTTACACCAAATAGGCAAAAGGCACTTCCTTGAACCAGCTACCTCCCTGCCAAATTTGGTGTATGTCCGTTCAGCGTTTCGGGCTGTAGGTGTGGCTAAATGTTCCTATGGGAATTAAAATTAAAAATACAAGCTTATTTCGAGCCCCAAATTCTCGATCCCCACTGCAAGGAGAACGAAACGCGTCAGGACTGCGCCTCATGCTGTTTTTATCAATTAATTAAATTTGCAAAGAATACGTTTCGTGTGCGGCTCAACCTCTTTCCAGCTGGGGAGAAAATGTTGATGTGTTATCGGCATGGTTCCGCCGAAGAGCGACGCACCACCACAAGAGCGCCATCATTTCCCGACTCTGAACCATTGTAGGAATCTCGTGAAAACGTAAAGGGGAATGCGGTGCCGCCGAGGACTGTCCTCGGTATTGGACCCGAATCAGACTTGAAAGTGGGCTTGATACGGGGAAACTTTTTGCAGAAATTGTTGAAATAATTAACATGAGTGACTAAACACTAAACAGCATGCAGAAGCACCGCCCACTGGAGGGTAGAAATTAGACACTGCCGATTGGACCACAGGCCCCATAATGCAACTACAAAAATCGGCCACCAGAGGAAATGAAATTGAAGTGAGGACATTAGGCTGTGGGAACAAGCGGCGTGTTTTGGTGCAAGGCTTACCTTAGAAGAAGTTCCAAGGAGAACGAAACGCGTCAGGACTGCGCCTCATGCTGTTTTTATCAATTAATTAAATTTGCAAAGAATACGTTTCGTGTGCGGCTCAACCTCTTTCCAGCTGGGGAGAAAATGTTGATGTGTTATCGGCATGGTTCCGCCGAAGAGCAACGCACCACCACAAGAGCGCCATCATTTCCCGACCCTGAACCATTGTAGGAATCTCGTGAAAACGTAAAGGGAATGCGGTGCCGCCGAGGACTGTCCTCGGTATTGGACCCGAATCAGATTTGAAAGTGGGCTTGATACGGGGAAACTTTTTGCAGAAATTGTTGAAATAATTAACATGAGTGACTAAACACTAAACAGCATGCAGAAGCACCGCCCACTGGAGGGTAGAAATTAGACACTGCCGATTGGACCACAGGCCCCATAATGCAACTACAAAAATCGGCCACCAGAGGAAATGAAATTGAAGTGAGGACATTAGGCTGTGGGAACAAGCAGCGTGTTTTGGTGCAAGGCTTACCTTTGAAGAAGTTCCAAGGAGAACGAAACGCGTCAGGACTGCGCCTCATGCTGTTTTTATCAATTAATTAAATTTGCAAAGAATACGTTTCGTGTGCGGCTCAACCTCTTTCCAGCTGGGGAGAAAATGTTGATGTGTTATCGGCATGGTTCCGCCGAAGAGCGACGCACCACCACAAGAGCGCCATCATTTCCCGACCCTGAACCATTGTAGGAATCTCGTGAAAACGTAAAGGGGAATGCGGTGCCGCCGAGGACTGTCCTCGGTATTGGACCCGAATCAGACTTGAAAGTGGGCTTGATACGGGGAAACTTTTTGCAGAAATTGTTGAAATAATTAACATGAGTGACTAAACACTAAACAGCATGCAGAAGCACCGCCCACTGGAGGGTAGAAATTAGACACTGCCGATTGGACCACAGGCCCCATAATGCAACTACAAAAATCGGCCACCAGAGGAAATGAAATTGAAGTGAGGACATTAGGCTGTGGGAACAAGCGGCGTGTTTTGGTGCAAGGCTTACCTTAGAAGAAGTTCCAAGGAGAACGAAACGCGTCAGGACTGCGCCTCATGCTGTTTTTATCAATTAATTAAATTTGCAAAGAATACGTTTCGTGTGCGGCTCAACCTCTTTCCAGCTGGGGAGAAAATGTTGATGTGTTATCGGCATGGTTCCGCCGAAGAGCGACGCACCACCACAAGAGCGCCATCATTTCCCGACCCTGAACCATTGTAGGAATCTCGTGAAAACGTAAAGGGAATGCGGTGCCGCCGAGGACTGTCCTCGGTATTGGACCCGAATCAGACTTGAAAGTGTGCTTGATACGGGGAAACTTTTTGCAGAAATTGTTGAAATAATTAACATGAGTGACTAAACACTAAACAGCATGCAGAAGCACCGCCCACTGGAGGGTAGAAATTAGACACTGCCGATTGGACCACAGGCCCCATAATGCAACTACAAAAATCGGCCACCAGAGGAAATGAAATTGAAGTGAGGACATTAGGCTGTGGGAACAAGCGGCGTGTTTTGGTGCAAGGCTTACCTTTGAAGAAGTTCCAAGGAGAACGAAACACGTCAGGACTGCGCCTCATGCTGTTTTTATCAATTAATTAAATTTGCAAAGAATACGTTTCGTGTGCGGCTCAACCTCTTTCCAGCTGGGGAGAAAATGTTGATGTGTTATCGGCATGGTTCCGCCGAAGAGCGACGCACCACCACAAGAGCGCCATCATTTCCCGACCCTGAACCATTGTAGGAATCTCGTGAAAACGTAAAGGGGAATGCGGTGCCGCCGAGGACTGTCCTCGGTATTGGACCCGAATCAGACTTGAAAGTGGGCTTGATACGGGGAAACTTTTTGCAGAAATTGTTGAAATAATTAACATGAGTGACTAAACACTAAACAGCATGCAGAAGCACCGCCCACTGGAGGGTAGAAATTAGACACTGCCGATTGGACCACAGGCCCCATAATGCAACTACAAAAATCGGCCACCAGAGGAAATGAAATTGAAGTGAGGACATTAGGCTGTGGGAACAAGCGGCGTGTTTTGGTGCAAGGCTTACCTTTGAAGAAGTTCCAAGGAGAACGAAACACGTCAGGACTGCGCCTCATGCTGTTTTTATCAATTAATTAAATTTGCAAAGAATACGTTTTGTGTGCGGCTCAACCTCTTTCCAGCTGGGGAGAAAATGTTGATGTGTTATCGGCATGGTTCCGCCGAAGAGCGACGCACCACCACAAGAGCGCCATCATTTCCCGACCCTGAACCATTGTAGGAATCTCGTGAAAACGTAAAGGGAATGCGGTGCCGCCGAGGACTGTCCTCGGTATTGGACCCGAATCAGACTTGAAAGTGGGCTTGATACGGGGAAACTTTTGCAGAAATTGTTGAAATAATTAACATGAGTGACTAAACACTAAACAGCATGCAGAAGCACCGCCCACTGGAGGGTAGAAATTAGACACTGCCGATTGGACCACAGGCCCCATATTGCAACTACAAAAATCGGCCACCAGAGGAAATGAAATTGAAGTGAGGACATTAGGCTGTGGGAACAAGCGGCGTGTTTTGGTGCAAGGCTTACCTTTGAAGAAGTTCCAAGGAGAACGAAACGCGTCAGGACTGCGCCTCATGCTGTTTTTATCAATTAATTAAATTTGCAAAGAATACGTTTCGTGTGCGGCTCAACCTCTTTCCAGCTGGGGAGAAAATGTTGATGTGTTATCGGCATGGTTCCGCCGAAGAGCGACGCACCACCACAAGAGCGCCATCATTTCCCAACCCTGAACCATTGTAGGAATCTCGTGAAAACGTAAAGGGGAATGCGGTGCCGCCGAGGACTGTCCTCGGTATTGGACCCGAATCAGACTTGAAAGTGGGCTTGATACGGGGAAACTTTTTGCAGAAATTGTTGAAATAATTAACATGAGTGACTAAACACTAAACAGCATGCAGAAGCACCGCCCACTGGAGGGTAGAAATTAGACACTGCCGATTGGACCACAGGCCCCATAATGCAACTACAAAAATCGGCCACCAGAGGAAATGAAATTGAAGTGAGGACATTAGGCTGTGGGAACAAGCGGCGTGTTTTGGTGCAAGGCTTACCTTTGAAGAAGTTCCAAGGAGAACGAAACGCGTCAGGACTGCGCCTCATGCTGTTTTTATCAATTAATTAAATTTGCAAAGAATACGTTTCGTGTGCGGCTCAACCTCTTTCCAGCTGGGGAGAAAATGTTGATATATATATATATATATATATATATATATATATATATATATATATATATATATATATATATAATCTACTGGCGGTCGCCAGTAGATAGTTATAGTTAGGACCTATTATCCATAGGAAATTCGTAACATTCTTTTCCCAATAACTTTGGCGCCGGTTGACGAATCTTCGCGAAATTTTCAAAACTTATGGACCGCTCCGGTCCGCTCCTATCTTGAAAGTTTTGGGGTGATTCATCAAGTGGGGGCCGAGAAAAAAGGGGGGTCCCAAAACGTGTTTTCTCTATGTTAATTCCCATAGGAAACTTTAGACACGGCTACAGCCCGAACTGCTGAACGGAATTACACCACATTTGGCAAAAAGGTAGTGCTTGGTTCAGAAAGAGCCCTTTTTTAAAATGGTGTAAATCCGTTCAGTAGTTGCGGAGAAATTAAAAAAATAAGAGTCAAAAAATCAATTTCCCATAGGAAACTTTATGCAAGGCTACAGCCAAAACTGCTAACGGAATTACACCAAGTTTGGCAAAAAGGTAGTGCTTGGTTCAGAAAGCACCCTTTTTAAATATGGTGTAAATCCGTTCAGTAGTTGCTGAGAAAATCAAAAATAAAAGTTTCGATATTTAGAGGCACGGAGGATCCGCGGACCTTCCCGATCAAGAGATGCATTATAATTGGCTGTCAACACTCCAAACCAGGAAGTGTTGGCAGCCATCTTGTGCCTCGGTAGAACCGAGGCACAAGAAAAGAGAAAAAGAAACGCGCAAAACAAGAAAAGGGGGCAGGGTAGAAACACCCTGACCCCCTAGGCCTGCTCAGGGGGTCCCACAAGGACCCCCAGGGCCCAAAAAAGCATTAAAAAAAAAAAGAAAATCGGCAAAATGCGCGCCGGATTGGCGGATCCGGCCGCGAAAAAAAAAAAAAACGAAGCGCGGGCTCCCGCGCTTTGTTTATATTTAGCCCCTGGGTGGGCCAAGTCCCGGGGGCATGCGTAAATCCCCGCAGCCCCAGGGAACGCCACCCCCGGGGCTTTTCTAAAATATTTGCGGGGGGCTCACGGCCCCCCCGCAGCCCCGGGGACCGCCACCCCGGGGCTTGTTTAAAAAAAAAAAAACTACCTGTGTGGGGGGGGGGCCCGAGCCCCCCCACACGCCCCGGGGACCGCCACCTCCCCGGGGCACTAACTATGCAAATTTCCCCGGGGACCACCACCTCCCCGGGGCTGTGCAGATGTTGGGAGGGGGGCCGCACGGCCCCCCTCCTGGAGCCTGTGATGGCCCTGGGGACCGCCACCCCTAGGGCCGGCTCCTGCAGTGTCCCACGGTACCCACCCCCGGGACACTGCTGTTTGCAATGACAGGGCGGGAGCCTCGCCGCTCCCGCCCTGTCATTGCAAACTGCTTTGCTTCATTGAAGCGAGAGCAGGAAACCTGCTCTCGCTTCAATGAAGCAAGCAGAATTGCTTTTCCACACGGGGAGCTGCATATCAGCAGCTCCCCATGTGGAAAGCAATGCCGGCTCCCGCAGGACGCGGGGAGCCGGCGGGACCGTGGGGGCATTGGGGATCCCCCCACGGTCCCCAACGAGAGGCCAGGCCCCGGGGGATGGGGTCCCCAGGGCCAGAAGTGGCCACGGAGTGGGGCCACGCGGCCCCCCTCCCCCATTATAAATTTAAAAAAAAAATACACGGAAAAGCCGGCCCCGGGGGATGGGGTCCCCGGGGCCATAAATGGCCTGAGGAGGGGGCCACGCAGCCCCCTCCAATAATTTAAATTTTAAAAAACATGGCCATGCCCCGGGGGATGGGGTCCCGGGGCCGAATATGGCCTTGGGAGGGGGGCAACGCGGCCCCCTTCCAATTTAAAAAAAAAAAAAAAAAAATAGGGGTCAGGCCCTGGGGGATGGGGTCCCCAGGGCCAATAAAATAGGAAAGGAAGGGGGGCCACACAGCCCACCTTCTTAAAAAAATAAATTTAAAAAAGACCGGCATCGCGCCGGAGGCCCCGCCCTCCCTGCAGCACTCTGCAAATGCGCCCTGGCACGTTGTAAGATGGGGAACTAATTCCCATTGAATACTGGGGGTCCCTGGGGCCAACTAGCCCACCAGGAACCTCCAGTATGCGCCAGGGAGCTGCGTTGCAAAGAGGTGTTCAGAGGCCACGCCCCTTTTTACACCTCTCTGCAACACAGCTCTGTGGCGCTTACTGGAGGTACCTGGTGGGCTACTTGGACCTCAGGGACCCTCAGGATTCAAGGGGGCTTAATCCCCCAACTTAAAATGCGCCACGGGCGCGTTTGCACAGTGGTGAAGGGAGGGGGCGGGGCTTCAGGTGACATGTGTGCAAACAGGCCCCATGGCGCGTTTTAAGATGGGGAATTAATTCCTCTTCAATCCTGAGGGTCCCTGGGGGCCAACTAGCCCACCAGGTACCTCCAGTAAGCGCCACAGAGCTGCGTTGCAGAGTGGTGTAGAAAGGGGCGTGGCCTCTGAACACCTCTCTACAACGCAGCTCCCTGGTGCATACTGGAGGTACCTGGTGGGCTAGTTGGCCCCCAGGGACCCTCAGGATTGAAGAGGAATTAATTCCCCAACTTAAAACGCGCCACAGGGCGTGTTTGCACACATGTCACCTCAGGCCCCGCCCCCTTCCTTCACCACTGTGCAAACGCGCCCCTGGCGAGTTGTAAGTTGGGGAATTAATTCCCCTTGAATACTGAGGGTCCCTGGGGGCCAACTAGCCCACCAGGAACCTCCAGTATGCGCCAGGAGCTGCGTTGCAGAGAGGTGTTCAGAGGCCACGCCCCTTTTACACCTTTCTGCAACGCAGCTCTGTGACGCTTACTGGAGGTACCTCGTGAGATAGTTGGACTCCAGGGACTCTCAGGATTCAAGGGGACTTTATCCCCCAACTCAAAACGCGCCACGGGGTGCGTTTGCACAGTGGTGAAGGGAGGGGGCGGGGCCTGAGGTGACATGTGTGCAAACACACCCTGTGGCGCGTTTTAAGTTGGGGAATTAATTCCTCTTCAATCCGGAGGGTCCCTGGGGGCCAACTAGCCCACCACTTACCTCCAGTAAGCGCCAGTGCGCTGCGTTGCAGAGAGGTGGCCCAGGCCATGCCCCTTTTTACACCACTCTGCAACGCAGCTCTGTGGCGCTTACTGGAGGTAAGTGGTGGGCTAGTTGGCCCCCGGGGACCCTCAGGACTCAAGGGGACTTAATCCCCCAATTTACAGCGCACCAGGGGTTGCGTTTGCGCAGTGGTGCAGGGAGGGGGCGTGGCTTGATGTCACAAGTGTGGAAACGCGCTCTGTGGCGCGTTTTAAGTTGGGGAATTAAGTCCCCTTGAATCCTGAGGGTCCCTGGGGGCCAACTACGCCACCAGGTATGGCCAGTAAGTGCCACAGAGTTGCATTGCAGAGAGCTGTAAAATGGGGCATGGCCTCGGACCACCTCTCTGCAACGCAGCTTTGTGGTGCTTACTGGAGGTACATGGTGGGCTAGTTGGACCCAGGGACTTTCAGGATTCAAGGGGACTTAATCCCCCAACTTAAAACGTGCCAGGGGTGCCTTTGCACAGTGGTGAAGGGAGGGGGCGGGGCCTGAGGTGACATGTGTGCAAACACGTCTTGTGGCGCGTTTTAAGTTGGGGAAATAAGTCCCCTTTAATCCTGAGGGCCCCTGGGAGCCAACTAGGCCACTAGGTACCTCCAGTAAGCGCCACAGACCTGCGTTGAAGAGAGGTGGTCCAGGCCATGCCCCTTTTTACACCTCTGTGCAACGCAGCTCTGTGGCGCTTACTGGAGGTACTTAGTGGGCTAGTTCGACCCCAGGGACCCTCAGGATTCAAGGGGACTTAATTTCCCAACTTAAAACGGCCACAGGGCGTGTTTACAGAGTGGTGAAGGGAGGGGATGGGGCCTGAGGTAACGTGTGCAAACACGCCCTGTGGCGCGTTTTAAGTTGGGGAATTAATTCCCCTTCAATCCTGAGGGCCCCTGGGGGCCAACTAGCCCACCAGGTGCTTCCAGTAAGCGCCACTGCGCTGCGTTGCAGAGAGGTGGTCCAGGCCATGCCCCTTTTTACACCTCTCTGCAACGCAACTCTGTGGCGCTTACTGGAGGTACCTGGTGGGCTAGTTGGACCCCAGGGACCCTTAGGATTCAAGGGGACTTTATCCTCCAACTTAAAATGGCCACAGGGCGTGCTTGCACACATGTAACCTCAGGCCCCCCCCTCCCTACACCAGTGTGCAACCGCGCCCCATGGCGCTTTTTAAGAGGTAGTTTTAATCCCCCTGCCCTATTATGTACTAGGGACTTACAGAGGAGGTCATGCTAATCACAGGGGTTCCCCAACGCATAGTGTTCCCTAGTGTATGTAGGTGTTTTCACTGTATTCTAAGTGTCTTTTAGCATAGCACTGGCTCTAGGCCTGGTTAGTCAGAGTCAGTTACCACCAGTACCCGTCTGAAAAAGTTGTGGACACAGGATGATTTTGCAACAAGGCCTCTTTCTGCTCCTCTGTTGGTTCTTTCTGCACATGTTTTGCTTCTTCCTGCATTTTTCTTCGTCTTTGTGGACTTCTGTTTCTTTCTACATTTCTTTTGCTTCTTTCTGTGCGTTTTTTCTTCTTTCTTCACATGTCCTACTTCTGTAGGCATAGTTAGAAACTAGCATTTGAAAAACCTTTGAAATTCACTGAAAAAACCATAGGTTTCAGGCACGTTATAGTTAGAAATTAGCATTTAAAAAACCTTTGAAATTCACTGAAAAAACCATAGGTTTCAGGCACGTTATAGTTAGAAATTAGCATTTAAAAAACCTTAGAAATTCACTGAAAAAACCATAGGTTTTAGGGAAAGTTATAGTTAGTTGGACATTGCACTCGTACAAAACACGTGAAATTCCCCCGTTATAGTTAGTTCAGCTAACTATAACTCGCGCCCCCGCAATGCACTGCTGATGACGTCACATATTACATCACTCATGACATGGTCATACAAAAGTATAAGAAAACTGAAACTGAAAAAATACTTCATGCAGCAAAGTCAACAGCAGGAGGTTCTTGGTAAAAACTTGTCAACAACACAATGTATTTCCCAGGATATGACTTCATTCCAACATGGTCTCACACAATCCGATATGGCACTGCTCTCAGATATGCAAGAATTAATGGCGGAAGACAAAAGGCAAAGTCTAAATCCAGACAACGAGGATAAAAGACACGATACAAATGGCCAAATGAAACCTAAAACGCCTTTCAAACCTCGCTCCACATTTAATCCAATGATGATCAGAGATTCTATTGACAATTTTCATGACAATGTGGTAAATGGCCTAAAGAACTTAAACTACAAAGTTCAGCATTACAAACAACAAAAGGCCAACAAACAAGAAATTCAATTTCACGTATTGATGTCAAAACTCAAAGGGAATCCTGACATCATAGTGCGAAACGCCGACAAAGGTGGCAATACAGTGTTATGGAAAAAATCGGATTATATAACAGAAGCAATGAGACAGCTTAAAGAAACAGCATGTTATCGTCGCAGTGATTATTCCACCATGCGCAAAACAACCAGCGAGTTTAATATGAAATTAATTGCCTGGAAAAATGCAGGGTTACTAACGTTGGAAGAGTGTAAGTACATAAAAAATGACAAACCAGTAACCCCGATTCTGTACTTTATTCCCAAGATACATAAAAACGCCTCAATGCCACCTGGAAGGCCAATTATATCTGCCCGCAAAAGTTTACTCGAAAATGTTTCCAAATACATAGATTATTTTCTACAGGAGCATGTCCAAAATTTGGTTTCGTACATCAAGGACACGAGTGACTTCTTAATGAAACTGATGAATTGTCCTTGGCAGGCAGATTATTTGTTAATTACACTGGATGTGACATCTTTATATACATCCATAAATCACAGAGATGGACTAAGGGCCCTAGAGTACTATCTGGCTAGAAGAGGACAAGAATATGCCCAACATAATCTCATGCTTTTAAACATGGTGGATTTTTGCTTACACAACAACTATTTTTTGTTCCAAAATAACCTGTACCAGCAGCTACGAGGAGTAGCTATGGGGGCCAGCTTCTCCCCCAGCTATGCTTGTCTCCACATGGGCTAGTGGGAGGAGTTGGTCCTCCTCAAAGAACACACATCGGTGATCAAAACAAATATCAAGGCATGGTGGAGATATATCGATTACCTCTTTGTAATTTGGAAGGGCACAATCAGTGAGGCAGAAGAGTTCATCGAGAATCTCAACACCAATCAATGAAATTTACATTTTACAGCAGATATCAGCCCTGATACTATCAATTTTTTAGATGTACAGGTGTTTGTGAGAAACGATAAATTGGAAACAAAGTTACACAGAAAATCCACAGCCGGCAATGCAGTATTGCATGCGGGCAGCGCACACCCAAAACATCTCATCCGTAGTATTCCTTACGGTGAGATGCTAAGGTTAAGACGCATCTGCAGTTGTGACAGTGATTTGATCACAGCACAAGAGAGCAGTAAAATGAGATTCAAAGAAAGAGGCTATTCTACTATCTGCATAGACAAAGCAATTGAAAAGAGTAGGTCTAGAACCAGAGAAAGTTTACTGTGTAAACCTCAAGTAAAACTAGCAACACCAACAGAGGGTTCCAAAAAACAAGAGGAAGATAAGGCGTTTAGATTTATTTTCAAATTTAACAAACAGGAGAACCAGGTGAGGAAGCTGATAATGAAAAATTGGCCATTAGTCTTAAGCGACCCTATGATTGGCCATTTACTCCCTAAAAAACCGGCCATCACATATAGTAGGGCCAAATCGATGAAAGACATTCTGGTGCAAAATGACCCTAGCGGTCCCAGCCCCAATACTTGGCTATCTCAAAGAAAGGGGTTTTACAAATGTAAAGTGTGCAAAGCGTGTCAGTTTGGTAGTAATAAAACCACTTACACGACCCCTTTCAGCAACCAAGAATGCCCTATCAAGTTATCTCTCAATTGAAAATCTGAGTATGTGGTCTATGTGCTGAAGTGCCCTTGCGGTCTAAGATACATCGGCAGTACAATACTGCAAGGACACAAAAGGGTGCTCCAGCACATTAGAGCGATAAAAAATCAGGACCAGAATTATCCGTTTGCTAGACATTTCAGTGAGGTACATAGAGCAGACCCTGGTGGTCTGAAATATTTCCTAATAGATGCGGTCCCACCAAAGAAAAGAGGTGGTGACAGGGAAAGACAGCTCAGACTACTAGAGGCCCAATATATTATTAACCTCGATACCAAACAACCCAGAGGTCTTAATGCCACTGAAGAGTTACATATCTGTCTATAACAATTAAAGTTTATGGGACATTGATTAAACTGAATTAACAACATAAATCATGCCTATAGGCCTGTGTCATTCAAACTTGTAAATATTGTGTTAATATCAATAATTCCTTTTCTATTCGCTGCCACTGCAAATCATAAATTTAAATTTGAATTTTACACATAGGGTTAGGTAGTTTTTTTAACACTAAATTTTAGCATTTTTACCACAGGTTTTTACACTTCCTTTTTTGTAAAAGCACTAGCACTTTAGCATCAAGTTTAGAAGGTAGTCGGCAGACCCATTACATAACACTTACTGAATCCGCCCACAAAAAACGGTTAGAACCCAAAGAAATATTATTGTTCAACAGGGAACTGAAATGAGGCATTTATGCCGGGATTCAATAGATTACGGTTTTAATAACTACCTACCTCAATCTTTTATTAATAATTTTTATTATTAATATTAAGGGCGGGATTTAAGCTATATTTTAAATTAGTAAAGTAATTTTAAGGAATGCTATGTTGCCATCAACCACACTACATGTTAAGGTATATAAAAAAACAGTAAGGGTATTTTACCGACATTGATGTACTGTATAATCTTTTAACATTATTGGTGTGACTATAGCATATGATAATTATTTATGTATTTAAACAAGTATGTTTTGTGCCTTCTATGTCTATGATTTTAACTTGATGCACCTGTCACTTTAAGCAACGCACAGAAAAGAAAAAAACAGTATAAAAAAAGCCACCTACCTGACAGAGCGTGTCATGTGATCAAGGCCCGAGGTAGGGCTGAAACGCGTCATGGCTGTAGAGGTTGTTGGTGAGCAATAAACAACATCTTGCTGCATTACTCTGTGGTCTGTGCTCCGTTATTGGAAGAAAGGAATCCAGCGTGTTAACGGAGTTGCCAGTAATATATATATATATATATATATATATATATATATATATATATATATAAAAGCCAACCCTACTCCACAAGGAAGAGAGCACGCACACTAAGAGTGCTGGGTTTCAAAGGCATTTTTTATTCCATAGGGCCTCCTCCGACCCGGCAGCACAGAGAGACGCGTTTCGGCTGTCACAGCAGCCTTCCTCAATCTGATAAGCTCCATTTTTAAAAAAACATTTATACTCTATTCAAATGCATAGACATAGAAGACATATTGCTCACGACTTAAAAAGACACACACATATATTGAGCACAAGGCCGCAAGTGCATTCACGTGATATGCAATGAAACATAATGGTGGTCACAGTGGTAATTTTGACATGTAATCATGTTGACTTAAATGCATAATGCATGGTGCATCAATATGCACCCTTGACCCGCATATGCATTATAGGACCAATCCAATTTACCTACATTGAGCACTCGTAACTGAGATGCTGGCCATGTGTCTTTAACATTAATCTTAAGCAAATGCTGAGATAATCCCATGTTAATGGAAAACAGCGCAAGCATTGTTATTATAACATATTTTTAAAAGATACAATCCAGTACGCTGCACGAGTGTATTGCAACGGGAGGATAAAATTTGTATGCAGCTGTACCCTTTGTTTATTTGGGAAACCTCTCGAAGCGATGCCGGTGGCTCTACCTCGTGTTTACAATGCGGGGCGTGTTGGGATTCCGGGTTGTAAAGTAGCGTCTGTCTTGCTTTGAAAGTCGCCACCCCTAGTGTGTCAGGGAGCTCAATTACAGCCCTACCCTTAATCACAAACAACCTACCTACTGGCGGTCGCCAGTAGGTAGTTATAGTTAGGACCTTGTTTCTATTCAAAAAGTGTTTTTTCTTTTGCCAAAATCCTTGGCGCCGTTTGACGAATCTTCGCGAAATTTTCAAAACTAATGGTTCACTCAGGTCAGCTTGGGGGCGATTCGTCAAGCGAGGGCAGAGAAAAAAGGGGTCCCAAAACACGTTTTCCCCATGTTAATTTCCATAGGAATTTTGGAACAGGCTACAGCCCGAACTGCTGAACGGAATTACACCAAATTTGGCAAAAAGGTAGCTCTTGGTTCAGAAAGCGACCATTTTTTTTAAATGGTGTAAATCCTTTCAGTAGTTCCTGAGAAATTAAAAAAAGAAAAATATCGATATCTGAGCACTGAGGAGGAGTCGCGACTCCTCTCGAGCACGAGCTGACTTCTGATTGGCTGTCAACACTCCAAACCAGGAAGTGTTGGCAGCCATCTTGTGACTTGGTAACCGAGTCACAAGAAAACAGTGGAAAAAAGGTTGAAAAATAAGAAAAAGGGGCAGGGTTGAAACCCCCTGACCCCCTAGGCCTGCTCCCACAAGGACCCCCAGACCCAAAAAAAGCATTTTTTTAAAACAATTTTGGCCGAATTTGCTCTGGGTGCACAAATCCGGCCGAAATTATAAAAAAAAACGAAGCGCCGTCTCCAGCGCTTCGCTTCATTTGTTACAAAGCCCCCGGGTGGGGCAGGTCCCGGAGGCAATTCTAAATTAAGGTGTGGGAGCCCACGGGCCCCCACAGCCCCGGGTACCGCCACCTCCCCGGGGCTTCATAATTTATGTGCGGGGGGCACGTGGCTCCCCGCAGCCCCGGGGACTGACACCTCCCCGGGGCTTTAATTAAATAAGGATAGGGGGGCCTCGCGGGCCACCCCAAGCCCCAGGGACTGCCACCTCCCCGGGGCTATAAGTAATAATTAGTGTGGGGGGCTCGAGCCACCCCACACTGCCCCAGGAACCACCACCTCCCCGGGGCACTAAATATTCAAATGCGGGGGTCCGTTACGGACCCCCGGGGACCACCACCTCCCCAGGGCTTTACAAATGATGGGAAGGGGGGCCGCGCGTCCCCCCTCAAGGAGCCCTTGATGGCCCTGGGGACCGCCACCCCCCAGGGCTGGCTCCTGAAATGTCCCGGGGTACCCACCCCCGGGACATTGCTGTATGCTATGGCAGGGCGGGAGCACTGCTCCCACCCTGTCATAGCAAACTCTGCTTTGGTTTTTGGATGCCAATTGCTTTTGCACAAGGGGAGCTACATGTCAGCAGCTCCCCTTGTGCAAAAGCAATGCCGGCTCCCACAGGAGGCGGGGAGCCGGCTGGGACCGTGGGGGCATTGGGGCTCCTCCCACGGTCCCCAATGGTGAGGCCAGGCCCCGGGGGATGGGGTCCCTGGGGCCAGAGGTGGCCCGAGAGGGGGGCCACGTGGCCCCCCTCCCCTGTAATTACAAATAATAACAAAATTAAAAAATGGAAAGGCCGGCCCCGGGGGATGGGGTCCCCGGGGCCATAATTGGCCTGAGGAGGGGGGCCATATGGCCCCCCTCCCAAAAATACAATAAAAAAAGAAGGCTGGCCAGGCCCCAGGGGATGAGGTCCCTGGGGCCATAATTGGCCTCTGGAGGGGGGCCATGGGGCCCCCCTCTTCAAAAACAAAATAAATAAAAAAAAGGCAGCCAGGCCCTGGGGGATGGAGTCCCGGGGGCCATGCGGCCCCCCTCCGATAAAATAAAAAAACAAAATAAGAAACCGGCAACTCGCCGGAGGCCCTGCCCCCTCCCTGCATGACTCTGCAAACGCGCCCCCTGACGCGTTCTAAGTTGGGGAATTAAGTCCCCTTGAATACTGAGGGTCCCTGGTGGCCAACTAGCCCACCAGGGACCTCCAGTAAGCGCCACACAGCTGGATTGCAGAGAGGTGGTCCGAGGCCATGCCCCTTTTTACACCACTCTGCAAACGCGCCTCTTGGCGCACTGCTGGTGGGGCGATGAGGTTCTCCTGTGTCCTGAGGACATCAGGACACAAGTGAACTTCATCTCCCGACAGAACCAATTTTTACTTTAATACGCTTACCCAGGTTCTGAGGGACACTGGGCTCCCCCATTACGTTTACCACTGTGTCCACCTCTCAGCAGCCCCACTGTGTGGGGCTCACTGGAGGTAAGAGGTAGGCTAGTTGGTCCCTAAAGGACCCCCAGCAGCGAAGGGGACTTCAATCTCCATCCAAGAGCGCACCAGGGAGTGCGTTTGCAGAGTGGTGGGCAAAGGGGGCGTGGCCTGTTATGAGAACTTAGCAATCCTGCTGTGTGGTACTTACTGGAGGTAATAGGAGGGATAGTTGGCCCCCAAGGATGTCCTTGGGGGCCAAGTACCCCTCTTGTTACCTCCAGTAAGTCCCACACAGTAGGACTGCTAAGACGTCTTCGGAGGCCATGCCCCTTTTCTCTACCACTGCAAACGTGCCTCCTGGCAGACTACGGGATGGGGGATGAAGTCCACTTTACTCCTGAGGGAATTTGGGGGCCAAGAAGCCCTTCTGGTACCTCCTGTATATCCTATGCAGCGGAATTCCTGAGCGCTGGTTGGAGGCCCAGCACCCTTTCTCCACCACTCTGCAAACGCGACTACTAGTTAAAAAAGTGTTTGCAATGTAATAGGTTTCGCATTTGTAAGAGTTTGAGCTATTGGCGTTGTAAATGTAAAAGTTTTTTACTAATGGTTTTTGGAGTGGTGTGGATGTACGTTGTGTGTAGTGGAATTATGTGGTATGTTGTGCAGTGAAATTATGTGGATAGAAAGTATGTGGTATTTAGTGTATAGGAATTATGTACAGTGGTATTATGTGTTATGGAGAGTAAGTATGTGGTATGGTAGTCTGTGTTGTGGAGTGGTAACCTCAGGTTTAGTCTTCCTCATTTCCATAGAAGCTCAACTATGAACTCAGTGAGACAAAAAAAGAAGGACTCACTGAGGAACACTTGTGGACCTAGTCAGAGGTATGAGCAGGGCCACTGGAACTATGCAACTGTTTGGCTGCACCGACTTTCGCACAATTATACATTTTCTGCATTAGCCACATAATTCATCATCTGCTACCTAATCTGCAGATTTGAACAAAAAAAGCCTTGTTTCTAGCTCAAACATTACCAAAAATGCAGTGACAAGTGTTACAGCGTGATGGAAGGCCCTTTGCAAACCTAGAATGGTCACCTGTTACTTATTGCTAAATGTGGATGTTAAATTGGTACTAATGGTGTGCAAGCCACTTTTGCTTCCTCCTGTGCCTCTCTTGCCTCTTTCTGCATTTCTGTTGCTTCTTTCTGCACATTTCTTTCTTTTTCTGCACTTCTCTTGCCTTTTTCTGCAAATCTCTTCTACTTTCTGCACCTCTCTTCCCTCTTTCTGTACATCTGTTGCCTCTTTCTGCACCTCATTTGCTTCTTTCTGTACCCCTTTTGCCTCTTTCTGCACCCTTATTCCCCTTTCTGCACCTCTCTTGCCTTTTTCTGTATCTCTCTTACGTCTTTCTGCACCCTTTTTGCCTATTTCTGCACCTCTGTTACTTCTTTCTACACTTCTCTTCCTTCTTTCTGCACCTCTCTTGCTTCTTTCTGCACCTCACTTGCCTCTTTCAGCACCTCTCTTGCTTTTTTCTGCAGATCTCTTGCCTCATTCTGTACCTCACTTGCCTCTTTCAGCACCTCTGTTGGTTCTTTCTGCACTGCTCTTGCTTCTTTCTGCACCTCACTTGCCTCTTTCTGCACTTCTCTTGCTTCTTTCTAAACTTCTGTTGCTTCTTTCAGCAATTCTCTTGCCTCTTTCTGCACTTCTCTTGCTTGTTGGAGTATGTTTGTTAGTGATTATATGTATTCCGGTAGAGGTGGTTTTGTAGTGTGCTCACCTCGTTGAATGGATATCCGGTACTTGTTTAATGTCGTGTATGTCCTTTGTCTAACCTTGAAATCATTTTGTATCACTGTATAACATTATGTCAATATTTGTGTATGTGTATATTTATGTTATTTATA
Source organism: Calotriton arnoldi (assembly GCA_963921515.1). Classification (NCBI taxonomy): domain Eukaryota; kingdom Metazoa; phylum Chordata; class Amphibia; order Caudata; family Salamandridae; genus Calotriton; species Calotriton arnoldi. The sequence continues at coordinate 452,976 of CAWUFW010012589.1, forward strand.
TTATAATCTTTCAGCCCTGATGAAGTTCAAATTTTATTAAACGAAACGCGTTGGCTGGAGCTCATGTTTTTTGATGACGTTTAAAATAAAGGATTGCCTTACGTAAAGGAATTGATCAGTCTTGTTTATTGGAAAAGACATTTCGGGAGTGCACCGCTCCACGTTTGTACAGTTTCTAATCTGCTTTGCAGTTTGCACCTAACAGCGGCAGGTGCAGAAGTTGTATGTGCACACCATCCCTCATCACCTTCTAACAAGTACAAGAGGAACAGAGCAGTGAGGTGCGGCTGCTGTGGTCCGCCGTTGGTCGTTGCTCATTGTTACTCCTGAGGGACCTTGGGGGCCAAAAAGCCCTCCTTGTACCTCCTGTAAGTCCTTCGCAGTGGAATTCCTGAGAGCTGGTCCGAGGCCCAGCCCCCTTTCTGCAAAATTCTGCAAACACGACTACTAGTTAAAAAACCATAGAAATTCACTGAAAAAACTAAAGGTTATAGGGACGTCATAGTTAGGAAGTAGCATTTAAAAAAACAAACCTTAGAAATTAACTGAAAAAACCAAAGGTTAGAGAGACATTATAGTTAGGCTCAGGTTTCACTTGTACAAAACCAGAGCAATTCAGCAGTTATAGTTAGCTAAGCTAACTATAACTCACGCACCCGCAATGCTCCACTTATGATCTCACATATTACATCACTCATGACATGGTCAGTGACATCACTGGTGACATGTCAAATGACATCACACGGCCCCCCTGCTGGGGCTTATTATGCCCAGGGGACCACTACCTCCCCGGGGTTCACTCAATTTAATGCGTGGATCTCACGGACCACCGTGCCACAGGGGCCACCAACTCCCTGGGCCCAAAATGAATATGTGTTGGGGGGCTCAGAGACCCCCCAGGTCCCGGGGACACCACCTCTCTGAAGCCATTCAGATTTAAACAATGGGAGGGGGGCCGAGCCACCCCCCTCCTGGACCATTCTCGGCCCAGGGGACCACACCACCCCGGGGCAGGCGCAAATCAAAATAAAGGAGGGGGCCGTGCGGCCCATCTCCTGGAGCCATACATGGCCCTAGGGACCGCCACTCCCCAGGGCTGGCTCCTCCAATGTCCCAGGGTGCCCACCCCCAGACATAGCTGTTTGCTATGGCTTGGCGGGAGCTTTACCGCTCCCGTCAAGCAATAGCAAACTGTGCTCGCTTTCTGCTTTCAGTGTAGCAGCTCCTTGTGTGTGACAGCAACGCCAGAACTCGCAGGAGGCGGGGAGCCAGCAGGGACCATGGGGGCCTTGAGGCTCCTCTCGCCACCCTGAACACTGGAATGTGGGTACCCTGGGTGGGACCAGGGCACCCACATAGAGGCTGGGTCCCACGGGATAGAGTCCCGCCCGTCAAAAACGGCACGGGAGGGGAGTCACTCGGCCTCCCTCACTTTTAGTTTAAAAAATAATGAAAAAAGGCCAGGCCCCTGAGGATGGGGCCCCTGGGCAGAAATTGGCCCGGGGAGGGGGGCCACGTGGCCCCCATCCCCTATTCAAAATAGATCTGGCCCCGGGGGATGGGGTCCCCTGGGTCAAAATTGGCCCAGGTAAGGTGGCCACACGGCCACCCTCCCGGAATGAATAAAAAAAAAGCAAAGACTGGCCAGTTGACATAGGCCCGCCCCCTTTCCACCACTTTGCAAACATGGCTCCTGGCACACTTCTGGTTGGGGGATGAAGTCTCCTTGGCTCCAGAAGGTCCTTGGGGGCCAACAAGCCCTCCTGGTACCCCCAGTAAGTCTCAAAGAACGCGATTGCTGGGAGGACTTCAGAGGCCTGCTCCCTTTCTCCACCACTCTACAAACGTGACTACTAGTTAAAAACCATAGAAATTCACTTAAAAACCAAAGGTTAAAGGGACGTTATAATTATGAAATAGAATTTGAAAAACCTTAGAAATACACTTAAAAAACAAAAGTTACAGAGAGGTTACAGTTAGAAAATTGGTTTACAAAAACCTTAGAAATTCAATGAAAAAACCAAACATTACAGGGACGTTATAGTTAGGCTCAGATTTCACTCATACAAAACCAGTGAAATTCAGCAGTTAGAGTTACCTGAGTTAACTATAACTTACACCCTCGCAATGCACTGCTTATGACCTCACATATTACATCACTCATGACACAGTCAGTGGCATCACTGATGACATCTAAAATGACATCACTGATGATATAACTTTTTAGTTAGTTAAAAAATACACTAGAAATGAAGATGTATATGGGAGTTTGATTAAAAAAAAGTATCACAGTAATATAAAAAAAATGTATTAGATGAACTGTATCTATCAGAGGGTATGTATTCAAGATGTTAGTACAAAATGTTTAGGAAGAAAGAGAAAAATGAATTAGTGCTCCTTTATTCCATTGTGTAGTTTATAGAAAAATAACAGTATAGTATTGTTCAAAGTTGTAATGAGGAATGTATTTAAAACTAAGAATGTTTTAAATGTCTAAGCATCATGTGCAGAATAGATACATCTATGTTATTTGCATTCTGGTAGTTGTAGTACTTATGGTCACATTATTAAACAGGAGTAGTGTAGTCACAAGTAAAACATAAGAAAATGTTCTGCGCCTGTATATGTATTGCAAAGTAGTAATATTTGTTAGGTATGTATTAGGAAGTGTTTGTAACTTTTTGTTTGTTTTTTACTTATATGAGTGGTTTGCATATGCTTAGATGGTGTGATTTTTTTGTGGTTGTTGATAGTTATATGTACGGTGGGACTCTTGAGGTTATTTAAAGATGTAGAGAACTATATAATTTTGGAAAGATGGCTTGAAGGTGTATATCTATTATGGAATCACATATATGTTTATATGGTGATCTATGTTCTTCAAGGCTAATGAAAATGTCATGTATGTGGTGAGGGTGGTGCATTTCTTTAAACATGCTCTGTTTAAAATTGAGGAGAGTTTATAGTGCAGAATGTCTGTTGAGAGTTCTTGTGCTACCGTCATTTGGCGTGTAACTTTTCTTTGAGAAATGCTGAATATGTGTTTTAAACACACAATAAACATTTGAGAAATGAAGTAGGTATGCCATTAAGAAAAGGTTTTGTGTTTTGAAAAAGTGAGATTTGTTGTTTTCAGTTTTAGAAACTTACTGATGGATGTGCATGTTGAGTAACATAACAATGTATGCTTGTAGAGAGGTATGTATCCAAATATATATGAAGTGTGATATCCAGACTTTTCTGACACATCGGTCATTAGAAAAGGATAGATACACTAAAACAGATAGTTTGATACTGAAAGAAGGAGTTAAACAATGAGCTACAAATATAGTCACAACTGTTATGTATCTAACAGCAATGGAAATACCTTAGAGTCACCCAAGCATTACTCAGGTACTCATCCAATCACTCAGCCACTACTCAGGCAGTTATAGAATCACTCATGCACTATGTACACACTTATTCCATCACCCAGGCACTACACATGCACTCTTTCAAACATGGAGGCACTAATTATGTACTCTTTGAGCTACACAGGCAACACCCATGCATTCATCCAATCACCCAGGCACTAACCATTCACATACACAGTCACCAAAGCTATACCAATGCAGTTATTAAAACACCCATGCACAACCCATGCCCTCATCCAAACACTCACTTGTAACCCATGCACTCATCCAAAGACTCAGGTACTAGTCTTGCACTCATCCAATTACACAGGAAGTACCACTGCAGTGAACCTATCACTCATCCAGTATCTGTGATTTCATTAAATTACTGAGGCAATACTCTTGCACTAATATAATCACCACAGTAGCACACTTGCTTTTATTCAATCACTCAAGCTTTAACAATGGACTTATACAATTACTCAGACATTAGTCATGCACTCATGTAAGCAGCCAGGCACTACAGATGCCGTCATTCAATTATCCAGGCATGTAGTTTTGTAATCACCCAGGTATTACCTATTCAATTAACCAAAAACACATGGGCATCAGACATGCACTCATTAAATCACTGAAGCACTACTCATGCACTCATACAATCTGGCAAGTGCTATTTATGCACTTAAACAATGACGTACGCACTATGCATGCAATGAATAAATCACGTATACACTGCGCATGTGGTCCTGTTATCACCCAGAGACTAGAGTAGCACTCATTTAATCATCCAACCACGATCTATGCATGTATTGATTCATCGAGGCATTAGTTATGCACTTATCTAATTATTTAGGCAGTACTCCTGAACTCATCCAAACACCCAGATAGTAGCAATATAGTCATGCGAATACACAGGCACTAACTACGCAGATATGGAACCACCGATGTAGTTCCTTCATACTCAGGGAATCATCCAGGCACAAGCTATATTCTGAGGGAATCACCTAGGCACTATCAAAGCAATCATCCAGGTATTATTGTTATACTCAACCAGAAACACATGTATTTACAAGTTTTAGTGAGGAATATGTACTCTTTTAGAGCCATCTGGTGAATTTTATATATATATATATATATATATATATTATCTACTGGCGGTCGCCAGTAGATAGTTATAGTTAGGACCTATTATCCATAGGAAATCCGCGACATTCTATTTGAAATAACGTTGGCGCCGGTTGACGAATCTTCGCGAAAGTTTCCAACTTGTTGGGGCGCTCCGCTCCTACCCTGAAAGTCTCGGGTTGATTCGTCAAGCGGGGGCCGAGAAAAAGGGGGTCCCAAAACGCGTTTTCCCCATTCATTTTTCCATAGGAACCTTTAGTCGCAGCTACAGCCCGAACTGCTGAACGGAATTACACCAAATTTGGCAAAGAGGTAGCCCTTGGTTCAGACTGGTGCCTTTTGCTTAAATGGTGTAAATCCGTTCAGTAGTTCCTGAGAAATTCACAAGTAAAGTCACATATATATCTATGGCCGAGTAGGGTCCGCGTACCCTCCCGATCACGAGCTGCATGCTAATTGGCTGTCAGCTGGCTGTCAACATTCCGATTCAGGAAGCGTTGGCAGCCATTTTGTCCCTCGGTTCTACCGCAAAGCGCACAAAGGGGGCAGGGTAGAAACACCCTAACCCCCTAGGACTGCTCAGGGGGTCCCACAAGGATCCCCTGGGCAAAAAAAAGCATATTTAAAAAAAAAAAAAATTGCCAGGATGCGCTCAGGGTGCGCGGATCCTGCCGAAAAAAAAATCGAAGCGCGGTCTCCCGCGCTCGATAGTACTCTGCCCCCGGGTGGGCTAAGTCCCGGGGGCATGGTGGGGGGGTTAAATATATGTATGGGGGGCCTCTAAGGGCCCCCAAGCCCGGGGACTGCCACCCCCGGGGCTTTAACAAAAATGGTGCGGGAGGGCTCTTTACCCTCCCGCTGCCCCGGGGACCGCCACGTCCCCGGGGCTTCTGTTTTATTATTTTTTAACCTGTGTGGGGGCTCCAGCCCCCACACATGCCCCAGGGACCGCCACCTCCCCGGGGCACTAAAAATTAAAAATGGGGGTCCGTTTTGGACCCTCGAAGCCCGGGGACCACCACCTCCCCGGGGCTTTGAAAATGTGGGGAGGGGGCCGCGCGGCCCCCTCCTGGAGCCAGTGATGGCCCTGGGGACCGCCACCCCCAGGGCCGGCTCCTGCAGTGTCCCGGGGTGCCTACCCCGGGACACTGCTGTTTGCAATGACAGGACGGGAGCCTCGCGGCTCCCGTCCTGTCATTGCAAACTTGCTTTGGATATTGGAAGAGAGAGCAGGAAACCTGCTCTCGCTTCCAATATCCAAATCTGATTGCTTTCCACATGGGGAGCAGCATGTTAGCTGCTCCCCATGTGGAAAGCAATGCCGGCTCGCGCAGGAGGCGGGGAGCCGGCTGGGACTGTGGGGGGATTGGGGACCCCCACAGTCCCCAACCAGAGGCCAGGCCCCGGGGGATGGGGTCCCCGGGGCCATAAGTGGCCAGGGAGGGGGCCACGCAGCCCCCTCCCCAAATTTAAAAAAAGAAAAGAAAAGAAAAAAAGGTGCAAGGCCGGCCCGGGAGATGGGGTCCTCGGGGCCTTAAATGGCCTGAGGAGGGGGCCACGCAGCCCCCTCCAAATAAAAAAATAAAAAATCGAGGCCATGCCCCGGGGGATGGGGTCCCCGGGGCCAATACAGGCCCAGGGAAGGGGGCCACGTGGCCCTCTTCCCATTTTTTTATTTTAATTTAAAAAAAAAAAAAATGCTCAGGCCCCGGGGGATGGGGTCCCCGGGGCCAAAAGTGGGCAAGGGAAGGGGGGCCACGCAACCCCCTCCCATTAAAAAAAAATAGAAAAAAAAACGACCGGCATCGTGCCGGAGGCCCCGCACCCCTCCCTGCAGTACTCTGCAAACGCGCCCCTGGCGCGTTTGCAGAGAGGGAACGAATTCCCCTTGAATACTGGGGGTCCCTGGGGCCAACTAGCCCACCAGGAACCTCCAGTATGCGCCAGGGAGCTGCGTTGCAGAGACGTGTACAGAGGCCACGCCCCTTTTACACCTCTCTGCAACGCAGCTCTGTGGTGCTTTTTGGAGGTATATGGTGGGCTAGTTGGACTCCAGGGACCCTCAGGATTCAAGGGGACTTAATCCCCCAACTTAAAATGCGCCACGGGGCGCGTTTGCACAGTGGTGAAGGGAGGGGGCGTGGCTTCAGGTGACATGTGTGCAAACAGGCCCCGTGGTGCGTTTTAAGATGGGGAATAAATTCCTTTTCAATCCTGAGGGTCCCTAGGGGCGAACTAGCCCACCAGGTACCTCCAGTAAGCGCCACGGAGCTGTGTTGCAGAGTGTTGTAAAAAGGGGCGTGGCCTCTGAACACCTCTCTGCAACGCAGCCCCCTGGCGCATACTGGAGGTACCTGGTGGGCTAGTTGGCCCCTAGGGACCCTCGGGATTGAGGAGGAATTAATTGTCCAACTTAAAACGCACCACAGGGCGTGTTTGCAGACATGTCACCTTAGGCCCCACCCCCTTCCTTCACCATTGTGCAAATATTCCTCTAAAATCAGCCGAACTACGAATTCCGATTTACTCACCTGTTATCAGGAGAGACCTCAGTGCTGCATCTTTGAGCCCAGTACTGATCCTGAAAAGTAATTCTAACCGTACTTACCAGTAACTTGAATTTCCTTCCATAGGATATCATTGCCTGCTTTTTGCTGAAAAAGTTTCTGTGTCGATTTTTGAAACATACAAATATTCCTCTAAAATCAGCCGAAATACGAATTTCGATTTACTCACCTGTTATCAGGAGAGACCTCATTGCTGCATCTTTCAGCCCAGTACTGGTCCTGAAAAGTAATTTTAACCGTACTTACCAGTAACTTGAATTTCCTTCCATAGGCTAACATTGACTGGTTTCACTTGGAAATTCTTCTAAGTGTGGAGTTATGGAACTTTATAATATTTCTCTAAAATCAGCCGAACTATGAATTCCGATTTACTCACCTGTTATCAGGAGAGAACCCAGTGCTGCATCTTTTAGCCCAGCGCTGACCCTGAAAAGTAATTCTAACCGTACTTACCAGTAACTTGAATTTCCTTCCATAGGAATCCATTGTCTGGTTTTCAGCAGAAAAGTTTCAAAGTGTTGATTTTCACAAACTACAAATATTCCTTAAAAATCGCATGTGTGACTTAAACGCATTCTTTCAACTGTTTACAGGAGATGCACCAGTGCTGGTTCCAGGATCCACCACTGAGTAAGAAAAAGTAACGATAACACTACTTACCTGCTAAGTGAATTTCCTCCCATAGGATAACATTGGTGATTCTATATGAAAAAGTTTCTAAGTGTCAACTTTTAAAATACAATAATATTCCTTAAAAATCACTACTGTAACCAAAACGCTTTTACTCAACTGTTTACAGGAGATGTCCCAGGACTGAATCTAGGATCCAGTCCTGTGGTTAGAAAAGTAATCCATAAAGTAACTAATTGCATTTAACTAGAAATTCACATTGAGCTCAATGTTGCTTTGTTTTTTAAATTGTGTTGCCCATTGCAACAACTGTAACTACTGTACTTAAAAGTCTATTGCCTATTTGCAAAGTATTTAAACTAAAGTAATTCATTCTGAGAAAGTATATTTTGTAATGTAATGTATAATGTAATTATAATGTAATTTAAAAAATAAAATATCTCAAAATAAATAGTTTAAAAAATGTTGTAAATCAGTATCAAAAAAATAAATATAACAATTAATACATTTAAAAATTGTCATTTACAAAACCTTTGAAATTCACTGAAAAAACCATAGGTTTCAGACACGTTATAGTTAGGAATTAGCATTTAAAAAACCTTTGAAATTCACTGAAAAAACCATAGGTTTCAGACACGTTATAGTTAGGAATTAGCATTTAAAAAACCTTTGAAATTCACTGAAAAAACCATAGGTTTCAGGCACTTTATAGTTAGAAATTAGCATTTAAAAAACCTTAGAAATTCACTGAAAAAACCATAAGGTTTTAGGGACAGTTATAGTTAGTTGGACATTGCACTCGTACAAAACCCGTGAAATTCCCCCGTTATAGTTAGTTCAGGTAACTATAACTCGCGCCCGCAATGCACTGCTGATGACGTCACATATTACATCACTCATGACATGGTCAGTGATATCACTGATGACATCTCAAATGACATCACTGATGACATCATCCATGTGAGAATTTAATGCACCTCCTCACACCCTAATATAACCTTTGATACACCCACTCTAAATTACAGACTGCCATTCTCAAAACCATAGACTCTCCAACACCAATAACTACATACCCACTCACTGATTCTTAGGTCTACACACACACATCCACTCACTCACCCGTACAGTCACTCAGTACAGGACTATCATATGCACTCATAGTCCTATATAGACACTCAAACACCGCCACTCATCCATAGAGGTACTCACACACCTAGTCAGTCATGCAAATAATTAAACACACTGCCATTTACTCACCTATACAGTTATACACACACCATCTCACTTACTCATACAAATACTAGCATATTCTTACGCTCTTATACAATCACTGATACAAGCACACACTCATCCATACAGTCACTCTCACAATCACACACTCTCGCTTATAGCTATTTATATACTCCAACACACATATATACTGCCTTTCACATATGTAGTTACTCACACATGTACCACTGGGACATACATTCACTCACTAACACACTCTTACCCACCCATACAGTCTATCACAGATGCACTCTTGAAACCATCCACCCAGTGAATCACCCACTCACACATCTATGCACAGAGTCGCACACACCCCACCCACTCAAACACTCAGGCACCCATACAGATACTCAGACAACCAATCAATAACTCATATAGACACTCATGTAGCTATTCACAAACCCATGCACCACTTACACAGCAACAGACAGACGGATACAGACATTCACCCAGTTTAGTCACTAACCCATGCATTCAGTAAGATACGTTTAATCACTCACTTATCGAGTTAGTCACGCACCTACTAAATCATCCATACAGACACTTATACACCCACTCATTCTTCAATACGACTTTCCCTATATATATTAAAAATATTTAAACTTTACAGAAACACACAGTCACTGGATGATGTCATCAGTGATGTCATTTGAGATGTCATCAGTGATGTCATCAGTGATGTCACTGACCATGTCATGAGTGATGTAATATGTGACGTCATCAGCAGTGCATTGCGGGGGCGCGAGTTATAGTTACCTGAACTAACTATAACGGGGGAATTTCACGGGTTTTGTACGAGTGCAATGTCCAACTAACTATAACTGTCCCTAAAACCCTATGGTTTTTTCAGTGAATATATATATATATATATATATATATATATATATATATATATATATATATATAACCTGTCACACACTGTTTGCATGCACTCGGAAGAATTAGTGAGCTCTATGCTGTGATACAGATTAATGTGCAGATTTTTATATGCAGTGTTTCTCAAAATTTTAATCTGACACTTCTTAGTAGAAAAGTGTGAAAACACTCAATCTACCAGTGACCCAGTGGTAGAGAGGCACAGAAATTGCTCTTATGTTGTTTTTTCAGATTTACAGTTTTGACATACTCTATGTACTTTTACACTTTGGTTGATGTTTATTTTAAAATTTACTACAAAAGGGATAAAGTGGTCTTTTAGTGAGTATAAGTGAGAACTGAGATATGGTGCAGCTGTGTTGTAGGAGAGGGTGCTATAATATTAAAAGGTAACTAATAAATTAATTTTTTTGTTTTTGGTTGGGTTTGGTACATTGAAGTAAGTGCTCATAGTTATGTAGCTAGGTTCATCTGTAGATTTAAAACTGCAACATAACATAAAAACTGGTTTCGTATTATGTGTAAGCCAGTACTAAAGAAGTTGATACGGCTAGAATAAAAATCCAAATATACTTTTTACAGAACAATATCTGCATAACTACAGACAGAATCCCTACAAAAGCTCGGATGAAAAAGGAACAGAAGCAACTACAGTATCTATGCAGAACTGAGACACAAAAGGGGCAAAATGAAGAAAAAGTGGTGAAAGAAAAAAGAGCTACTGATAAGAGGACAAAGTCATTTCTTAAAAATATGTGGACATTTCCAAAGATTACAAAATAATGAAAATAAAATTCAAACTATGAGAAAGAATAACAGTGGAAAAAATCTATATACCAGGAACAGGAAAGATTATAACAAAGATGGAAAACTTCAAAAATACATAGAGGGTCCCTGACTGACTAAATATATTTGGAGAAGAGGACAGGGAAAAATACACATAGCAAAAACGAAAGCTTCTCCAAAACTTCATATAACAAAAACAGTACGTTTATAGTGTACAGAAGCCATAAATCAGACCAGTGAATTTATATAATTTATTCATTTTAAGTACAAAAATATTTTTTAATTTCTTTTTGTTAAAATCAAGAACCATAGCACATATTGTTGTGAAATTGACTAGACATGATTATATATACATGATCAGTGATCACCACAAAAAAGAGCGGACAATACAATTATTCAATCTAAATACAGCACACAAAAAAATAAACACATGACCAATTACAATACAGTGAAGACAAACAATACATTACAATAATCACATAACAAACATCCAAAAACAGAGATCAAAAAGGGAAAAAGTAGTTGCTCATTATGATAACAGTGCTAGTATGAAAGGTATGGTACTGGTATAACATGTATTAAACCATAAGAACAGAAGTGCGCCGACCCGCATTGCGAAGGGCTGTTATGGACTGCTCTCCAGCACTCACTACAACACTACAACTCCACAATCCTTCAGGGTCCTTCAGTCTCGCGTTGCCTTCTTGCTGCTTTTAGATGATTGCCATTGTATGCTTTTAGATGGTAAAGCATGGACGTAGTCCAGCAAGAATATTTTTTATTTGTACCCCTTGAAAATGTCTTGTCACATATTGTGCAAATTTAGGCGTAAAACTTTGTAAACCAATGAAAGTTCATTACAATAATCACATAACAAACATCCAAAAACAGAGGAGATCAAAAAGGGAAAAAGTAGTTGTTCATTATGATAACAGTTCTAGTAAGATAGGTATGGTACTGGTGTTACATGTATTAAACCATAAGAACAGAAGTGCGCCGACGCGCATTGCGAAGAGCTGTTATGGACTGCTCTCCAGCACTCACTACAACTCCACAATTCTTCACTATCCTTCAGTCTCGCGTTGCCTTCTTGCTGCTTGTGGATGATTGCCATTGTATGTTTTTAGATGGTAAAGCATGGACATAGTCCCGCAAGAATATTTTTTATTTGTACCCCTTGAAAATGTCTTGTCACATATTGTGCAAATTTAGGTGTAAAACTTTGTAAAGCAATGAAAGTTCTTTGTTTGGTAGTTATGTTCTATTCGTGAGTTCTGATGTTCCGCTGGGGACAATCCTCCTGCAACAACACATGGCTCAACAAGAACGAATACAATACTGGACTACACCTTCATCTCCCTAGACTTGTTTCAAAATGTCTTCGTTCCAGCTGGGCGACAAAGGTGATAGTGACCACTGCCCTCAAGAAATTGAGCTTAGAACAATCACTCTTATGTTTGAACGGTCTTCGGCTGCTCAAGGATCAGAATTCACCATCAATCTTAAAAGAATTAAGTTTATGCAAGCTGCAGAGAGTAGGATGTTGGAAATCGCAAAACAGCACTTTGAATCGAGGGTCGGATCAGGTGAAGTTGGGAAATGGGAGAACTTTACTACAACTATGGCAGTTGTAGTAAACCAGGATTAAACCATCAATTCAACAGAAATTTAGCAGCGTGAAGCCTATGTCACAAACTGCCAAAAAAGAAATCAAGCTCACTAAAAATTCCATCTATCATTCACTGAGACAACTTTGCCGCAAGCCAAATGATAAAATACAACTACAACTACTACAGAAGCAAAAGGCGCTGTTGAGAAAACAAAAAAGGGACGCAAATAGATCTGCGGAGGACGATCTCTGGGTAAAATGACATGCCGACATTAAACAGGATAACAGCGCCAGTTTCTGGAGAACTATAAATCAATTCATCCGTCCTGCCCACGAAGGAATCTCTTCTAACATTTCAGAGGAAGTATGGGTAAATTATCTTAGGTCCCATTTCCACCAAGGTACTGAACTCAGGGCTTGGGGTCAAGAAAATCAAAATGTATCAGAAGGCGCAACAACCGACAATGCCTGGGCTGCAAGTAACCATACAGTACTTGGGAAACTAGAAGGAGATCTACCAACAGAGGACCCACCAAGGAGTAAAATTAATACCAACAAACGACAAATAGGGAAGGGAAGGAGAGAAGGGGCTCCTGGCCCAAATGGAATACCACCAGCACTTTATAAACAAGAGGCAAATTTTGGGGCTGAAGCGCTGGAACCACTCTTTCAAAGAAATAAGGATGTTGAACACTCTGCTGTGCTCCTGGAGAGGATCAATTATCTCACCAATTTACAAGACAGGTGAAAAGTCAATACCACAAAACTATCGGCTAGTGGCCCTAATAGACAATGAGGCAAAATTCTTTGCTGGAATGTTATTAGAGGAGCTTCAGGCATGGGCTAACGAGAAATCCATAATCGCATTAAATCAGACTGGATTCGCAAAATCAGTTGGGAAAACCATAAATATACTAACTATGGTAATGCTTATGGATAAGGCTGAATCTGCAAAGATGCCCCTTCACCTATGTTTTATAGATTATAAGGCAGCTTTCGACCATGTAAATCGCAACAACCTATGGTCCAAATTGCACAGTTGGGGGTTGCCACAGTCCCTATTAAACCTGTTGATAAATCTGCATACGGATACATGGGTTCAGATAAAGCTGGGCGATGAGTCACTCCTGTCAAGACGTATACCAACGGAAAAAGGGCTTAAACAAGGATGTGTTTTAGCACCCACACTATTTAATTTATTTCTAGCTGACCTCGTTCTCGCTCCTAAATAATTGTACCTCACACGCCCCAAAACTAGGAGGCTTATCACTGCCATGTCTCCTATATGCGGACGACATAGTCCTGATCAGCCAAACGCAAGTAGGCTTACAACATCTTGTAAATGTTACACATGACTTCTGTAAAGCAAATGGTTTAACAATAAATCTGGAAAAAACAAGAAACATGACGGTCAGTAAAAAAAGGAAAAAATCAACAGCTTGGTTCTGGGGAAAGACTCGAATTGAGGACGCTCTGGAATATAAATTTCTTGGCGTGAATATAGACAAAGGTGGCTGATTTTTGGCGCAGAAAAACAGCATCAGGCATAAAGGCCTTGCCCTGGCAATTTCTCTAAAAGCATTAAACATCAAATTAAACGGACCATCGATTCTGTCTTTGGTACAGGTGGCACGTGCTAAGATACTGCCAACAATTACCTATGGCAGTGAGGCGCAGAGAGGAAGAGATGCTAAAATACTTGATACTACAGTAACAGCTTCATACAGGGTCATTTTTGGGCTGCTCAAATATACCTCGCCTGCGCAAATCAGGCAAGAGTTTGGTATACAGAAACAATCTTTTGCAAGACAAGGGGCATATATTATCACCTGGGACAAAGTGCGGAAATCCGCCCAAGGAACTCTAAATGAAAATCTATGGAAGGAGCTACAACAACATACCACTTCACCTGCTGCGAAATATTTTAAAAGCAGCTTGCATAATATGGGGCTGAATCAGCTTTGGGAAACACCTACAACTACCACCACGTTTAAAAAACTGGTTTGGAAGACAGTCAAACATCTCTCATGGGTGGAGTACAAGGCATCTCTCTCGAAAAGGGCTCATGGATGGTTGACTCTGAATACATATACAGAGCCAGCCGCTCAAAATTACTTTAATCTGGGCTATACTAAAACGACAAAAATCCGGTTCTTGAAGTACAGACTTGGTCTGATACCCTGCATACAGCATTTTCCATCCTGGCAAAAGGAGAAAGCGGGCTCTATCTGCCGCTTAAGCGGCTGAGCGCCAGAAGATCTGCTGCATCTACTATGTTCATGTAAAGAACTTTTACAAGAACGGAAACAACTGTTAAAACACCAATTTAATCAGCGAGGGGTACGCACCAGGAGACAAGCGGTGTTGGCATGTTTTGCACCTAACGACCCACAATTGAACTGCTGTGTAGTAAAGTTCCTGAGGTTATGCGAAAAGAAAATGCCAGCACTGTAGTTATTAAACATTTTAGTCCTACGAGGAGGCTTGAAGAGGACGCTTTCATATACTTTTTGCTTGGCACTAATGCACTTTATCTTAGTTAAAAGCACGTCTAACTGAACATGGGCATAACTAATGAAGGGAAGTAAGGACTGTAATTAAGTATCTTTGCTCCTAATGAACCACAACTGAACTGTTGCTTAGTAATGTTCCTGAGGTTACGCGGAAAGACAATGCCAGCACAATAGCTACTAACGACTTCAGTTGTCTATAAACAGATGCAAGTTTAACACGGAGGCTTGGAGAGGATGCTCCCTTTTGGCACTAATGCACTTTATTGAAGCCTAAAGCACTTCTATGTACTTTTTACAGAATTCTGGCATAGTCACTGAAGAGAAGTACAGACTGGAATTAAGTACCTTAACCTATAAATGATATGTGCAAAATCAAAAATAATTTGGCTAGGAAACTTGTCTTCTCACTTGGTTGATTACAACACAGACTTAAAAAGAATTATAAATACAAGATATATGAAGTATGAAATTTTATATGTATATTTGGTTTTAAATGAATCTATTTTGTATTTCAACGGTTTTAATTAACTATGCAAATAAATTAAACTTGAAACTTGAACTTGAGTTTCGATGTTTAAAGTTATTTTTTAAACTATTGTTTTTTACAAATGTGTTGTTAAAATAAAGTTAAACCATTATGTTACTAAACAGCTAGACTCAAACTTTCTGTGAAATATGTCTATATATCTGTTTTACACTTTGTCATTTGTATTTGTGACTACCAATGTCATTGCGACCTCCGGTGTTGCTGTGAAGAAGAAAAATGCATTTTTTATGTAGTTATTTTGACAAATAAATACAAAGGGTAAATTTAAATTAGTATCTTACTAAATAGCTACACTGAAACATTATGTAAAATATGTCTATATATGTGTTTTACACTTTGTCAAAACACCCGGTATTCGCAGTGTGTTCTAAGCAAAAGCACTCATAGAATCACACAGGCACTACCAATGCAATCATACAGTCACCCAGGCACTCTACTCATGTACTTTTTCACAGACCCATACAGCCACTCTGATACCCATTCACATACCAATGCACACACACCAACTCTCGAAGTTTACAGGTTACAGTTAGAAAATAAAATAAAAAATACCTTGAAAATTCACTGAAAAAAACAAAGGTTACATGGATGTTGTAGTTAGGAATTAGCATTTAAAACCTCAGAAATTCACTGAAAAAACAAAGATTACAGGGACGTTATAGTTAGGAAATGTAAATTAAAATAGCCTTAGCAATTCACTGAAAAAAAACAATGGTTACAGAGATGTTATAGTTAGGCTCAAGTTTCACCCGTACAAAACTAGTGAAATTCACCAGTTATAGTTAGCTGAACTAACTATAACTCGCACACCTGCAATGCACTGCTTATGACTTCATATTTTACATCACACATGACATGGTCAGTGACACCACTGATGACATCATCCACAGAACCTCTGACCGACCCACTCATACTCTCATATAACCTTTCATACACCCCTCTAACTTATAGACTACCATTCTCAAAATCATTGACACACCATACCAGTACTTACACAGCCACTCTCTGATTCATAGGTCTACACACACATCCACTCAGTCACCAATACAGCCACTCATACACTAACTCACTCACTAATACAGCCACTGATATATCCACTCATACACCCATACAGCCACTCACACACTGTCAGTCACCCATAGATATCAAGACTTTATTGTTCGATTAATTAAAATCTTTACAATAGAAAACACTCTGATAATAAAATATATAAAAAAGATTTTTTAATGACAAAAATTAAAATGTTGATTTACATAATTACATAAAACCAAGGGCACCAGATTTGAATTTTCATGATTTTCCTAATAGGGTGCAATTTCTGTAAGAACTGTGTGCCGACAGTGTCGCAGAGTTAATTATTTGAAAAAGAAGCCCTGTCGGTTAGAGCACAGTTAAAATACAGCAATGGATAACATTTTAACTACCAGCTGAAGGAAATGGAAAGGCTCTAGTCAACAAAAGGTCCGACTATCAATGCCACTCACTATGGGGCTCTGTAGAAAAGAAGAATAATCCCTACATGAAGAAAGGAAAACTCTAAAGCCACAGGAAAAGGTCATTCGGCCCTTCAGCAGACAGACACACACTGTTGTGCTGCCCGCGCAGTGGATCCTCACGCGCATTACGAACTCCATCATTACCAAGGATTGATTGAATAAGCATGCAGACAAACTAATGCTGTGATTACATGCAAGCAATAGAAGACGTGTGCCCTACACCGTAATTCGCTAACGGACCTCCATCCTGCTCACATCTGTGAAAACTCGTGAACTACAGGTCAACGTGGCTGCGACGCCTGTTCACACTGTCTTTAATCAGAGTTCCTCATTACATCAGTCCACACACGCCACAGTGTGGCATCGCTTCATTAAACTGATCGGTACACCATCTGCAACTCAAGTAGTTGCTCTGATTAAATCATAGCCGGAATTAATCTTATTCATTCATGACCCTCCATCGAGTCTCAGTATTATTCGTATTAATATTCTATACACACACATGTATTTGAAAAAGCCCACACACATTTAATTTAAGGTATACCTAACTTCAGCCGAAGTAGGTAATTTAATTATGCAGTTATAGTCTGTATCACAGACGTATTTCCTTATATATAAGTCATTGAAATATTTACATATCGTTACACATTCGGAGTGGTATTGTGAACCCCAGTGAAGTGACCATAACCTATTTTAGTGAGTATTGTGTGACATAGTGAAGGAAAAAGTGGGAAACAGGTTATTGGTAAAGTACAAAAGGACGAGCTTAATACAGTAATGATAATTTAATTTAGGCTCTCTCTTTTGTCTGGTGTCGATGGCGTTTCGACCCTCTCTAGATACGGGGTCTCTTCAGGACTGTGTTTCTGGGGACTGAAAGAGGGAAGGATGTAATTGCGGGTCTAAGGAATACATGATAATTAAGAGGGCTTATAAGGTGTGTGTACTGTGGCTTACCAATACAGCACAGATAGGTATCTGTTGTAGGATCCAGAATGTCAAATGAGACACAAAGTACAGGAACGGTAGTTATCCAGACCTGTATCAGAGAAACACTCCTTTAGTGGTGTTATCTTTACTAATAATTGTGCACACCTAGGTGATAACAAGAGGCAACTCACATGTATTGTTCAACCACGTGTAACTGGTACACTTCAGGTAATTGGTAGAACCCACAGTGATGGCTCTAGGCGTCTCTATGCTATTAGTGATGTATCATCAGTGATGACTCGATTATGATGTCAGTAGAACCCACTACTTGGCTCCACGCGTTTTAATCCACGCTGATAGTGATGACCCACGCTGAAAAAATTAATGGTATATGATCGTGGGCATGACATCTTAGTAAAGGTGAGAAAGCGGCAATAATCATGTGCGCATAACTTACTTGGTGTCACCTTACTGCTCTTAGTCACGATAGACTCCAGTGTGCAAGCCGGCAGAGCTGCCCGGTCTTGAGGCGTAGCCGACCGGAAGCAGGAACCGCCAAGTGGCGCGTTGCTAGGATACCAAGTATCGTAGCTACGGCGGCCATCTTGGACTGATCAAGATTGCACTAAGGACGATAGAATTAAACTTCTTCGTCAGTATAAGCAATTCAAGTTTCTCTTCTAATATGTATTAGAATGATCTAGCAGATCTAACTGGAAGCGGGTGAATGACCCGGCAGATTCTAACTAGAACATGTAGTGCTATCCACATCTTGGTTGAGGGGGCGGTGTTATCGCGGGTGGGCGGTACACCAAGAGTGATGCTGACTCCAATTCCATCATACACCACAGTTACAGTGTGTACTGGAAGGCTGTCTGAAGTAGTCTCTTATGCCATCAATTAGATAATTGATGTACTGCCACCTCATATATGACGTTAGTTCACATAGTGTCGTTCCATATTTCTAGATAGAATGGTCAGCTATACAATACTAAGTGATAATTATATACAATAACGAAAAAATATATATAAAAACAACCAACATTGCAGTATATATACAGTGAGTAATACATTGTTCTCAGCGTCATCTTCATACAGTGATGCCTGCGGACAGTACAAGAGTTATAGAGACATTCATGATAATTATATTATGACTTATCTGTCTCAGTGTACACTAAGGGATCCACTATGTACATAGACAGAGTACTATTTATACATAGCGAATTACATCTCGCAGGTAGGTAGTGTGAATACATTGACAATGAGTAGCCGGTACTGCGTGTATTTCTTATTGTGTGTAGACAGAGCCCTGTCTACCTCCGAATTAGGTCATCTAATCTATCTGCTACGCTTCAGTGTAAGCTGATATATCTGTGCCATTCTTCAAGACTATTCAATCCGTTTCTGATAGACCCACACTTATCAATCCACTTGCATTCTAATGACTGTAAAATTAGTGAAATGTCTCCACCTCTGGATGGTATTTTGGCTTTCTCTATCACTTGCCATTTCAAGTCATTGCCAGAATGACCTTTTTCTTTATAGTGATCAACCAACGGCGCATTCTCCACTTGGCAACGGATTCGACTACGATGTTGACCAATGCGTGCTTTCACAGGTTGTGTAGTCTGGCCTTTGGATATCAGTCCACAGGGACACCAGATGCAGTAAATAACATTTGGCGTAGAACAGTTGGTCAGGTCACGGAGTTTCAGTTTAGTGTTGCCGTGTATGAACTGTTTAGTCTCCACTGTAAGGCCACAGGCGACACAATTCCCACACTTGTAATGTCCTGTCAGTGGGGGAAGTGACCATAAATCATGGATGGTGCTTTTGTCATGGTTCACACTAGTGTCCGAATGGACCTGGTGGTCTTTGATATTTTTGCCTTTTTTTAAGGAAAACATGGGTAATTCACGACATGAGTTCAGAGTGTTTAATGTAGGCCAGTGTCTCTTGATGGTTTTCTGTACCTGGGTGCTCAGTGGGCAAAAGGTGGTAACGCATACACTTCGTTTCGTGCTCTCTTTTGTGGTCTTGGTGAGTAGTACCTCACGGGGCTAACCCTCGCTCTCTTCATTGAGGTTTTTATCAATCTCTTGGGATATCCTCTCTCGCGTAGTCTGTTACTCAATGTACTCGCTTCCCTAAAGAAGTCTTCCTTTTCTGTACAGTTTCGCCGAAGTCTTAATAATTGGCCATAGGGTAGGCCATCTTTCAGAGCCCTGGGTGGAAACTGATATATTGTAGCAGCGTGTTCCTGTCAGGGGGTTTTCGATACAGAGTTACATTCAGATGGTTATCACAGCACCTTATTTTCAGGTCTAAGAATGGGACCATTTGTTTATCTTTATGATATGTAAACCTATATGCTGATTGACATGCATGTAGGTAAGTGACGAATGAATCCAAACTCTCTTCAGTTCCAGCCCAGATGAAGAAAATGTCGTCAATGTATCGTTTCCAGCATTTTATATTCATCAGGAAAGGGTTGTTGATGTTGTTAATGTACTTCTCTTCAAGGTCACCTACATAGAGATTAGCTAGATTTGGTGCAAAAATAGCTCCCATTGAGGTTCCCGAACACTGTTGGTAGTAGCCGGAATTAAATCTAAAATAGTTCTTCGTGAGTGCTATTTCAAGGAGATCCGTAATGAACTCGGTGGGAACCTCAACAGGTGCTGGACGGCTGTCCAAAATGGCTTTGATGACATTGATGCTGTCCATTTGTGGAATATTCGTATACAACGAATCGATGTCCATAGTGACTAGGATCTCCTCCATAGGGTTGTATTCCATACCCTCAACCATATTTATCATATATGTGCTGTCTCTTATGTATGTTGGTAGGACAGGGACATACCTGATTTAATTCCGGCTACTACCAACAGTGTTCTGGAACCTCAATGGGAGCTATTTTTGCACCAAATCTAGCTAATCTCTATGTAGGTGACCTTGAAGAGAAGTACATAAAAACCTCAATGAAGAGAGCGTGGTTTAGCCCCCGTGAGGTACTACTCACCAAGACCACAAAAGAGAGCACGAAACGAAGTGTATGCGTTACCACCTTTTGCCCACTGAGCACCCAGGTACAGAAAAGCATCAAGAGACACTGGCCTACATTAAACACTCTGAACTCATGTTGTGAATTACCCATGTTTTCCTTCAAAAAAGGCAAAAATATCAAAGACCACCTGGTCCATTCAGACACTAGTGTGAACCATGACAAAAGCACCATCCATCATCAAATCTTTATTTCGGTAAAGATTACCATAAAAGACACAGATTCAGAGGATGAATTACGTATATATCAATATACATCAAAAGATGCACTTCAATGATAAAATTATACAATTTTAAAAGATAACATTAAATATAAAAACTCACGAGGATAAAAATAGACATGAAGTTAAACTACTGGAGGTGTATAGATCTCATTAGCCTCAAAGATACAAACCATCCCGATGCTAAAATATAGGCATACTTGCAGATACATTTCCTACATGAGCCAAGTTCTAGTGGAGATGTTTTAAGTGCTCTATGTTACATTAGTTGTTATATTAAGACAGCATTTCCAACATGGATTCATGGCATTGATGGATATATCGAGGAGATGGATCAGTCATCTGTCTATCTATCTATACAATAGAGAACATTAAAAAATATTTTAAACATTTTTTACAAAAGGAAAAAAAACTTAAAAGAATGCTAAACAATATTGCTTGCTCTTTCTAATTTACTGTCAAATATAGCAGCAATAATTTTAATAAGGATTTTGACATGAATGCTGATCATAGGGTTAGGCCGGGAAGGATTCAACGCCCTTCTTCTGATTGCCCATGCAATTCCCAAATATTTTGCAATAGCACAC
Organism: Calotriton arnoldi; assembly: GCA_963921515.1. Taxonomy (NCBI): domain Eukaryota; kingdom Metazoa; phylum Chordata; class Amphibia; order Caudata; family Salamandridae; genus Calotriton; species Calotriton arnoldi. The sequence goes on from CAWUFW010012589.1 coordinate 474,587, forward strand.
ACAAATAGAGGTCTTGCATCAGATTTTAGTATACGCAGAGCCACTCTGTGATCTCGAGGGCCATGTTCTCTACAAACAGGAGAGAGCCATCTACTCCTGGGTTTAGTGTATGCTTTGCATGCAAAAAGGAAGTGAACAATAGATTCTTGTGGAGAGGGACAGCAGGGACAGCCCTTTGGTAATGCTTTGTTAGACAGCCATGAATTTGTAAATGAATTAATAGGCAGGCTGCCAAATATAACTGAATATATAATTTTCTATCGGCCGGCACTTTAATAATATCAAGGTAACTTTCAAGGGTGCGGTTGCACTTAATATCGTTAAATTCCTCGGTCAGTCTCCCTCAATTGCCGGCTAAAACGGCAGAGTGCTCAACCCCTTCCCAATAGAGGATTTTAATCTGACTTTTAGTGAGGGGTGGTGGAGAACCGATATCGTGTCCCACTAGACCAATGTGTGACAGGAGGCTTTTGACGTGCTTTGTCCAACCAATTCTATGCATGGAATCTAGGGCACAGATCTCTTGGAAAGCGGCAGCATACACCGATAATTCCGGGGTGGATACCAGCCGATACCAGAACAATAGGGGGCGGAGCTTCACTAAGTCACTTATGGATTTGATGCCCATGTCTAGCAATAGTGGGCGAGTGGGGGTACTCTGTGGGAGAGAAACCAAATTTTTAAGGAACCTATTCTCCAGGGATATCAGATTGTTGGCTTTTACCATCCCCCAAAGCTCAGCACCATAAAGGGCACTGCTCACGGCCTTACAACTATACAATTTTAATGCCGGAGCAACAGGCTTAGTGTGGGAGAGGCGGTGTTCTTTACGCAGGACCCCGGTTACCTGGGAAAATTTGAGGAAGGCCTTATTAAGATGGTGGTTCCAGGCCATGTCCTCAGAAAGTTTTACTCCCAGGTAATCGAAGGAGCTGACTCTCTCCAGTGGGACATCATTTAGAAACAGATTACCCTTAAAAGATTTATGGGGATTTAGGAGCATGAGCTTGGTTTTTGCTGTATTGATTTCAAGCCCCCTCCCATCGCAGAAGAGCTTGAAGTGATCTAGTAGGTTCTGCAAGCCCTTTGGGGTCTTTGAGACGAGAAGCGTGTCGTCTGCGAATAGGAGGGGAGGTATTTTTTGCATTGCTAGGGTCGGGGCATCCGCTGGGATGGCAGATAAGGCCTCTGCTATATGATTGATATACAATGAGAAAAGAGTTGGGGCCAGAACACATCCTTGGCAGACTCCCCGCTGCACCATGATGGAATTGGTGACCTGTCCCTGGCTACCCCACCTGACCCTGGCAAAATTCTCATCGTGAAGCCTAATTAGGAGTGAAAGAATACCTGCAGGCATGCCCATATCCCTAAGCACCCGCCATAAATTCTCCCTGGGAACAAGGTCAAATGCAGTTTTTAAGTCAATAAATGCAATATACAGACTCCCTTTACCCAACAAGACCACCTTCCAGTAGAGCATATAAAGTCAAAAAACCTGATCGACTGTGCCCGTTTTTCGTCTGAAGCCCGCTTGGAGGGAGGATAGAATGTCATTTTCCTCCATCCAGTCCGTAATTTTCGCTAGAAGTGAGCGACAGACGACTTTCTGAACACAGTCGATCAGGCTGATCGGCCGGTAGTTTGCAGGCATTGACCTATCGCCCTTCTTAAAAATAGGAATGACTTCCGCTCCTTTCCAAGATCCAGGGATGCTCCCTCCTCCTGCGATGTCATTAGCAAGGGTTAATATGTATGTGGCCCAGTTTTCCCTATCTGACTTAAAAAGATCTCCTGGGATGCCGTCAGGGCCTAGAGCCTTGGCGGGAACGATTGCATCCAGTGAGGCCAATATTTCCTCTCTAGTGAATATTAGGTCATATGAAGGTTGCACTGGATCGGGAGCTAATGCTTCCGTAGCTTGTGCTAAGGGAAATGAGTAGAGAGAACCGAAGTGTTCCTGCCACTGATGAGGGGGGATATTATTGGCTAGGGGTGGGGACCTTTCGTGAATGCCCTTGCCCACAATTGACCAAAACATGCGGGCATCGGGGCTCGAGAGAGACTCTCCTAGTTCTACCCACCTCCTTTCATCCCAATCCCTCTTGACCTTCGTTTGGGCTAGTTTGTACTGCTTCCTCAGTTCCCGAATTGACGGAATGTCCCCGTGCCGTAAGGCAAGGGTCAGCCGTCTTTTAGGGTTCTGCACTCTTTTGAGAACCAGGAGGTTACGTTTTTAGTCTTTGCTTTTTTCGACCTAGGATTATGTTGGTAAATGATAAAGTTCTTGGCCAATTGTTCAAAAAACTTGGGGTGTAAGGTACTACAGCTAGCTCTGGTGGAACTGTCTCTAGCCCTAAAGGACAAAAGTTCCAGGTGGTTCTCAAGATCTTGTTTTAATTTAGCGAGCTTAGGTTCGTCCACTGATATTGTAGACCATTTTAGGCGACGCCCATCGTTAGAAGGAGTCATCTCCCTTGTATAGAGGTGATCTTGGGCTGCCCTAGTATGCGCAACCCACGGTTGCTCAATTGCGAGACTCAAGAGATTATGGTCACTTTCACTTGTTTCAATTATAGACATATCAATCACGAGTGGCCATAGGCAGAGGTCCACAAAAATGTAATCGATCCGACTCGACCCTCTGGGCCCGACAAAGGTCATTCCCCCATCTTTATCAGACTTGGTCCTTCCATTAGCAGCCCGTATCCTGTGTGTGAGGCTAAGGGAGTTTAACTGGAGTTCTGCTTGGGACCATTTCTTTATTGGAGGCAAATCTAATGAAGGGACTGACCACATATTATCTTCCTCTTTAATTTCGAGGATATCTTCCCGGTCAAGAGGCTCAAATGTTACATTAAAATCTCCTGCCACAACTAATGGGAGGTCAGTCGGTCTTGCATCCAGTAGCTCATCTAATGCCTGTATAGTAGATGACCTGCCTGATCTTGGGCTTCTTGCATAGACATTTACAATATCTAGCAACTTTCTTTGGGGGCCTTTTAGTCTGACCCAAAGGAGGTTGTTGCTATTGGTCTGATGCTCCTTTATCTCAAGTTTTAATGCAATTTGGATCAGGATAAGTAGCCCTCCAGAAGGACGGCCATGTTTAGAAGGGATTGCCAGCTTGTGGAACGTGACAAACCCTGGAATATAAACAGGTGTCAAGCTCCAAGTTTCTTGTATGATACAAATGTCGTGATGGTTGATTATCTCATGCCAATGGGGGAGAGCTAGTTTCCCCCTTATTCCTGCAACATTCCAAGAAGCTATTTTGAGTTTCAATGTCTCTTCCAGATTTATCAAACTGGAGGGCAGAATTACTGGGGCTTCATTGACCATGAGAGAAGTCTGATGGCTTTGTAGGCTTTCCTCCCCCATCCTGGTCATTATCTCCTAGTTGGAAATGGGTTACACTAGATGATATAAAGTGGGGCCTTTGTATCTCTGCCTCATGTTCCGAGAGACCCCCTTCCAAGCCCTTATCCATAGATGAAAAAGTGAGAACATTATCAATACTAAAATTGCACGCTTGTTTCTGACAAGGGTCTGTGAGTAGTCAATCGATTTGTGATAAGATAGAGGCAGATAAGTCCCTTTGGGGCATCGATGGATTCTTATGATTGGCTGACAGTGAAGGAATGTTATACTTCAATTGGATGTTGGTTCTAGGTGGAGGGCAGGATCTTACTTCTAGGGCAACTAAGTCATGCGCTAAGTTTTCGCTCGTTAGGATCAGTTCTACTGCGTCGACTGGGCTGTTATTCAGGACACATCTCCTGGCCCTCAAGATGTTGTCCCTTATAACAGAACGGCATCCCCTTACCTGCCTTATCCAATGAATGGCTTTGTTTTTTAAAACTTCGCCGTTTTCAAGTTTATTATTGCAATTAAGCTTTGGTACATTGGTCATAAAAATAGCAGACTGAAGAGCAACTTTGGGGATAGGGCGTAACTGTGATAATAGAGGGACCTCACTACGGCCTTCATGACGAATAAATGGGTCATTCTCCGTAGATGTATAAAGCACGCTCTGGCCCCCGGAATGTGCTATATGACCTTCTCGAGAGATATCATGACTGGGTAATTTGCAATGGTGGCCCCCCTTGCGGCCAGCTTGATTAGTAACTTTAGATGTAGGAATTATAATTGGGAATTTGCCGATTGCTTGTGTGTTATGAGCGATAGAGTGGTTTGCTTTAATTGTCATACATACACTCTCAGAATTAGTTAGTGACAGTGGCTTGTGTATATTGCAATCTTCTAAACTAAGAAGTAATTTTGAAATAAGTGTAGTCAGCGTCCCTACTGTTTCTTTGAGGGCCAAGATTTCCCTCTGTAGGTCTGCATTAGATGGACTTAAAAGTATGCTCTCAGTTTCCCTCTGTGGGTCCACAATAGTTGGCAATAAAACAGCGTCCTGGGTCACACATCTCCCTTGACTAGAGGTGGTGAGCCTCCCGCTCAGTTCTTTGATGCTGGGGCCCATACCCTCCTTGTTTGTGTCAATATCAGGCATGTCTGGGTTGGCCGCTAAGGGTGCAAACCTATTGCTCAAGGGTAAGTCAGACTGGGTCCTGCTCTGAGTTTCCCTAAAGGAAGGGTCTTCAGTTTCATCAGGGGTTTTGTAATTCGTTTCTTATTGGCTGCCCTTTTGAATAGACTAGGGATACTACCAGAACCCTTGTTGTCAATTACAGTGGCGGGGGGAGATGGTTGGGGGCCTTTGTGTGACTGGGCAGATGTTTTTCTCGAAGATGTAGGTGATGTGAGGAGACTCTCACAATCAGAAATTAAAGACTCAATTCGGTCAATCACACTCTCCCCACTCTCACCCCCCCTCTCAACCCCCAAGCTAGATTTCTGACGTAGTTTTTTTGTCTTTTTCCTCAGAGCGCATCCCAAGCCACCCTCAGTGTTTTTGCGCTTGCCCATGTTTACATGCAATGTATCTTGGAAGAGGAGCAATGGGCCTGGTTTCCAACAGTTGGACCGGTCGTAACTTTAAAGGACAGAAGGAATTGTCACAGTACCTCGAATGGAACCAGTCCGAGCTCCTTGTGCTTTCGATAAAAGTGTTTTTCAGGTAGGTGGCCCAGCCCGGCCTCCTCCAGACTTTGACGGGCAAGGACGGGCCCGCCCTTGGCCCGGGCTTAGCCCGGGCACGTCCGCACGCGTCCCGTGCTGTGGGAGCACGCTCCTGATTTTAAAGCGCCTCCTGGCGCTGGATTAGCTGCGAGGCATTAGCGGCTCCGGCCGCAAAAAGAACCAGCAGGAAAGGAGCTGATGGCGGGACCCGCTCCTGGTTTTAAAGCGCCTCCTGGCGCTGGATTGGCTGTGAGGTGTTAGCGGCTCCGGCCGCAAAAGGAACAAGCAGGAAAGGAACTGATGGCGGGTTCCGCGCTGCGGGAGCCCGCTCCTGATTTTAAAGCGCCTCCTGGTGCTGGATTGGCTGCGAGGCGTTAGCGGCTCCAGCCGCAAAAGGAACCAGCAGGAAAGGAGCTGATGGCGGGACCCGTGCTGCAGGAGCCCGCTCCTGGTTTTAAAGCGCCTCCTGGCGCTGGATTGGCTGTGAGGCGTTAGCGGCTCCGGCCGCAAAAGGAACCAGCAGGAAAGGAACTGATGGCGGGACCCGTGCTGCGGGAGCCCGCTCCTGATTTTAAAGTGCCTCCTGGCGCTGGATTGGCTGGGAGGCGTTAGCGGCTCCGGCCGCAAAAGGAACCAGCAGGAAAGGAGCTGATGGCGGGACCATGACAAAAGCACCATCCACGATTTATGGTCACTTCCCCCACTGACAGGACATTACAAGTGTGGGAATTGTGTCGCCTGTGGCCTTACAGTGGAGACTAAACAGTTCATACACGGCAACACTAAACTGAAACTCCGTGACCTGACCAACTGTTCTACGCCAAATGTTATTTACTGCATCTGGTGTCCCTGTGGACTGATATCCAAAGGCCAGACTACACAACCTGTGAAAGCACGCATTGGTCAACATCGTAGTCGAATCCGTTGCCAAGTGGAGAATGCGCAGTTGGTTGATCACTATAAAGAAAAAGGTCATTCTGCCAATGACTTGAAATGGCAAGTGATAGAGAAAGCCAAAATACCATCCAGAGGTGGAGACATTTCACTCATTTTACAGTCATTAGAATGCAAGTGGATTGATAAGTGTGGGTCTATCAGAAACGGATTGAATAGTCTTGAAGAATGGCGCAGATATATCAGCTTACACTGAAGCGTAGCAGATAGATTAGATGACCTAATTCGGAGGTAGACAGGGCTCTGTCTACACACAATAAGAAATACACGCAGTACCGGCTACTCATTGTCAATGTATTCACACTACCTACCTGCGAGATGTAATTCGCTATGTATAAATAGTACTCTGTCTATGTACATAGTGGATCCCTTAGTGTACACTGAGACAGATAAGTCATAATATAATTATCATGAATGTCTCTATAACTCTTGTACTGTCCGCAGGCATCACTGTATGAAGATGACGTTGAGAACAATGTATTACTCACTGTATATATACTGCAATGTTGGTTGTTTTTATATATATTTTTTCGTTATTGTATATAATTATCACTTAGTATTGTATAGCTGACCATTCTATCTAGAAATATGGAACGACACTATGTGAACTAACTTCATATATGAGGTGGCAGTACATCAATTATCTAATTGATGGCATAAGAGACTACTTCAGACAGCCTTCCAGTACACACTGTAACTGTGGTGTATGATGGAATTGGAGGCAGCATCACTCTTGGTGTACCGCCCACCCGCGATAGCCCCGCCCCCTCAACCAAGATGTGGGTAGCACTACATGTTCTAGTTAGAATCTGCCGGGTCATTCACCCGCTTCCAGTTAGATCTGCTAGATCATTCTAATACATATTAGAAGAGAAACTTGAATTGCTTATACTGACGAAGAAGTTTAATTCTATCGTCCTTAGTGCAATCTTGATCAGTCCAAAATGGCCGCCGTAGCTACGATACTTGGTATCCTAGCAACGCGCCACTTGGCGGTTCCTGCTTCTGGTCGGCTACGCCTCAATACCGGGCAGCTCTGCCGGCTTGCACACTGGAGTCTATCGTGACTAAGAGCAGTAAGGTGACACCAAGTAAGTTATGCGCACATGATTATTGCCGCTTTCTCACCTTTACTAAGATGTCATGCCCACGATCATATACCATTAATTTTTTCAGCGTGGGTCATCGCTATCAGCGTGGATTAAAATGCGTGGAGCCAAGTAGTGGGTTCTACTGACATCATAATCGAGTCATCACTGATGATACATCACTAATAGCATAGAGACGCCTAGAGCCATCGTTGTGGGTTCTATCAATTATCCGAAGTGTACCAGTTACACGTGGTTGAACATTACATGTGAATTGCCTCTTGTTATCACCTAGGTGTGCACAATTATTACTAAAGATAACACCACTAAAGGAGTGTTTCTCTGATACAGGTCTGGATAACTACCGTTCCTGTACTTCGTGTCTCATTTGACATTCTGGATCCTACAACAGATACCTATCTGTGCTGTATTGGTAAGCCACAGTACACACACCTTATAAGCCCTCTTAATTATCATGTATTCCTTAGACCCGCAATTACATCCTTCCCTCTTTCAGTCCCCAGAAACACAGTCCTGAAGAGACCCCGTATCTAGAGAGGGTCGAAACGCCGTCGACACCAGACTAAAGAGAGAGCCTAAATTAAATTATCATTACTGTATTAAGCTCGTCCTTTTGTACTTTACCAATAACCTGTTTCCCATTTTTTCCTTCACTATGTCACACAATACTCACTAAAATAGGTTATGGTCACTTCACTGGGGTTCACAATACCACTCCGAATGTGTAACGATATGTAAATATTTCTATGACTTATATATAAGGAAATACGTCTGTGATACAGACTATAACTGCATAATTAAATTACCTACTTCGGCTGAAGTTAGGTATACCTTAAATTAAATGTGTGTGGGCTTTTTCAAATACATGTGTGTGTATAGAATATTAATACAAATAATACTGAGACTCGATGGAGGGTCATGAATGAATAAGATTAATTCCGGCTATGATTTAATCAGAGCAACTACTTGAGTTGCAGATGGTGTACTGATCAAGATAAATGAGTTCCTTGTGAACATTGTTTTGTGCTTTTGTACTTACCCAGCTCACAGGGACGTATGGGTTGCTCTTGTTTTTTTAAAATATCGCTTCATTAAACAGTACGGTGCTACCCACTGACTTCCAGCCCTCACCTGGGTACCCGGCTGGGTCCCTTGTGAGTATCCTTTTCTCCCTTACCTTCACCCACTGGTGGCACACACTCTTGATGCGGCTGCGCAGCTTACCAACCAGATGTCCCTACATTCCTAGGTCCTGATGAGACCCTAGATTGCACATAGGGTCGAAACGTCGTCGACAAAAAGAAAAAGCGAACCATTCACAGCGAGTATCATTGTATATAGTTGCTGTATACTATGTATAGATTTATTAATGGTCAACTTTTACAGACACTTTAGAAACCTTGTAAAAAACTGTCATAACTATGTCACTGATTCCTTAGGTTCTTGTTTTTCACTAGGGACTCTACGCACAATTCCTTTAGATTGTAAATAAATTTTTTTGAAAAAGCATATAAAATACGATTGTACCATACTAAACCAAAGGTGTATGTGGGTTCTTCTTCCTCGGACATCATCCTAACCCTTTCATTGCGATTGCGCATCCTATTATTAATATATGGCTTTATTAATCCACGGGAACTATTGTTTCTGTTAATAAGTTACCTACCCTGGTTCCTTAGTGAGTAGGGTCCCCTTGTCCTGTTTCTCTCACAGGAAAACTCGGAGCCTTGAGATGAGCGGCCGGAATGCCACATGGGGCCGCAAACGATTAATCCAGAAAAAAGGTGACAATTAACAGCCCGGTGCAATGTAGTGATGATTGGTTTACTGGCACTCCCACTGTGTAAGAAGTTTTGCTGTTCTTGTGACGAACTTAGTGAACCGGATGTTAATCATTAGGTTCTCTGGGTTCATGGATGCTAAGATGGCTTGACTGCAGGAGCGAACACCAATTTTGTTTCATTCACCCCATAGCAGCGTCCTTCGATCATTGAGTTGGGCAGGGCAAACGCACACCACGTGCTCGATCGACTCTGGGTTGTACCCGCACACCTGCACGTTGTATTGTCATTTGAACATCACCAGTCGGGTAAGTGGAGCAAGACAGGCCATTCCCCCATCCTAAGGGCCAAAAATCTTTTTTTCCTTACTACTGCATAGGTGCACGATAGGTATGGCACCACAGTCCCTGGCTTAAACCCCGATATAACCGTCCAGGTGTGTTTACGTTTTGCCAGTTGTGCCCTGTCGGAATGAAAAGACCAGGATTTTTTTTTAATGTACGTTTTGAGGACCTGCTGGGATGGATTGGTTTGCCAGATTTAATTCGCTTCCAACGTTTGTAGAGAGTGGTTTAGATGGCAGCGGTGTTTTTGTCCCAGCTGACTAGTTGATATTTCTTGCCATAGCATAGCCTCCAAACTTCCTTCGCTTGAGATGCGCAGCTTATTACACAGCTTGATAAAAGTACCAGCCCCAATCCCTCGATGAACTAAAAGACCAAACTCAAGTCTTATTTGAGCTGGGGATGAGGTTTTTGGTAGGCTCCATACTTGCTTGAAGATTCTTGTTGTTATTTTGTTCACCAGGCACGAGTCTTTCCCCAGCATTATCTCCTGGCCATAAGATAAATAGTTGGAGGTTTTAGCTTTCATGACAGTTAATAGAGGGGTCAAACTTGGGCCGGATAACTGCCTCACAAGCTTCGTTAGTGCTACCTCGATTTGTCAGAGCTTTAGCCCCGACCACTTCCGTCTGTTTAGAGAAGGTACCCCTTGAGTCCATATAAACCCCCAGATATTTGTAAGTAGCTGTACTTTCAATGCTTTTACCATTGAACTGCCACCCTCCACCTTGGAGCTTTCTTGTTCCTAAGGAAATTGTCTTTGTCTTCTATAGATTTAGTTCCAGCTCGTTGCAGGATGTATAGGGGAGCAGCTGATCGAGAAACCTCTGCAGACCGACCCTTGTGTGGCTGAGCAAGACGAAGTCATCTGCATATAACAAGTTACTGACACAGGTTCCGCCAAGTTTTGGAGGGTGGGAATTAACATCATCAAGTGACTGTGGTAGATATGAGATGAAATGATAAAAAAGGAGGGGCTCCGACACGCAACCTTGTTTTACACCGCAGGATGTTTGTATTTTCCTTGAGATGGGGGTTCCATCTCCCAATTTTATACAGATCCAGGTGTTAGTATGGAGCTGAATTATGGCCTTTAAGAGGGTAGATGGAATCCCCCATTTCTGAAATTGAAGCCATAGTTGACCCCTGGGCACGCGGTCAAACGCCACCTTGAAGTCGACAAAGCAACAATGAAGTGGCATTCTTGAAGCCCATGCTTTCTCCGTCAATACCGATAATGCAAGCAAGTCTGTAGCCCAAGACAACAGGTCTTCAAGCAGCAAGCTGGCAAAATATTAAGATTCGATGTCCAAAAGTGCAATCATCCTGTAGTTTTTGGGGTCGGATCTCATGCCCCCTTTAAAGATTGGATGGATGATGGCTCACGCCGGGACTCTGGAATGTGCTGGCTAGACCAACAGTAGAAGAAAAGGGTGCCAAATATTTGGCCCAGAACTCAGTATCCACCTTATACAGGGCCTGAGGAAGTCTGTTTGGCCCATGGGCCCCATCCGACCGGCTGTTGGTTATAATTTGTGCCAATCAGGTCATCAGTACTTCAGGTGCCTTTAATGCCTGATACAGAGGTTCTTCTTGCTGGAGCAGGATTTTGGTATTGGTTATGACAAGTGTCTTGGCAGCCATGTCTGTTAGTTGCTCACGTGTCCCGAGGCGCGTTGTGCCTGAGGGGGGCTGCAGGTGGCTTAGGGTGGTCAAGAGAGCGGATGGAGTGGGTTTAGCAGATATGCCCTCTTCCTCTTTGGGCACTTTGAAATGAGCCGTTAAGAATGATACCAATTCATCTTCGCAAATGTTTGCACTACTTTGCCCTCTTGGGCCTTGTGTCCTCCTGTTCACAAGGGACCAGAATGCCTTTGGGTTAGGATTTATTGTTGTATTCCTCTTAGGGTGTCCATAAACGGGCTTTCCAGTATCATGTTCTTATATAGGCACAATTCGCCCTGCCCTTATATAGGCATAAAATCCCAGCCCTTATTTAGGCATTAAACCGTGCACTCCAAATACAGGCATGGTCTCTGACATCCGTCCACCCTAACGTCACAACGAGTTCTTGAAGAACAGACCCTTAGGCTGCGGGAGTTTCCCTAGTCCAGGACTATTGATTTCTTCAAGGACTCATATATTATGCATGAACCATTATTCCTTAGGGGTTCATTCATGACGTCTTTCGCTGTCCGACTCACGTCAATACTAACATTCTTAGGTGCTCTCAGGTATAAATATACCTTCCCTAGCCCCTGTAAATCAGAGGAGACCTCGACTTCAGAGGAGCCCGTTTCCTGGCCTGACGCACTGAGAAGACGCTGTCATCCCTGCACGCAGAGAGTCCAGCTTCCAGTGATCTGACTTCCCTTGCGGGGTGTTGGAGTTCGAGTCTGGCAAAGAGATTCCTACCTCTCTCATTCTTCAGGTATGGAGCAGACTAGAACCTAGAGGGACTGTTGGCATAATAGGCATACTGGGGTTAGCGTACTCTTAGTATACCATAGTAAGGAATACTTCACCTACTTCATACCTCGTCCTATACCTAGGTTAGGTTAGGTACATTGGGGTAGAACTAGATTAGAAACGCATCGTATGAGTACTCGCATTTTTAGTCTGTGTTATTTATGTAAATGCATATATACTAAAAGATAATGCTCTCGCAGTATTATTTATTTCTACTGCTCACACTGTACATTATTTATCTTGCATACTGTCTTGTGATCGTAACAGCACATTTTACTTACACCAGAAACAAGACTGTTCAATAAATCTTTTATTGAAACGCCCGTCTATTTCTTTCTGTGTAACTTGGAGAAAACTAAGCATGCACGACTGAGCTGAGTGAAATAGTTATCTATTGTTTCCACGACTCTGGGACACGTTCTGATTCTAAAGGGAAACACAGTGGTCATGTCTTTGCGGCTGCCAGAAACTACTCCCTTCTTGTTGTCAAGGAGTTTCTAGTGGCCTCTGAGCTAGCTGGCACAAGTAATTAAGTTTAATATACTCGATAGGGACATACTGACCTTAGTCTTATGTCAAACCTATAGGATATATTATTCCAATGCGCAGAGCCTATTAGGGAAATAGGAGCTACACTACATGGCACCCAACGGTTTGGTAAGGCAGTAATTCAACGTTAGATACTGAGTAACTCAGCTGTGCTTTTTCTCTCAAGAGACCCCTACCCATATACTCCAAAAGACGTCTGGAGTGGGCAGGGTTTAGTATCTGCCACGGCTACATAGGGCAGTACCCTATATATTAGCTGTTTGGTTTGCTCAACGTTGAAGGATACAGTGTTCCAAAATATTGTGCACCTTATCTTTGTTTCCTTGAAACTTGTTCTACATTTTTCAAAAAACAAAATGACTGAAGACGCCGGAAATGGTGTAGCTGCGGCTGATCCAGCCCAAGCAGCAGCCTTTAACATTACAGGTTTAAATGAAACCGAGGAGGGTGTTATAGACATCGCTCCAAACTTAAGAAGAGCCATCACTCTAAAACTTATAAAACATGGCCTACCACCAAGAGGCGGTAGAGCAGTTTTCGTGATAGAGGCACACAAATCCTTTCAGACAGAGGTATTCTATTCATGGGTAATATTTCCTGAATCCAATCCAATAATACACATGTTCCACTTCTACAAAGAAGATGAAACACCAGAGGAATACATTCCTTTCGAGGATATAGAAATTCCATTAACATACCAGGAGCATCAGCTCTGGTTTAAAGGCGCCCTAAAACATCACAGAAACATTACCAGGCTCGGTCCACTAGGTAGACCAGGAGCAACATGGCCGATTCTAGCCGGCTACACACCTCATCCTGAACTGGATATAATGTCAGATGAGGACTTACTTGTTCAAATACAAGAATTAATAAAAATCTACAGACAATTGGTCCAATATGTCATGCAGACTTTTACAGTCCAGCAACCATTAACACTTCCAAATCTAACTCCCCAACAGGGGAATACACTAAAAATTACACCACAGACTCTATACGCAGTCATGGGTAAAATGCCCACAAAACGTGAGCAAATTCCATTCTGGATAGCTCAAAAAATTACTCAAATCGAAGCAGTATTTCCAAATACTAGCCCGTATGAGAAACACAGAATACTGACAATCAGTTTACCAATGGGGATCACACCACAACTGGAAGACTGCACCACTTGGGGCTCAGTCTTTGCTGCCATCTATACTAAAACACATGGCGGTAATACCTGATGTCCTGAAACAAATTCAAAAAGAATACGGGGCAGAACCTGCTCTAAATTTAGGTATGAAATTACTGAAAAATTTCGACCAGGTCTCAACAATAATATTATCTAATATTAAAGGGGAGGCAGCAGCAGTGGCGATCCGCCAAAAATTAAGGAAATTTGATGTTACAGAACATCAAACAGAGCTACCCAGAATTATAGAACAATCTTATGCAGAATTAGGCAGAGATAGTTTGGGTGGAAGACCAGTGAAGCCGAAGCTATCTGAAAGTCCTGAGAAGGACTCAATTAAACAAACTCCTACATCTTCTAAAAAGAAGTGGGAGTCTACTAAACAAAAATCAAATGAGAAACATTCTCAATCCCGAGGTAGGTCTCCTCAAAAGGAGCCCTCTGAAAGGAGGTATAACCTCAGGAATAGGGATAATTTGAGAAAACCTGACAGGTATCAAGATACTGATACATGTTCCTCTCGTCCCTTTCAGATCTCATCACAGACTTCGGAAAGAAGAGGACGATCGGAACATAGAGAAGAACGCGTGAAATCGAAAGACGACAAACACGCTCCAAAAACCAAAGTAAAACCTCAATTCTCCAAAAAGAAAGTAGCAGGTCTAAAGATCAGACATGCCGAGAATACTGAGAACACAACTCAAGAATGGAGAATGGGCTCAGACAATGCTGGACAGTGCAGCAGAAGTCACAATAGTTCGCCAGAACCTGAAGGAACTTCTGGAGATAGTGGAATTGAATGAGTACATTACAGTCGAGACTGTAGACACCAGGGATAGTACTCCACAAAAGTTATATGAAATAACACTCCGGATGGAGGGAGACAAACCTAGACAGGTGAAAGCACTTTTTGGGAAAGACTATCAAAGGGCTATGACATACTTCTGGCAGAAAAGGACTGGCCACCACAATTTGTCAGGTAGTGCCCACATGGCGAGGACATAATTATGCCTGCCTTCTCCAACCATATACCAATGCATCTGAGATATACATATGCCAGGAAATGGGCAGTGGCCCAGGCCCCAGCATTATATAAAAATCATGTAGGATGGGATGAGGATTCACCTCACCATAAAATACATCTGAAACATGAACCAACTGCACAACAGCAGTACCCAATAAAGCAAGAAGCTAAAAAACAGGTCAGGGAGATCTTAGATCAACTTGAATATCAAGGGGTGATTGAAACATGCACCTCCTCAATGAACAATCCTTTGTTTCCTGTCTCCAAACCAGACAATACATATCGTCTAGTTTTGGACTACAGACACCTAAACACTTGTTCTAAAACTTTTGCAGTGCAAAATGCACATAGCACAGCATTAATGAATAACATTGTGCGTAAAAAATATAAAACAACATTAGACATCTCAAATGGTTTCTTTTGTCAAAACATAGCACCTGAAAGTAGGTACTTAACAGCATTCTCCATAATGGGGACCCAGCGTCACTTTTGTCGACTCCCACAAGGGTTCAAGAACAGCCCAGGTTTATTCTCAGCGAGGGTAACGGAGTTACTACAAATTTATGACAATGAGGCATTGTCCTATGTCAATGACATATATCTGACAGACGATGACCTGGAAAAACACTTGAACAGGGTGAGCACCATTATACTGGGTTTCGCCTCTGAGGGCTACAAATTCAACTTTAAAAAGTCTAGAATTGCCAATCTCAATGTCCTATTTCTAGGATATGAGCTTTCAAGTGAAGGCAAGAGCTTGGCAGCTAACTTTCTAGAGAAATGTGCACTGCTCCAACCTCCAAAAACGCAAAAAAACTTACAATCCATCCTGGGTTTCCTAAATTTTGGAAGAACATACATTCTAAATTACGCAGAAAGGGTTAAACCTCTCTACGCATTAATCAAACCTGATTTTTCAATCAAGAATTGGACACAAGAACACACAGAAATCTTGCGTTCACTCCAGGCTAACATGTTAGCAACAAATCACTTACAAACACGCGTAAGTCAACGCAATTTGGTGATCCGAATAATTTCGGGTCAATGTGGATTCACCTACTTAACCTTCAATGAGGGTGAGAAAATACCAATCGCATACAAATCCCATTTGTACACACAAGCGGAAATGCGCTTCAGTTCCACTGAAAAAATTCTAACAGCAGTTCAAACCGCTGTAGCAAAAGAAAGAGCCTTAGCCCAAGGGAAACGCATTATTGTCGTAACCCCGGTACCAGCTTTAGAAGCGGTCACAAAAGCAAGCATTCCAAATGCTAAAGCAGTACATCCAAGATGGATACAATGGGTTCATTCTCTTGCTGCAACAGATGTTGAATATGTTTTTGATCCAGATTTCAAAACACAAGCATTCCTGCAATACGAACATGAATGTCCTCTGCCTACTGAAATTCTGCCTCTCGATCAGTACGAATTCATAATTTACACTGACGGATCCGCACAACCCGCAACAGGGGGTAAGCAAGCTTACAGTGCAGCGTGTGCAATCGTTAAAGGTCGCATGCGAAATGGCATCTTCAGACCTATGGTCACAAAAACTCAGTCTCTAGGAGATTGTACAGCTCAGCGAGCTGAACTACAAGCATTCAAACTGGCACTTGAAAGTACAGATCGAGAATTCCCCACACTAATAGTGTGCGATTCCTTTTACTGTGTTCAGTCGTATAATGACTATATACAAAACTGGCTTGAAAATGGTTTCAAAGATGCGAAAGGTGGCACAATAAAGCACAAAATGCTTTGGGAACAAGTAGTTCAGTTGAAAAACGAACTAACAAAGGCTCACGTGATCCACACACTGAGTCATCAACGTGATGGCGTTCACGTTGCAGGGAATTCATTGGCTGACGAAGCCACAAAGGGGGCTGTTCAGACGGCTTCCGTAGCTGTGATCACTCGTTCAAAAACAAAAATAGACGGTGAGATAATGTTGGCTGTCAATGCTTCAAGCAAAGGCAGCAGTGCAGCGTTACCAAAAAAGTTTCCACTCAAGTACTCTTATGTAATTGATGCGAACAACGTTCCTTTTGCTCGAATCCCTGGAGTGGGGGATAGGGTAATTCCAAACATGGAACGAAGAGCAGCCTTGATTTATGAAACACATTTGGGGGAGGGTCTGTCACATCAAGGGATCTCTAAAACAATTTTGACGTTAAAAGAGATGTACTGGTGGCCTGGAATGAATACAGAAATTCACATATTCATCAACAACTGCTTAGACTGTAAATTACAGCGAGAGAGCCACCAGACACAGTGCTGTGAATGCGGCAACCCAGTGCAGACACCATTGTTAGACAGCATTAGACTATCTACACGCCTGCGTCCTACTGGACAAAGGCATTCCCGCAAATAATGAATCTAGGTTCCTATGGTTATGGCCTCAGCGCTTGGCTGACGCTCGAACTGTTATAAAAGATTTGCGAGTCTTTATCGGCATATACGCAATAGGCACGCTACATTCTGACCAGGGTCCTGCGTTTAGCTCTCGGGCTTACAAAGAAGCCATGGCCAGTCTGGGCGTTGCATTGCGGTACTCCTCTCCATCCCATCCCGAGGGAAATTCTGTTGTGGAAAGGAAAAACCGGGACATAAAGCAGTCTATAACAGCTAGGGTATTAGGTTCGGGTGATGGGTGGGTCAAACACCTTAGTGGGGTTCAACGCTCTTTGAATAATTTGCCAAGAAGTTCTCTAGGGGGGGTCACTCCGTATGAGGTCCTATTTGGGACAAGAATGTGGGTACCAGACCTTGAACACATAGGCACAGTGGTGGACAATAAACCGTTTGATATCAAAGATAGTTGGGCTGTTTTACAGGAACTCAATAAGTTAAGAACGCAACAAAGCAACGTATTCCTACAGCCAACCACCACTGGGGAAAAATCAGCGGTCCCAGCAAGGCCTGTCTGGATTCCAAAAGTTGGGGATCTAGTCAGAGAAAAGATTGCGGACAAGAAGGAATTTGGACCTTCTTACAGACAACCAGTACCTGTCCTAGCAGTTCAAGGAACAAGAACAGTACTTCTGCCGCCCCTTGCTGGAAGAAAGGAGAAAAGATTTGTGTCCATCGACCTCATCAAACCACAGTATGTGGCCAATACTAAATAGTAGGCCTCGTGGACTCCGGCCTAGTAGCAGAAACACTCCTCTCGCTACTATCCAAGAGGTTCAGACTGAAAGACTGATAATGATCGAGAATTCAGCTGTAACTGATGGAGGACTAAGCAACAACGCTATGGAACTCATCCCTCTTGACAACCAAGTAACAGTTCGTCCAAATACACCTGTCTACACCAACGTGGCAAGTGATGAACTGGTTCCAGTGATTTCTACAAATCCTGATGCAATTCCAACAATTGACAGAACTGCTTCTGGCTATTTCATTAACTTTGATACGTTCTCAGAAGATCAGAGTGAACCTGAAACGATGCCAGCATCATTCAAATTCAAGCAGCAAGTACAAGACTTGCTTCATTTTGTGAAAAAAACTTATTTGGTTTCTCCATGGATTGAACTCTGGATTACATCTGGACTTTTTGTTTTCCTGCTCTGGCTAGCTTTGGTTACAACTGTGAGCGTGCTTATAAGTGGCAGATACATCCATGTGAACACTGAAGGGAAAGGCGTGAACGTACTTTTGAAACCTCATAAATCTTCCCATCGTGAAGCAAGAGACTTGTCATCAGTGAACATCACAGCTGTTCCTATACAGGATGGTATAGTGTGGGACAAAACAGATTTTAAAATCTTCGGTCCGACGGAACAATTGAACATTCCACATTTGTTTAAAATTTCACTAAGTGATTTAATTACGTCCAGTACCTATTCAGATGATTGGGACTTTGAGACTGTGAATGACATAATGTTTGACCTAGAAAAATCTGCTGCATTTTCTAAACATGAATATTTAGAGGGTTCATCAGACTATGAACAAATGTATTGTTATAACCACTATGGTCATCATTATTTGCATAAATCTGCATATCCAAGAAATATGTTTATGTTTAACCAATGGGAACATTGTCCTACACCACCTAAAGGTAGTTCAAAAACATTTGCTAGTAAGTTTCCATATTTTTCAGGATACAATACATCTGAACCAGAAATGTTTTACTATAAAAATGTAAACAAGACAGGACTGAAAATTATGTTAACAAATACAAAACAGATTTATTCTGCATTATTTAATGCCCAACTGTCTAGACAGGGTTTCGACTTTTGGAAAGACACGATAGACACAAAAACTGTGTGGGGTACTAAAGAATGGCAAGTGCAGGGGATAGAAGCTTTATTTAGAGCCTGCATCATCCCTGAACAAATAATGTTTTTGAATGAAACCATCCAACAAACATCTTGTCTTGGATTAGCCAAGATCAAAGAGATGAACACACCTTCTGTACCAACACCTGCCAGTGATAATAATACAAAGGCAGTGGTGACAGTTGACAATATACTACAACTCAACAGATCTAATCCTGATTGGAAAAAATGGTTGATCTGGCCCACAGACACGAATAACTGTCATGAAAGATTCCTGAATAAAACTCAGGGCTTTACTATTAATAGGCCAGACCCAAGATATGTCCAAAGACAACATCCGGGGGTAGTAACAACATACAGTGTATGAAAATTATGCCTCGATTGGCTGCATAAGTCTACACTACAGGATGTGAAACAACACTTAACCTTACTTAAAAAGGACGCAGACCTTAGGGAATTCTTGCTTGGACAAAGAAAACCGCGTCAAAAACGTTTCATATATGCCGGCATTTATGCTGCCTATAATGAAGCATGGAAAGTATCACAGATGGAGGCTGCAGAACGAATACGTGAACTTGATCGTATTAATTTAGAGAAAACACTCTCTGTGGTCGACAATGGGTTAACAACTTTGTCCTCCAGAATATATTCATTGGATGGCATTGTATCCTCTGCTATCGACATACTAGAACAAGATTTGGCGATGTTACAGCAAGGCCAGTCTCAATTACGTTCTATTATGTTATTAAGCTGGACGCTGCAATCTTTGCGAGCGGGCTATGTGCCTTGGCGTTTCATCAACACAACGGCTCTGTTTGCAGAATACAATCTAACTGATAAACAGATCGAACTGGCACAAAGAGGAGCAAAGTATACAGTGCTAAGCATTGAAAAACTGGAACAGTTACCATTCACAGTGGCAGAAAAACCAGCTACAGAATGGCTTATTCATGGCAAAATAACATTACCTGTGAGTGCTTTACAGTTTCAGTATTGCCTCAGACAAATGCAAGCAGGCAAATATGAAAGGTTGGGTAAGGAATACATTAAGACATCTTGGGATTTACCGTATACATATAGATGTTGGAGTGGGGATCGTGAAGTGTTTTTAAGCGGTACACACTGTAAACTTGCACTGAGCGGTTCGCTTATATGTCAGGACATTTCTTTACACGGGGCATGTAATGGTTCTGTGGCAAATTTGTCTTGCCATCAGCAGGGTACACCAGCTGCTGTGATTAATCCAATGTTTGGACAACTTTCTAATGGGAGTTACCTCATGTTGAATGATCAGAGTTGCTGCGGCATGCTGCCAGGCATCCCATATCTAGTAACGGTCAACTCCAGGGTCATTTGCTGTATGCAAGTATTGTTTGCCCCAATAGACACAGTCAGGGAGTCGCCTCTATGGCCTTCGCTGAACGTCTCTTTTTATAAGATTTGATACTTTGAGCAGAATGAAAGCCATGCTTTTACAGCAAACAGTGCCTTTGACCTCAGACAAAGAAACCTATGATCTACAAGTAGCAAGGACTTCGGCTGAGATACAGACTTTAATACGTACAAACTGCCCTATACATTTCGTAGAAATGATAACACGTATCTTCAACATGTCTGATACAAGTGGAATTATACATGTATTTAAGAGCATCTGTACCGGTCTGTTAGCACCTTTCCAGGCAATACTTGGAATCATCCCGAAGTTTGCACATTCGGTGTTTGGTGGCATACCATTAATTCTAGCACTTGTTGCCGGAATTCTATTTCTCTTCCTGCTATTGCGCTATGGCCAGTCTATTCGCAGACATCACTCCGAGCGAAATGGAGAAAGCTCTCCTTGAACGAAAGTGCCGTGAGCGAATAGTACAGCTATTGGGCATGACTCATCTACGGGACCTTAATACAACGTGGTTCCTGTCATTCAGACCAATCTGGCAAGATTGCATCTTACCTGTTCTACGATGCCTGCTATGCGGTGAAGAATGCGTGTTGGACACCTGTCTAACATTTCCATCAGCTACGCCAACGGATGTCGATACTCTGCTGGTCCCGATAACGGCACATGCTCTGTGTTGTCCCCAGAGGCTACCAATCCTGATGTCAGCATTCATTGAGATCTCACAGATGCTTCCGGCTGCTGCTGAGGTACGAGAAAGATCTACAGGCACACAGGTAACAACGGACGTGAACTTTGCTGCGGCACCCTATGCTGGAAGCGAAGCTTCACATCTCTGTACAATTAATCTGCTACACGAGGTGTTCCAACTGACACCAACTACAGTGGATGATGTTTTGTCTATAGAAATAGATGATCTCATGTTTACACCAGACCCATAAACTGACTCTGATTCAGCATACAGTGTTCCAGAGATGTAGTAACAATTTGGCCTTCATTCTACAAAAACTTGGAACTCTACCAAAATTGAACTTTTTCCCATTTGTTCGTACGAAAATGGCACTTCAATCTGCTTAAAATAGAACTAGCCTTATAGTACAGACTTGGCGGTACTTCCACGGACACTTAGTCATCTTGTGTGTCTAAAACAGTTAATTAATTTTCATGACATGAAATGACTTTGATTTTTAAAAAAAAGAAAAAACTTATCGAACATTTTTTTGTCACATGTAAATATTACTGCTTCTTTCATTCATATTGCATTTTATTTTAAATATATGCCTGAAATGAAAAGCAATGCTTCAAATGTACAGTACCTTTTGCATTTTTTATTATGTTTTTAAATGCTTTTAAGAAATATTTTTTTAAAATATGCAGTACTCCATTTAATGTTAAGCATTTTAAATGTTTAGCATTTTAGTATTATCGTACACACGAAAGTGGAGTGGGTGTTGTATTCCTCTTAGGGTGTCCATAAACGGGCTTTCCAGTATCATGTCCTTATATAGGCACAATTCGCCCTGCCCTTATATAGGCATAAAATCCCAGCCCTTATTTAGGCATTAAACCGTGCACTCCAAATACAGGCATGGTCCATGACATCCGTCCACCCTAACGTCACAACGAGTTCTTGAAGAACAGACCCTTAGGCTGTGGGAGTTTCCCTAGTCCAGGACTATTGATTTCTTCAAGGACTCATATATTATGCATGAACCATTATTCCTTAGGGGTTCATTCATGACGTCTTTCGCTGTCCGACTCACGTCAATACTAACATTCTTAGGTGCTCTCAGGTATAAATATACCTTCCCTAGCCCCTGTAAATCAGAGGAGACCTCGACTTCAGAGGAGCCCGTTTCCCGGCCTGACGCACTGAGAAGACGCTGTCATCCCTGCACGCAGAGAGTCCAGCTTCCAGTGATCTGACTTCCCTTGCGGGGTGTTGGAGTTCGAGTCTGGCAAAGAGATTCCTACCTCTCTCATTCTTCAGGTATGGAGCAGACTAGAACCTAGAGGGACTGTTGGCATAATAGGCATACTGGGGTTAGCGTACTCTTAGTATACCATAGTAAGGAATACTTCACCTACTTCATACCTCGTCCTATACCTAGGTTAGGTTAGGTACATTGGGGTAGAACTAGATTAGAAACGCATCGTATGAGTACTCGCATTTTTAGTCTGTGTTATTTATGTAAATGCATATATACTAAAAGATAATGCTCTCGCAGTATTATTTATTTCTACTGCTCACACTGTACATTATTTATCTCGCATACTGTCTTGTGATCGTAACAGCACATTTTACTTACACCAGAAACAAGACTGTTCAATAAATCTTTTATTGAAACGCCCGTCTATTTCTTTCTGTGTAACTTGGAGAAAACTAAGCATGCACGACTGAGCTGAGTGAAATAGTTATCTATTGTTTCCACGACTCTGGGACATGTTCTGATTCTAAAGGGAAACACAGTGGTCATGTTTTGCGGCTGCCAGAAACTACTCCCTTCTTGTTGTCAAGGAGTTTCTAGTGGCCTCTGAGCTAGCTGGCACGAGTAATTAAGTTTAATATACTCGATAGGGACATACTGACCTTAGTCCTATGTCAAACCGATAGGATATATTATTCCAATGCGCAGAGCCTATTAAGGAAATAGGAGCTACACTACATTATACTTGCATAGGCTAATTTTGTCCAAAACTGGTCGGCGCTTTTTTGTTTTTCATGGAATATTGCTTGCCTAAAGGTGACAGCTATCTTTACATTCTCTTTAGTGCAGTTGTTGGATAATTTCAGAGCAGATTTGTATGTGCACAGATGGCGAGATATGTTCTTTAATATTCTAAGTAAGATGTGTCATATAACACTGCAAGGCATAGTTAAACATGCAGTGTTGAAATATGGATTACAGTTAGTAGTTGAAAGTGTGCTTTTGTACTGTTACTAGCAGCATTTAAAATTAGTCTGTGATGTTTTCAATGTATGTTTTGGTGTATATATATAGTTAACCTCTGATATATGCTGTAAGTATGTTTTCAAGTATGTTTGTTTCTGGTTAAAAAAGTGAAGTTGTCCATTTGGATTTCTGTTACTTAGTCATCCTGTGGAGAGTGTTATGTGAGGCTGTATATAGACTATTAAAACTTATTATCCAACTGACATAGATGCTTAAAAGGTATATAGGGTGTTACTGACCCAGTTATGTATTAACAGAGGCACTTATACATTCACTAACATACTGAGAAAGTAAGCATATATTTCAAGCAGTGTAAAAAGCAGTTGCAGATATGTTTTGTAATTTGTAATAGAGAAACTGAGGAATTCATTTAGCTATGTATGTTCCTACACAAGGCATATACAGATGTTCTAATAGAAGTGAAAAGTGAGGTAGGCTGCAAATAGGCCATTTGGGCAGTCTGGTATGTGCTTAAAAGGTAACGCGTGTACTCTAAAGACTGATTGGGCTATATATGCTCATAGAAACTGATATGCCCTATTAAATATCCACACCTTAGTAGGAAGGCAGACAGGCAGTAAAGAAGCACTGATATAGACAGGCACAAGTCATATTTATGTACCACTAATGAAGGTACTTGCACAGACACCAGGAGGCATAAACTGTTCTTGTAGCACATACAAATCACCACTGAGGTAGGGTGCAGCCAGGCTGTACCACGGGGAGTTATGTGCTTAAAATGCAACACATGCACCCTGAAATTTCAATGAGCTATATACACTGTTAGAGACCCATGTGCCCAATTATTCATCCACCCTGGCACCCAGGCTTTAATCTGACATACCTAAGTACATAAGCATACAGATACTAAACACCCATACAGACTGTGACAGAAGCACCTAAACATTAACAGCATTCACTCATGCAGACATGCAGAACCGTTATGTATGTAGCTCTAATAAAGACATTCGCACACATACCTAAAAACACTAATACTTACTAACACATGTATGAGGGAAATCATGTAACCACTTACAGACACATTTAGATAACTATAGAGTTTACAAAGAGAGGCAGTCATTTACACAAAAAGTTACATAAACATGCATTCACAGCCACAGATATGGACTGAGACATTCTTTCACATATCTGCTAAAGAACTCATACTTTCAAGTCTAATATACAGAGAAGTCGCCCTTCCATTATATTTTGGGCCTTGCACAGTTTAGCCTTTGGAGGTAGTTTTAGTGCTAGGTCAACCTTCATATTTTAAAGTACTAGACAAGATAGAAACTGATCTTTTACTACCTATAAGTCAGCACTGAGGTAGGCTATTGCTAGGCCATAGGGCAGACTGGTATGTGTTTAAAAGCTAGCATATGTATTCTGACAATTCACAGAGCTGTATGTGGTCAAAGAAACTCCTGTGCTTCATTAATCATTCACCCTACCACTCACAGTTTAATCTGATACATCTTAACAGAAAAGCACACAAAGAGATTATGAACAGAGGCAGTACTTTGCTCAGAAACCTATATACACATGCAATCAAAGCCCCAGATATCACATAGGGCAGGCTGGTATGTGCTTAAAAGGTATTACATGTAGTCTGAAGATTCACTCAGCTAGATGCGCTCATTCAAACTGATACTCCCCATTGAACATCCATCCTGTTACCTAGAATTTAATCTGACACACCTTAGAAGAAAAGCAGACAGGCACTAAAACACCCTCTGACAAAGTGGCAGATGCACCTAAAGATTCATTGATATAGACAGACAGAAGTGATATGTATCTAGCGCTAATGGAGGCAGTTGCACACACACTTAAATAACTCAATAGTCACTAACACACCGAGGAGGCAATCCATGCAGTCCTTTACAGACACATTTAGAGAAGCATATATGTCACAAAGAGATGTAGTGATTTATTTACAAGCTTACATACACATGTAATCATACCCCTGATAGGAATTGAGACACGCATTCAGATATCTGCTAAAGAACTGACAGTGTCAACTCTACCATATAGAGAAGTAGATCTTGCATCATATCTTGGACCTAGTACAGTTGAGCATGTGCATATAGTCTTACTACTAGGCCAAAAATCACATTTAAAAGTGCTGGTGAAGGCATAAACTTTTCTTTTACCACGTATAAGTCACCACTAAGGTAGGCTGCAGCTTGGTGATAGGGGAGGGTGCTATATCCTTAAAAGGTAATACATGTACTGTGAAGTTTTAGTGAGCTAATGCAGTGCTAGAGACCCTTGTGCCCAATTATATATCCAACCTGCCACCCGCACTTCAATCTGACATGCCTAAGTAGAAAAGTTGACAGACACTAAACTACCCATACCGACTATGACAGAAGCACCTAAACATTCACTTAAACAGACAGGCACAAGTGTTATGTATCTAGCGCTAATGCAATTGAATAAACTAATATTCCCTGAGATACCCAAAAGGCAATTCATGCAGCCCCTTACAGACACATTAAGAGAACCATAGATGTCAGGAAGACAGGCAGTGATATACCAAGAAACGCACATACATCTGCAATTACACCCCCACATAGGGAGTGAGATACTCATTCAGATATCTGCTGAAGAACTGGCACTGTCAAGTCTACCATCCAGAGAAGTAGCCCTTGCATTATGTGTCGGGACTGTAACAGTTGAGGCTGTGGATGCAGTCTTACTGCTAGTGCTATCTTCTGATTTAAAAGTCGTAGACATGGCTTAAAGTACTCTTGTACTATGTATAACTCACCACTAATGAAGACTGTAGCTAGGCAAAAGAGCATGGTGCTAAGTGCTTAAAAGGTAATACTTGTACTCTGAAGATTCAGTAAGCTATATGCACTCTTACAGACACATATCCCAATTATATATCCACCCTGCCATCCAGATTTGAATCTCACATACTCAGACTGTGTCGGAAGCTTCTAAACATTCACTCAGATAGACAGACACAACTGTTAAATAACCCAGAAGTAGCCCTTGCATCATGTCTCCATCCTGCAACACTTGAACTTGTGCATGCAGTTTTATGGCTAGGCCAACCTTTACATTTAAAAGTCCTAGAGAAGGCACAAAGTGCTCTTTTACCATGTATAACTCACCACTGAGGTAGGCTGCAGCTAGGCCACAGGGTAGGGAGGTATATGCTTAAAAGGTAGCACATGTACTGTGAAGTTTCAGTGACCTATGTGCCCAATTATATATCCACACTGCTACCCAGACTTCAATCTGACATACCAAAGTAGAAAAGCAGAAAGATAGTAAAACACTCAGTGACATACTAAGATAGCATCTAAAGATTCACTCACACAGACGGCCAGAACTGATATATATCTAGTGCTAATGGAGGCAGTGGCACACACAATTAAATAACCCAATACTCACTAACATAGCCAGAAGGCAATCCATGCAGCACCTTGCAAAAACATTCACAGAAGCAAAGATCTGAAAAAGAGATGCACCCATTTACTTAGAAACCTATATACATATGCGACCAAAGTCGCAGATAGGAACTCAAACTCTCACTTAGATATTTCCAAAGAACTGACACTATCAAATCTACCATGCAGAGAAGTAACCCTTGCGTTATGTGTCAGACCTGCTATAATTAAGGTTGTGCATGCAGTTTTAATGCTAGGGCTGCGTTGACACTTAAAACTTGTACAGAAGGTATCAATTGTTCTAGTACCACATATACATGAGTACTGAGGTAGGGTGTAGCTAGGACATAGTGCAAGGAGTTGTGTGCTCAAAAGGTAAAACATGTAGTCTGAGGTTTTAGTGAGCTATATGCACTCCTAGAGACCCTGGTGCCTAATTAAATATCCACCCTGCCACTCATGCTTTAATCTCACATACTTAAAGAGAAAATCACAAAAATCTCCAAATCACCCAGTGAGATAGTATGAGAAACAGCTAAACATTCACTCACATAGATAGGTAGAAGTGATATGTATTTTGCGCTAATGAGGGCAGTAGCATACATACTAAAATAATCCAATACTCAGTAATGCATCCCGGAGAATATCCATGCAACCTCTAAGAGACACATTTAGAGGAGCATATATGTCATAAAAACAGAGCTAGATTTAGTAATGAACTTACTTACATATGGACTGAAAGCCCCTGTTAGGACTGTGACACTCATTTAGATATCTGGTAAACAACTGACACTTTGAAGTGTTCCATACATTTGTTTTATCTTGAGTCTGCTATACTTGAGTTTGTACATGCAGTTTTACTGCTAGGTCTCTCTTGTCACTTTAAATTTGTCCTAAACTGCTCTTCTGCTATGTATAAGTTACCACTGAGGTACTGTGCAGTTAGGCTGTAGGGGAGGTTGAAAAAGTCTGAGGAATCACTAAGCTAAATATGCTTATATAAAGTAAATGATTAAATAGTTAAAAATGTAATGCAATACTATGTCATGAACTGGTGATTGTACTTTTGTTTTTTCATTTTTAGACATTAATATCTAGTTGACTACAGAGAGTTACATTGCCATCAAAAAGTCATAGAAGAAAGAATCAACAGAAAAATACTATCTCCTCAGAACTGAGAAACAAAAGGGGAAAATGCGGAAAAGCTGGTGGAAGAGAAAAGAACTGCAGGTAAAAGGACAGAGACATTTCTTAAAATTGTATGTGCACAATTAGAAAATGGAGTTAATACACAAGAATATATAAGACGCACTAAGAAAGGTGAACCTATACATGGAAAGAAGACTGAAAGACTGAAGAGAATAGGAGACACTTTGACTAGGAGAAGGAAGTAATTTAAGGAATTAGACTTAGAATGTTTCGCAGTAGAATAATACAAAATTTAAGTAGAAGTCTAAAAAAGTATTAAAGAAGAAGAGAAGCAGAGAGACAAAAGGAACTAGTTGAGGGTGTAGTCGATAATGCGTTTGCTCTCAAGAGGAAGCTATTAGGCTTTGATACTAAAAATAAGGAACACACTAGACAAAATGCTATTGACAATGAAAAGACAAAGCCAAAATAAAAGACTTGTGAATAGAACTAACTTTTGCATGGTTTTTAGTGGTGAAGGGATACTCGAGTACTGAGCCTTTCTTTAATGAAGAAGGCTACTTGCAGGACAACACATTAGTGCATGAAGTTGATGAATCTGGACATTGCTATGAAATGAAGAATGGTACTGCTATTCCAAAAGAAGTAATGGTACCTAGAAATGTAGAAGAAGTGATTGATGAAGAAGTACAAGGAAGGCATAGACAGGCTCCTGTATACAAATGGAATTGTAGTAGTGTTTGCAGTATTCAACAGCAATCAATTGATATATAGAGAAATGTATTGTGTAACTTTTCAAGGAAAAGTCTAAAACAGACAATGATGGCTTTGCAAGGTTTAGATCCATGCAAACTGAGGAAGTATACTAATTTACAGGGACACTCACTAGTGTGTCTATCAAAGGAAGTGTGCCAAAGCACCTTCCATCATTTGAGAATGTTAAGTGTACATCACTCAAAAATGCGAACTTTCGTTACGAGACTTTACTATGTGAAAACTTCTGTTCTATGTTTAGGAGAAATGAATAGAGCTCTTTTGCATGGTACTGTAGTAGAGGTAGAAAACATTTGTGATAATGTTCAATGCCGTAACTTTGGACCGGAACAGGAGTGTAGGGAAAATCTAGAGTTGGTAACAACAAGAGTTGCAGAACAGGAGATAGATATGTGTGTTGCTAATTTTGAAAAAGAGATTACAAACTTTGAAACAGTGTGTTCTGAAAAACCAAACTGTGTTTGTATATGTTGTCGACGCGCTCACTACAAAAGTCAAACTTGTAATGTTGATTTGTACATTAAAAGTGAAAAAGAGAACGATAAGTGGCGTGAATTTGTTGTTTACTTATTTGTGGAGGAACGGTTTGACTTGTCCCCAGACAAGTTACATGTAAGTACTGCTATAACAAGTTAGAGGAAAACAAATGCCTGCTAGAGCAGTACACAACAACTTAGAAATAGTTTCTGTTTCAGAAGTACTTAAAGATTTGAATGTTTATAAATCCATATTAATACAGTCTATATATCCATTTCAAGCTATAGTTCGCATGGAGCCAAAGACAGGGAAAGTACCTCCAACTGAGCTCCAGAAAGATCTCAAAGGTAGAGTTGTATACTTGCCATTAGATTTTAAGGAAAATATTGAAACTATAGGGGTAAAGAGAAATTTGGAAGAGGGACTTCTAATTCTAGTAAATGGTGTCCCGACCAAGAGTAAGAAGATATGGCAAGAGTTAGTAGATGTTAGCAAAGTTAAAAATGCAACTTCATATCTGGTACAAAATAACATATATTATAAAAATGCAGAAATTCTTCAAGGTATCACACATCTGGATGACAATACATCATCATTGACAGGTCAGATAGAAAAAGTGGATCAATCCAGAGTAGAAGAAATGTATGAAATTTTTTGCATCCATCCCCTACATTCTAAAGAAATTGTTGGTGATGCTATTGATCTATATCAACTAAAAGAAGCAAAAGGAACTCCCTTCAGTGTATGGGAAAAAGGTTTAGAAGCTCGCTGTTTTCTTCATCTCTTTCCTACTGGAGTAGGTGGTAGGTATGGTGATTGTCTGTACAAATACTAGTGGCCGAGTACAGATCTACTAGACTTTATTCAGAGGACCATAGATTTTGTCAATGTATCCCTTATATGTTTCATCTACTATTTGAAAGTGATTTGTCTGCATTGTCTTATGCCGTAAATCACATTTTGAAAACAGGAGTAAATCTGCAAAATCTATCAGCAGGAGAATTTGTTGAGAAAATTCACGGAAAAGATGAACAGCTGGAATATAACTTGATTAATCTCATGGCATGTCAACGTGGAACCAATAAATATTGGTATCATCGTCATGGTGAACTAAAATGCATGTTGAGAAATTTAGGAGCACCTCCATGGTTTCTAACACTCAGTTGTGCTGAGTATGCATGGGATGCTTCAATTCTTGTGAGAGGCAAATTCGAATGTAAAAGACATCGATCTAAAGATACTAGCAGAATTCTGCTCATTGGACCCTGCAAACGTTTGTAGATATTTTAACCACAGATTTCAAGCCATGATGGCTTTTATCTGCAATAAAACAATCCACCTCTCGGTGAAGTAACTAATTTCTTTTGGCGCAAAGAATAGCAAGCCAGTGGTGTTCCACATATTCACATGTTATTATGTGTAAAAGATGCCCCAAAGTTTGGAACAGACACTGATGAGTCTGTGTTTTCTTTCATATAGCAGTATGTGATTTGCATCATCTCAAAGGAGAGTGTTGACAAAATGTTAAGACATCAAGTTCTACGATTCCAAAATCATAGGTGTGGGAAACACTGTCATCAAAAATATAGATCGAAAGGAAAAATGTATACAAGATGTCGTTTTGGATTTCCATGACCTGTGATCCCAGAAGGAAGAGTTAACAGATTTTTGTCTGCAGTCAGACACATTCTCACAAGGAAATCATCAAAGAACACATGCAACCTCAGAAGATCAGAAGCTTCAAAATACATCAATGACTACAGTCCTGTAATTTTGAAGATGTGGAATGTGAACATGGATCTACAGTTTGTTGCAGATAACTCAATTGCTGTTGCTCGTTATGCCACTTCTTATATAACAAAGTCAGAGAAGACAGAGATGAAGGAGATGTGGGAGGAGATTTCAGCAGAAAAGAGTTTTACAAAGAAATTGTACAGTTTTAGTTTGAAAATGCATTCTCACAGAGAAATAGGCTATTACGAATGCGCAGACAGATTAAGTTCAGCTAGTTTGTTTTCTAATTCAAGAGGAGTTGTCTGGGTAAGTTTAGGGCTTGCTAACAGTCATAATAGAGTATTAAAGTATTTTCCTGAAATACAATATCTGGCAGAATAACACCCTGAGAATACAGACATTCTGAAGACCAACATGCAGGATACGTACTATCGAAGAAGGAGTTCTCATCTTGAAAGGATGTGTCTATTTGAAGTACTACAATATTATACTTATAGAAGTAATGTCACTGAAAACATAGAAGGAAAATGTGGTGTCCTTGGCTGTGAATGATGTTGGTCAGACATAACAAAGGAAATGTAATCACCCATAGAAATTTAAGGTGCCAAACTCCGGACAAAAGAGAGTTTTTCTATTTAGCACTGTTGCAGTTGTTTAAGCCATTGCACCCTGAATCTGAGTGACTTGGACACTTTAAGTGTTATGAGGACTCATCCAATGCTGTAAAAGACACTTTTGAGTGTTCAGTGTTTCCCAGTCTTTCTTCAAATGTTGAGAGAAGAGATTGAACAGGAAGAAACAATTGCTGCTGAGAAAGCAAGGGAATGTTCCCACAGCAGCCACAGTTCACCACCTTGAAATCAAGATCCTCTTGGAGAACCAAGTATTCAAAATGAAGCTGCAATAGCTATGAAGGAGGTGGAGAATGCAATGCAGCAAGCAAGACAGGAAACTGTGGATTTTGAACAAATAATACAACAACTGAATACAGATCAAAAATTAATTTTTGATGAAGTAAAAGATAAAGTAGAGCATGGTTTCCTGCATGAAGAAAAGAGTGTGAATGTTCTACATATAAATCAGTTCTACTAGATATAAGTGGTCAAGCTGGAACTGGGGAGAGCTTCTTGATTAAAGAAATCACATTGTATGTACAGAAGACTACAGATTCTAATTTGTCATGTGTAGTTACTGCACCAACAGGATTAGCTGCACATAATATTAAAGGAGTTACCCATCATCAATTATTAATGCTACCTGTTGAACATGACGACAAATTGGAATACAACACATTGTCTGGAATTTAAATGTTGAAGAAGGGCTAGTAAATGGTTCAATGGGTAAAGTAATACATTTTGTTAATGTTAATAATGCATACAGAAATGATGTGGACACTTGCTCATAAAATCTGATGAGGTTGATGTGTCAAGCAGATTGGTTGATGAGAAGGTACGTTTTTTGTTAGTCAAAGACTTATATGTGCAGCAAAAACACCCTTGCACTCATTCAATCATACATGTACCACTTATGCACTCATTCAGTCAACCATGCACCACTCATGCACTCCTTCAATCCTTCATGCAGCACTCTTGCAGTCATTCAATCATCCATGGCTCACTCATGCAGACATTCAATCATTTTTGTACCACTCAAACACTCATTCAATCATCCATGCACCACTCAAGCACTCATTCAGTCATTCATGCACCACTCTTGCACTCGTTCTAACATGCACACACTAAATGTGCACTCATTCAATCATCCATACACTACACATGCACTAATTCAATCATCCATGTACTGCTCATGTACTCATACTAACATCCATTCACCACTCATGCACTCATTTAATGATTCACATGCACTCATTCATTCATCCATGCATTCCTTATGCACTCATTCAATCATCCATACACTGCTTATGCATTCATACATATCACAATCATCCACTCATTCTTATATCTGTGTAGCACTAACACACTCATTCAATTATCCATGCACCACTCATGCACTCATTCAATCATCTATGCACCACTCATGCACTCATTCAATCATCCATGCACCAGTCATTTGATCATCCATGCACCACTTATGTACTGTTCCAATCATCCATGCGCCACTCATGCACTCATTCACTCATCCATGCACCATTCATTTACTTATACTAACATCCATGCACCACTTATGCACTCATTTAATCATCCATATACCACTCATGCATTCATCTATACTCTACTCATTCACTCATTCTTACATCTGTGCAGCACTAACACTCATTCAATTACCCATCCAACACTCATTCAATAATTCAATTATGCATACACAACTAATCCACTCGTTCAATCATCCATGTGCCACTCATGCACTCATTGAATCATGCATGCACCACTTATGCCATGGAACTGGGAAGAGCTTCTTGATTAAAGAAATCACATTGTATGTACAGAAGACTACAGATTCTAATTTGTCATGTGAAGTTACTGCACCAACAGGATTAGCTGCACATATTATTAAAGGAGTTACCCATCATCAATTATTAATGCTACCTGTTGAACATGACAACAAATTGGAATACAACACATTGTCTGGTGATGCTTGCCATGAGGTAGCAAGAGTATTAAAGAAATTGAAGCTTTTAATTATTGATGAAGTCAGCATGGTTTCGAACCTAATGTGTAGTATCCTGGCTTTGATGTTATTCATGTAAACTCTTGCTTTGCCAGTGGAATGTTCCCTGAATGATGTGTTACAGAATGTTGGGAGCCAGAGATGTCAGTTGAGAAGGGCTGAGCAGCTATTAGACTTAACTGCATGACCTGTAACTAACTACAAATAAACAACTGAAGATCCTCTACACGTCTGGACTCAGTTACTACATAATGCTTGCTTGTATACATTTAAAAACTGGGTATGATGTATTTTTTGGTGGAAAACACTTAATAGTGTTTGACGATCTGCTACAAGTAACACCCGTTAAAGGAAAACCTGTTTTCAAGACACTGCTACATAACAAAACAAGGAATTCACTATGAGGTATTGGAAATGTAAACATTTTGGAAAACTTTCAATACAAGGAGTTAGTAAAAAATATGCGTCAAGCATCAGATGTGGAATACGAAGATGTACTCAAGGATATAAGAGTGGGAGTTCTCACAAAAGAAGAAAAACTGCATTACAAAGCCGTCTTATGAAAAATCTATTTCCATCTAATGTTACAGCTGCTCAACTAATGCATGATTTAATTAAAGAAGAGTAGTCTATAGTTTGTTTGATGCCAACCCTTCAAGAGTGTTGTAAATTCAATGAAGAATTACTACTATTGGAAAAAGAAGATCTTATAGAAATTATAGCAAGTGATAAAATAGAACATCAAGGAGTTACATTACTACTGACAGAAAAACTGCAATCAAAATTGGACACTTTAGAGAAGTCTGTTTCCAAAACTTCTGAATTAGAGAAAGTTACTTGTCTGCAGAAATGCTTGTGTAATCTTATGTCGGAATTTAAATGTTGAAGAAGGGCTAGTAAATGGTGCAATGAGTAAAGTAATACATTTTGTTAATGTTAACAATGCAAACACAAATGATGTGGACACTTGCTCATAAAATTTGATGAGGTTGACGGTGTCAAGCAGATTGGTCGATGAGAAGGTACGTTTCTTGTTAGTCAAATACTTATATGTGCAGCAAAAACAGTTTCCAGTAACACTAGCATATGCTGTAACAATACACAAATCACAAGGGTAGATGCTGCTTTGGTAAATATTAGTAGTACTGTATTCAAAGAAGGAATGTCATATGTGGCACTATCGCAAATAAGAACATTGTCCGGTTTGCATTTGATTGATTTTGATGAGAAAAAAATTAGTGCTGATGCATGCTGAGTAAGGGAGTCTAATCGTTTAAGAAGAGATAAGATAATTTGTAATGCACTCTTTGGTTTGCTGCAACATTTACAGGGTGATAGAAGTAGAATACATTCTGTTTCAGGACTACAACATCTTATAGATATGTCTACTGGATCAATAGTATTTACTCCCAATATTCAACAAGATGCATAAGAATTTGCTATGGTGATGCTAGGAGTATTGGAGGAAGAAGAAGTAAATATTAATTGCCTATTTGGATTAAGTTATAAATGGGTCCATAATTGTGAATATTGTCAATTCACCTCCACTACTGTAATCAATTCAGAATGATTCTTGTAGTTGACATTATCGGATAGTAAATGTGTACTTTTTCAGCAATTGACCAAAAACGCCAACCAAAATATGACCTTTTCCAGTTGCAAATCAGGCCTTCTATCTACATAATTTGTTTAAAGAACAGAAAAATACATTATAATAATGTTACAACGATGTAGACCAGGTGGTTCAAAATTAAATACTGGAATAACAAACTTTGTGGCTGGACAAATATCAATTTCAGGAATTACTTTTACTTCTTTGGCAATCATCTTTCATGAAGGAGTAAATACAATGTCTGGACACTCTACAGTTTATTTAAGATCCCAATCTGGATGGACTAAATGCAATGAAATTAATCTAAAATGAAAACCAAGACTACCTCGGAGATTACCAAACTCTTATGGGTTATTTCTTCAACCAAAGTTCTGAGGACTATTTGTGGATAAACACCGATGTACTGTATTTTTTATTTTGCCATCTATGGTTTATTAGACATTATTCAGCCTAGTGGGGGTAATGTCTTCAGAATATTGGAAACGCAACAGTCCTTTTTACGTTCAACATAGGAGTTTATACAACATCTAAAACCTACATTCTCTTATAACAGTTAAATTCCGAGTGGATATACTGCAATAACAGCACCATTGACTTACCACCTAAAACTGTTTTGGAAAAAAACCTTTTGTTTCTCCTGCAAGAACTTCTAAAAACGACTGTATGATATTCTGTGTACATGGATCATCACCATTTTCCATGTTATTTTACCTACAGGAAACTATGTTTTTAACAGCATCTGCTTCATATTTGTATGTCATATTATTAAATATAAAAAAACAGTTAAAACCAGTGTTTTTTAGATTATTGTACTCATTTTATAAAAAGCCAATAATTAGTGAATTGTAGTAAGTGCTATGCATAGTATTACTTATTTGAATAGATGTACTATGCAGCATTGGTTTTTTTCACAATGCATTGATTGTTTTTTACCCACTGTTCATTGATGATGCTTCATAAAGAGCACTGTTTATGGTGAAGAAGTATGAAAGCTGAAAACAGTAAAAAGGAGAAAATAATTTTTGGGGTGTATTGTATCGAAATGTAACAGTATATGTAATGTATGTTGGTATAATTTTGTTATTTTGAAGAGGAAATTCTAACATAGTTTTTCTTTTTTTTACAGGGTGGATGGAGAATAGCAACATTGTATGTGTGAAATCACTTTACTGCAATTATGCCTTCATTCAATACTGCTTGCACCAGTCATGCACTCATTCAATCATGCTTGTCCCACTCATGCACTCATACCTCACCGATTCACTCATTCTTATATCCATGCACCACTAATGCATGCATTGAATCAATGCACCACTCATATACTCATACTAATATCCATGTACCACCCATGCACTCATTCAATCATACATGTACTACTTATGTACTCATTCAATCATCCATGCACCACTCATGCACTCCTTCAATACTTCATGCAGCACTCATACACTCATTTAATCATCCATGCACCACTCATGCAGATATTCAATCTTTTTTGTACCACTCAAGCACTCATTCAATCATCCATGCACCACTCAAGCACTCATTCAGTCATCCATGCACCACTCTTGCACTCATTCTAACATGCACATGCTAAATGTGTACTCATTCCATCATCTATACACTACACATGCACTAATTCAATCATCCATGTACTGCTCATGTACTCATACTAACATCCATTCACCACTCATGCACTCATTTAATGATTCACATGCACTCATTCATTCATCCATGCATTCATTATGCACTCATTCAATCATCCATACACTGCTCATGCATTCATACATACCACAATCATCCACTCATTCTTATATCTGTGTAGCACTAACACACTCATTCAATTATCCATGCACCACTCATGCACTCATTCAATCATCTATGCACCACTCATGCACTCATTCAATCATCCATGCACCACTCATTTGATCATCCATGCACCACTTATGTACTGTTTCAATCATCCATTCACCACTCATGCACTCATTCACTCATCCATGCACCATTCATTTACTTATACTAACATCCATGCACCACTTATGCACTCATTTAATCATCCATATACCGCTCATGCATTCATGCATTCATTTATACTCTACTCATTCACTCATTCTTACATCTGTGCAGCACTAACACTCATTCAAATACCCATCCAACACTCATTCAATAATTCAATTATGCATACACAACTGATCCGCTCATTCAATCATCCATGTGCCACTCATACACTCATTGAATCATGCATGCACCACTCAAGCACTCATTTAATCAACCATGCACAACTCATGCACTCATTTTGAATTACATGTACCTCTCATAAACTTATTCTAACTATCATGCACCAGAGATGCACTCATTCAATCATCCATACATCGCTCACGCAATCATTCAATCATCCATGCACCACTTTTGCTCTCATTCAATCATTCATTCATACACCACACGTGCATTCATGCATTTATTCATACCACACTCATTTGTACATCCATGCAGCACTAACACTCATTCAATTACCCATGCAACACTCATTCAATATTTCAATCATTCATAGTATAATTTGAGATTTCATGAGTGATGTCATCAGTGATGTCACTGACCATGTCATGAGTGATGTAATATGTGAGCATTGTGGGGTGCGAGTTATAATTAGCTAAGTTAACTATAACTGCTGAATTTCTCTGGCTTTGTATGAGGGAAACCTGAGCCTAACTATAACGTCCTGCAACCTTTGTTTTTTCAGTGAAGATATATATATATATATATTCACTGAAAAAACCATAGGTTTCAGACACGTTATAGTTAGGAATTAGCATTTAAAAAACCTTTGAAATTCACTGAAAAAACCATAGGTTTCAGGCACGTTATAGTTAGAAATTAGCATTTAAAAAACCTTAGAAATTCACTGAAAAAACCATAAGGTTTTAGGGACAGTTATAGTTAGTTGGACATTGCACTCGTACAAAACCCGTGAAATTCCCCCGTTATAGTTAGTTCAGGTAACTATAACTCACGCCCCGCAATGCACTGCTGATGACGTCACATATTACATCACTCATGACATGGTCAGTGACATCACTGATGACATCACTGATGATATCTCAAATGACATCACTGATGACATCATCCAGTGACTGTGTGTTTCTGTAAAGTTTAAATATTTTTAATATATATAGGGAAAGGCGTATTGAAGAATGAGTGGGTGTATAAGTGTCTGTATGGATGATTTAGTAGGTGCGTGACTAACTCGATAAGTGAGTGATTAAACGTATCTTACTGAATGCATGGGTTAGTGACTAAACTGGGTGAATGTCTGTATCCGTCTGTCTGTTGCTGTGTAAGTGGTGCATGGGTTTGTGAATAGCTACATGAGTGTCTATATGAGTTATTGATTGGTTGTCTGAGTATCTGTATGGGTGCCTGAGTGTTTGTGTGGGTGGGGTGTGTGCGACTCTGTGCATAGATGTTTGAGTGGGTGATTCACTGGGTGGATGGTTTCAAGAGTGCATCTGTGATAGACTGTATGGGTGGGTAAGTGTGTGTAAGAGTGTGTTAGTCAGTGAATGTATGTCCCAGTGGTACATGTGTGAGTAACTACATATGTGAAAGGCAGTATATATGTGTGTTGGAGTATATAAATAGCTATAAGCGAGAGTGTGTGATTCTGAGAGTGACTGTATGGATGAGTGTGTGCTTGTATCAGTGATTGTATAAGAGCGTAAGAATGTGCTAGTATTTGTATGAGTAAGTGAGCTGGTGTGTGTATAACTGTATAGGTGAGTAAATGGCAGTGTGTTTAATTATTTGCATGACTGACTAGGTGTGTGAGTACCTCTATGGATGAGTGGCGGTGTTTTAGTGTCTATATAGGAGTATGAGTGCATATGATAGTCCTGTACTGAGTGACCATAAGTATGAGTGACTGTACGGGTGAGTGAGTGGATGTGTGTGTGTAGACCTAAGAATCAGTGAGTGGGTATGTAGTTATTGGTGTTGGAGTGTCTATGGTTTTGAGAATGGCAGTCTGTAATTTAGAGTGGGTGTATCAAAGGTTATATTAGGGTGTGAGGAGGTGCATTAAATTCTCACATGGATGATGTCATCAGTGATGTCATTTGAGATGTCATCAGTGATGTCATCAGTGATGTCACTGACCATGTCATGAGTGATGTAATATGTGACGTCATCAGCAGTGCATTGCGGGGCGCGAGTTATAGTTACCTGAACTAACTATAACGGGGGAATTTCACGGGTTTTGTACGAGTGCAATGTCCAACTAACTATAACTGTCCCTAAAACCTTATGGTTTTTTCAGTGAATTTCTAAGGTTTTTTAAATGCTAATTTCTAACTATAACGTGCCTGAAACCTATGGTTTTTTCAGTGAATTTCAAAGGTTTTTTAAATGCTAATTCCTAACTATAACGTGTCTGAAACCTATGGTTTTTTCAGTGAATTTCAAAGGTTTTTTAAATGCTAATTCCTAACTATAACGTGTCTGAAACCTATGGTTTTTTCAGTGAATTTCAAAGGTTTTGTAAATGACAATTTTTAAATGTATTAATTGTTATATTTATTTTTTTGATACTGATTTACAACATTTTTTTAAACTATTTATTTTTAGATATTTTATTTTTTAAATTACATTGTAATTACATTATACATTACATTACAAAATATACTTTCTCAGAATGAATTACTTTAGTTTAAATACTTTGCAAATAGGCAATAGACTTTTAAGTACAGTAGTTACAGTTGTTGCAATGGGCAACACAATTTAAAAAACAAAGCAACATTGAGCTCAATGTGAATTTCTAGTTAAATGCAATTAGTTACTTTATGGATTACTTTTTCTAACCACAGGACTGGATCCTAGATTCAGTCCTGGGACATCTCCTGTAAACAGTTGAGTAAAAGCGTTTTGGTTACAGTAGTGATTTTTAAGGAATATTATTGTATTTTAAAAGTTGACACTTAGAAACTTTTTCATATAGAATCACCAATGTTATCCTATGGGAGGAAATTCACTTAGCAGGTAAGTAGTGTTATCGTTACTTTTTCTTACTCAGTGGTGGATCCTGGAACCAGCACTGGTGCATCTCCTGTAAACAGTTGAAAGAATGCGTTTAAGTCACACATGCGATTTTTAAGGAATATTTGTAGTTTGTGAAAATCGACACTTTGAAACTTTTCTGCTGAAAACCAGACAATGGATTCCTATGGAAGGAAATTCAAATTACTGGTAAGTACGGTTAGAATTACTTTTCAGGGTCAGTGCTGGGGTAAAAGATGCAGCACTGGGTTCTCTCCTGATAACAGGTGAGTAAATCGGAATTCATAGTTCGGCTGATTTTAGAGAAATATTATAAAGTTCCAAAACTCCACACTTAGAAGAATTTCCAAGTGAAACCAGTCAATGTTAGCCTATGGAAGGAAATTCAAGTTACTGTTAAGTACGGTTAGAATTACTTTTCAGGGTCAGTGCTGGGCTAAAAGATGCAGCACTGGGTTCTCTCCTGATAACAGGTGAGTAAATCGGAATTAGTATTTCGTCTGATTTTAGAGGAATATTTGTATGTTTCAAAAATCGACACTTAGAAACTTTTTCAGCAAAAAGCAGGCAATGATATCCTATGGAAGGAAATTCAAGTTACTTGTAAGTACGGTTAAAATTACTTTTCAGGATCAGTACTGGGCTGAAAGATGCAGCACTGAGGTCTCTCCTGATAACAGGTGAGTAAATAGGAATTCGTATTTCGGCTGATTTAAGAGGAATATTATAAAGTTCCAAAACTCCACACTTAGAAGAATTTCCAAGTGAAACCAGTCAATGTTAGCCTATGGAAGGAAATTCAAGTTACTGTTAAGTACGGTTAGAATTACTTTTCAGGGTCAGTGCTGGGCTAAAAGATGCAGCACTGGGTTCTCTCCTGATAACAGGTGAGTAAATCAGAATTCGTATTTCGTCTGATTTTAGAGGAATATTTGTATGTTTCAAAAATCGACACTTAGAAACTTTTTCAGCAAAAAGCAGGCAATGATATCCTATGGAAGGAAATGTAAGTTACTGGTAAGTACGGTTAAAATTACTTTTCAGGATCAGTACTGGGCTGAAAGATGCAGCACTGAGGTCTCTCCTGATAACAGGTGAGTAAATCGGAATTCGTAGTTCGGCTGATTTTAGAGGAATATTTGCACAATGGTGAAGGAAGGGGGTGGGGCCTAAGGTGACATGTCTGCAAACACGCCCTGTGGCGCGTTTTAAGTTGGACAATTAATTCCTCTTCAATCCCGAGGGTCCCTAGGGGCCAACTAGCCCACCAGGTACCTCCAGTATGCGCCAGGGGGCTGCGTTGCAGAGAGGTGTTCAGAGGCCACGCCCCTTTTTACAACACTCTGCAACGCAGCTCCGTGGCGCTTAATGGAGGTACCTGGTGGGCTAGTTGGCCCCTAGGGACCCTCAGGATTGAAAAGGAATTTATTCCCCATCTTAAAACGCGCCACGAGGCCTGTTTGCACACATGTCACCTGAAGCCCCGCCCCTCCCTTCACCACTGTGCAAACGCGCCCGTGGCACGTTTTAAGTTGGGGGATTAAGTCCCCTTGAATCCTGAGGGTCCCTGGAGTCCAACTAGCCCACCATATACCTCCAAAAGCGCCACAGAGCTGCGTTGCAGAGAGGTGTAAAAGGGGCGTGGCCTCTGTACACGTCTCTGCAACGCAGCCCCTGGCGCATACTGAAGGTTCCTGGTGGGCTAGTTGGCCCC
Source organism: Calotriton arnoldi (assembly GCA_963921515.1). Classification (NCBI taxonomy): domain Eukaryota; kingdom Metazoa; phylum Chordata; class Amphibia; order Caudata; family Salamandridae; genus Calotriton; species Calotriton arnoldi. The sequence continues at coordinate 516,232 of CAWUFW010012589.1, forward strand.
CAGGGACCCCCAGTATTCAAGGGGAATTCGTTCCCCTCTGCAAACGCGCCAGGGGGCGCGTTTGCAGAGTACTGCAGGGAGGGGGCGGGGCCTCCGGCACGATGCCGGTCGTTTTTTTTTTTCTATTTTTTTTTAATGGGAGGGGGGCTGCATGGCCCCCCTTCCCTTGCCCACTTTTGGCCCCGGGGACCCCATCCCCCAGGGCCTGAGCATTTTATTTTTATTTTAAAATAAAAAAAATAAAAAAAACGGGAAGGGGGCCGCGTGGCCCCCCTTCCCTGGGCCTGTATTGGCCCCGGGGACCCCATCCCCCGGGGCATGGCCTCGATTTTTTAATTTTTTTATTGGAGGGGGCTGCGTGGCCCCCCTCCTCAGGCCATTTAAGGCCCCGGGGACCCCATCCCCCGGGGCCGGCCTTGCACTTTTTTTTCTTTTTTTTTAAATTTGGGGAGGGGGGCTGCGTGGCCCCCCTCCCTGGCCACTTATGGCCCCGGGGACCCCATCCCCCGGGGCCTGGCCTCTGGTTGGGGACTGTGGGGGGGTCCCCAATCCCCCACAGTCCCAGCCGGCTCCCCGCCTCATGCGCGAGCCGGCATTGCTTTCCATATGGGGAGCAGCTAACATGCTGCTCCCCATGTGGAAAAGCAATCAGCTTTGGATATTGGAAGCGAGAGCAGGTTTCCTGCTCTCTCTTCCAATATCCAAAGCAAGTTTGCAATGACAGGACGGGAGCCGCGAGGCTCCGTCCTGTCATTGCAAACAGCAGTGTCCCGGGGGTAGGCACCCCGGGACACTGCAGGAGCCGGCCCTGGGGGGTGATGGTCCCCAGGGCCATCACTGGCTCCAGGAGGGGGGCCGCGCGGCCCCCTCCCCACATTTTCAAAGCCCCGGGGAGGTGGTGGTCCCCGGGGCTTCGAGGGTCCAAAACGGACCCCCAGTTTTAATTTTTTAGTGCCCCGGGGAGGTGGCGGTCCCCGGGGCGTGGGGGGGGGCTGGAGCCCCCCCACACAGGTAAAATAAAAATAAAACAGAAGCCCCGGGGAGGTGGCGGTCCCCGGGGCAGCGGGAGGGCAAAGAGCCCTCCCGCACCATTTTTTGTTAAAGCCCCGGGGGGTGGCAGTCCCCGGGGCTTGGGGGGCCCTTAGAGGCCCGCCATACATAAATTTAACCCCCCCCCACCATGCCCCCGGGACTTGGCCCACCCGGGGGCAATTTTTTTTCTTTTTCGGCAGGATCCGCGCACCCTTAGCGCATCCTGCCGATTTTTTTTTTAAAAATGCTTTTTTTGCCCAGGGGGTCCTTGTGGGACCCCTGAGCAGGCCTAGGGGTTAGGGTGTTTCTACCCTGCCCCCTTTGTGCGCTTTGCGCACTTGTTTCTGTCCCTCGGTTCTACCGAGGGACAAAATGGCTGCCAACACTTCCTGAATCGGAATGTTGACAACCAGCTGACAGCCAATTAGCATGCAGCTCGTGATCGGGAGGGTACGCGGACCCTACTCGGCCATAGATATATATGTGAATTTACTTGTGAATTTCTCAGGAACTACTGAACGGATTTACACCATTTAAGCAAAAGGCACCAGTCTGAACCAAGGGCTACCTCTTGCCCAATTTGGTGTAATTCCGTTCAGCAGTTCGGGCTGTAGCTGCGACTAAAGGTTCCTATGGAAAAATGAATGGGGAAAACGCGTTTTGGGACCCCCCTTTTTTCTCGGCCCCCGCTTGACGAATCAACCCGAGACTTTCAGGGTAGGAGCGGAGCGGAGCGCCCCAACAAGTTGGAAACTTTCGCGAAGATTCGTCAACCGGCGCCAACGTATTTTCAAATAGAATGTCGCGGATTTCCTATGGATAATAGGTCCTAACTATAACTATCTACTGGCGACCGCCAGTAGATAATATATATATATATATATATATATATATATATATATATATATATATATATATATATATATATATATATATATATATATATATATATATATATATATAAAATTCTAATTCAAAATAAGCTTTATTCGGTTACATCAGTGGAAATCAAAACACAAGTACTATTTACAAGGCTAAAAATCATGTACAAATGTATTAAATATACAACAATCTTATTTTCTTATTAAAAAAGTTAAGAACCTTCAGCAACAATCACTATAGCTAAGAAAATTTCTCATAAAATACAGTCACATTTACCTCACCAGAAGATCACAATATGATGGATTTTCTGCATCTAATTACATTCTTTAAAAACATTGATATAGACCACATAGTGTACTCATTGGCTAACAAGTGCGCATTTCGTTACAATGTTTCAAACTCTTGCACTGATCTTATTGCGCCTGCCATTAGAAAAGGAATTTGTTTACCTGAACGTTGGTTGTGATCTGATCATCAGGTGGCGGTTCTGTGGTGAGTTGTTGTTTTTTCTTTTCTCTTTTGTCTTTGTCTGTAGGAAGAGTGAGTCGGTGTGGAGATGAAGAGCGCAGCTGGAAGTAGGTCTGAGATCTGAGTGGTTGCCGTGAGGGCCTGAAAGACGCCGAGCTAGACCAGGTGACAAGCAAGACAACAGGAGTTGCTGCAATGTGAAGGGCTGGAGCTGCTGTAAGAAGGTGAGCAGGATTCAAAGCAGGAGAAGTCTGGAGCTCAGGTGAGTGGGTTTGAGAAAAAAGCCAAGCACTCATACCAGAGCCTGGGGGGTTTAAATAGTTAGTAGGTGCAAGTGTGGTGCTGATGAGTCATTGGAAATTAGATTGGGGACCGGCAGGAACCAATCAGTGAGTCATCAGAAATTACCAATCAGTGAGTCATCCACAATTACCAGCAGGAAACAATCAGTGAGTCATCAGTAATTACCTGCCGGGAAATAATCAGTGAGTCATCAACAATTACTGGCAGGAAACAATCAGTGAGTCATCAGCAATTACTGCCAGTGTAGGGAATAAGAGGTCAGTACAATAACATGTGTAAATACATGAATGTCTCATAAGAGCTTGCTCTTTTTTCACAGGTCAAGAGCCATCATAGGGGCAACAAAAGAACTAGTAAAAAAACCACAGACATCGTTGCGTGTACACTACCATTGCTATTAGATAATTCCTACTCCAAGTAATGTCTTAATAGGGGAGGGGGCCACACTAGGGACAATGACAGGAACAAGCGGTGGAACAGGGCTACTGGGTAATGACAGTCGCCCCTCCCAAAGGCTATCTGAGATGGTGGGGCTTCGTGGGATGTAAGTCATTAAATCGTTTTATTAAACGAGGGGCGTGAACAAAAGATGCAGGCTCCCAAGAGTTCTACGAAGAGTCATATCCTTTCCAAGCAATCAAATAATATAAACATCCCGTATCCTTTTTGCATCAAGAATGTGTTGTGACTCATATTCAAGATGACTCTGTACTGATATTGGAGGAGGAGGGGAATCAGGTCGAGTAGTGGGGTCATGGGACTTTAAAAGGGAAACATGGAATACTGGATAGATAGTATATTTGGGGGTAAATCCAACTTCACAGAAACTTGGTTAAGTATTTTTAGGATGGGAAATGGGCCAATGAATTTAGGTTGTAATATCCGTGATCCTTCCAACTTAATATTTTGTGTTGATTCCCAGACTAAAACCCCTACCTTGTATGGAGGGGTAGTGCTACGATGTTTATCTGCCTAAAAGTTTCATAGCCTGCTTAGGTTTTGTTAACCAATGCTTAGCATCTTCTTGGATCTTTTGTAGTCTGAAGGCGCTCTGTAACAGCAGGAACTAGAGATGTGTCTGGGATGATCAGTAGTGCCCAAGGGTTATAACCAGTAAGGAAATAAAAGGGCGAGCAGTGTATGGCTGAGTGTATGCTGTTATCGTAGGCAAATTCGGCCAGAGGTAGGACTACGTCCCATTGACTGTTGGCGGAGGCTAAAAGGCAACGTAGGATTTGTTCCAAAGATTGATTTACCCTTTCAGTTTGTCTTTCAGATTCGGGGTGGTAGGCTGAGGAGAGAGCAACATCAATCTTTAAGAGTTTGCAAAGTGCTTTCCAAAACCGAGAAGTAAATTGTACCCCTCAGTCGGAGATAACCTTGGTGGGAAGTCCATGCAGTTTAACGAGGTGTTGAAGAAAAAGGGTACTGAATTTATCTGCCATTGGTAATTTGGTCAGGGGAATTAAGTTTGCCATTTTTTATACTTGATCGAAAAATACCAAAATAGTGGTGTATCCATGAGAAGCTGGTAGATCTGTGATGAAATCTACGCTTATAGTGTGCCAGGGAAATGGTGGTATGGGAAGCGGCTATAAAGGACCCACTGGTGTCTGATACATAGATTTGTTTCGTGCACAGTAGGGCATGCAGTTATATCATTTATCACCCACCAAAATTCTTTTTGACAGTTTTTCAAGGTCTTGTAGATCCCCAGATGACCTGCTAAAGGGGAATCATTAGTCTATTGTAAGACTTGTTCTCTGAGTTTTTGAGTTGGCAGATATAGACGAACCTTATGATAGGGAAGTCCGTCTTTTATGACATATTCTGGTTGCGTAAGCCAGTTGTGTGAAGACAAATATTGGGTTGCTTGATGGACTTCTGAGAAGAAATCACTATCTAAGGTGGTTGCTATGATTTTATCAGCAGCTATTATTTTAGGAGACTGTTGATCAGTTTTGGATGCAGGAGTGTGACTCAATCTGGAGAGGATGTCGGATTGCAATTGTTTTGTTCCAGGGAGGTATGTGATAATATAGTTGAATTTGCTAAAGAAATGCAACCAGCACATTTGTCGAGGGGTTAGAGCTTTCATTGAGCTAAAGAGTTGCAAATTCTTACGGTCAGTGAAAATGGTGACAGTATGTTTTCCCCAATCAAATGATGACACCATTCCTCAAAAACTAGTTTGATTGCCAATAATTCCCTCTCACCCACTGTATAATTTTGCTCTGCTGGGAGAAGCCTTTTTAAATAGAAGGCTACTGGGAGTACTGACTGTCCTTTGGACCTTTGTGAGACAATACTCCCCCTATGGCCACCTGGGAAGCGTCTGTTTCCACAAAGAAGGGATGGTCTGGGTCGGGATGTTGTAAGACTGGAGCAGTGGTGAACTTTTCCTTCAACTGTTTAAATGGTTGAGCTGCTGCAGGAGTCCAGATGAAGGGCTGTCCCTTTTTTAGCAAGCAAGTGATGGGGGCAACAGTCTCAGAGAGGTCATAAATAAAGCTCCGATAAAAATTGGCTGCACTTCTTTAACAGTTGTAGGCTTCGGCCATTCTAAAATAGCGTTCACCTTTCTGGGATCCATAGTGATCCCTGTTGGGGAAAGAAGGTAACCAAGAATTTCTACTGTATGAGCGTGAAAAGTACAATTCCTAGTTTGGCCAATATGGAATTCTCTCTGAGTCTTTGAATGACAGCACAAACATGTTGGATATGTTCTTTCTCAGTCTTAGAATAAATGAGTATATTGTCAATATAGACGACTACACATACATCCAGGAATTCTCGGAGGACTTCATTAATAAAATATTTGAAACCTGACAGGGCATTACACGGGCCAAGGGGCATAACAGTTTATTCAAACACTTAGTTTGGAATGCCATTTTCCATTCATCGCCCTGTTTGACCCATATTAGATGGTACGCCCTACGGAGGTCTAGCTTAGTGTAAATAGTTGAGTGTCTTATCTGGTCTAACAACACGGGAATGAGTGGCAAAGAATATTTGTTTTCTATTGTGGCTATGTTTACTGTCCTATAATTGATGCAATGTCTTGACTCTGCAGACATTTCGGGCACAAAAAACAGAGGCAAGAAGATTGGAGATGTAGAATATCGAATAAAGCCTAATTGTAAGAGCTCATCTAAAACAATTTTCAGGCATTGGATCTCAAGTTCTGTGAGGGCATAGACCCTACTGCAGGGGAAGGGAGCTCCAGGAATTAAATCTATGCGGCAACCAAAATATCGGTGGGGGGGTAGCTGAGTAGCCTTTACAGGGTCGAAGACATCATGGTAATACTGATAGACACATAACGGTGCTTGTGAATGATGAGTAGGAAAAGTAAAGTGTATTTAAATTAAAATTATGTCTTTTTGAAAATTAGCACTTGAAAATGTTTTTAGCTCTTTGTTTTAAATAACCTGTGACAATTAATAAGTACTGTTGTAATGGTTTTAAATAACTAAATACAATAAAGATTCTTCTTTTTCTTCTACTGATAGGCACAAGGCAATTCTGGGGTTGTGTCAGTTGATGAGGTTGCTGCACAATGTCGAGGTGAAACCCAATACACTACACAATTCTGGCTTCTTGGTAGCAAGTACTTAGGCAATATGAGGAATCCAAAGCCACAGCACCCTTGCACCTGACGTCGCCTTCCTCACAGAGACCTGGACCAACGCCAGCTCCACTTCTGAAATTCGCAACCGCCGTCCCTGACAGTTACAAGATCCTGAGGAAAGACCGCTCTAATCACCCTGGAGGATGCCTCGCAATCGTCCACAAAAGCTTCCTCCGACTAACAACCTCCATCTCGAACGACGCCTCACCCCCCATGGAACACATCCATTTTCAGATTCATCCCAACTCCAGAACGACCCTACGTGGAAACCTTGCCTACAGACCTCCCAGACCCCGCTCCCCATTCACAAACCCATCGCAGACTACATCGCACCCCACGGCCTAGCCTCCACGGACTACGTACTGCTCGGAGACCTGAATTTCCACCAGGACAACCTCAGTGACCCCAACTCCACTGCGCTTCTAGAGAACCTCAGCATCATCGAACTGAAGCAACTCATCACCACTCCCACCCACACAGCAGGACACACCCTCGACCCCATCTTCTCCGGAGGAAACAACATTTGCTTCAGTCACACCATGCAACCTCTCTGGATGGACCACCACTGCGTCCACATCTCCTTCTCGAAACCCACAGCACACAAGCCTATACCACGCCCCGCGTAGAAACGGGAGAAAGATCACCGAAGAACACCTCACCTCCGCGCTCAGCCTCACTCCTCTCCCCACTATGACCAACGCCAACTCCGCAGCCAACGACCTCCACCAATGGATCGCCGACTGCGCAAACACGCTCATCCCCCTCCCGAATTCCGGCGGACAACACAACACAAAGGCCACCTGGTTCACTGTGGACCTACAAGAATCCAAGCGCTCTTGCCGATGACGAGAGAAAGCATGGAGGAATAGCAAAACCCCGGAAGCACGCACCCCCTACAGGTCCGCCACAACAGCACACCATCAACTCATCAGATCTACGAAGAGAAACTTCATTCAGGACACAATCCTCTGCAACTCCCACAACTCCAAGGAACTCCTCAACATCATACAAGAATTCACCAGACCCCACAGCAAAACCTCTGACATCCCTCCCTCCCAGGACCTCTGCAACAAACTCAGCTCCTTCTTCCACCACAAGATCAGGACACTCTATGACAACTTCAACGACCAAGACCAAAACACTGACCTAACACCATCCACCAGCAACACCACGTAGCCAGCTCTCCTCACCTGGACCCCTGTCACCATAGAAGACACCACAAAGACTATGAAGAACATCAGTTCTGGAGCACCCACTGACCCATGCCCGCCACACATCTTCCACAGAGCAACCTCCGCCATCGCTCAGAACTACGACGGACAATCAACTGCACCTTCGAAACTGGCATGTTCCCCGATGGTCAAACCCCGCCTCAAGAAGCCCTCTGCAGACCCGACGGACCTCAAGAACTAAAGGCCCATCTCTCTCCTCCCCTTTGCCACCAAAGTCACTGAGAAAATCGTCAACACCCAGCTAATGCACTTCATCGAATCCAACAACATCCTCGACTCATCCCAACACAGATTCCGCAGTAACCACAGCTCTGCGACCGCCCTCCTAGCCACCACAGATGTTATCCGCACACTCCTCAATCAGGGCAACACTGCAGCCCTCATCCTACTAAACCTCTCAGCAGCTTTCAACACTGTTTCCCACCGCACACTAGCTGCCAGACTCCACAAAGCTGGATACAGGGAACCACCTTAGACTGGATCCGCTCCTTCCTCTCTGGCAGAACACAAAGAATAAGACTCCCGGCCTTCCTCTCCAAACTCACAGAGATCAGATACGGAGTACCCCAAAGATCCTCCCTCAGCCCCACGCTCTTCAATATCTACATGGCCCCCCTCACCACCATCGTCAGAAAACATGGACTCATCATAATATCCTACGCTGATGACACCCAGCTCATCCTCTCCCTTACCAAGGAACCTGACACCACCAGGCAAAGTTTCCAGGAAGGAATGAGGGATGTCGCATCCTGGATGAGCAGCAGCTACCTGAAGCTCAACTCAGAGAAAACGGAAGTCCTCATCCTTGGATCTACCCCCACTGTGTGGGACGACAACTGGTGGCCCACCACTCTCGGAAACCCTCCCACCTCCATGGACCATGCCCGCAACCTCAGCATCATACTCGACTCCTCTCTCACCATGAACCGACAGATCAACGCGGTATCCTCCACATGTTTCAACACCCTCTGCATACTCCGCAAGACCTTCAAATGGATCCCCCCCGAATTCAGGACGACCATCACCCACGCACTCATCACAATCAGGCTGGAGTACGGGAATGCCCTCTAGCCGGAGTCAACACATCTCTCCTTCACAAACTCTAGACCGTCCAGAACGCCGCAGCCAGACTCGTCCTCAGCAACCCATGACACAACCACATCACCCAGCACCTCCGAGACCTCCACTGGCTACCCATCAGAAAAAGAGTGACTTTCAAGCTGCTCACACATGCCTACAAAGCCCTCCATAACACTAGACCCCAATATCTCAACGAAAGAATCTCCTTCCTCACCCTCTAGAGAAACCTCCGCTCCGCTCCGCCGACCTAGCCCTGGCCGAAATCCCACGCATCTGCGGAGCCAGAACGGGAGGCAGATCTTTCTCCTACATTGTGGGCAAGACCTGGAACAAACTCCCCCTCAGCATCAGACGGAGCCCAACATTGCAAGCCTTCAGAAAGGACCTCAAGACCTGGCACTTCGAATGACCTCAGAGCTGCCTGAACCCCCTCCCTCCAGCGCCTTGAGACCCTCACCGGTGATTAGTGCGCTATATAAATCCCTGATTGATTGGTTTTCGATTGACCATTCAAAGTACCCAGTCAATCTTAGGAATATGGCAAGACAACCAGGGTACTCCCAGGATAACACCAACAGTTGAAGTGTCAATGAGATAAAAACTAAGGGGCATATTCTCAAGGAGCTATCGCCGAGTTATCTGCACTTTATCGCAGCCAAAGTCGCGATAAATCCATCGCCCCATTCACAAGCTGGTGCTAGCAGCCGATACCACCAGTTTACTTGCGAAAGCATCCGCAAAAAACATCGCCACAGATGACCCCGGCAACTATCGCTAATGAGATGCAGAGTAGGCGCTCCCGAGCAAAAATCCGCGACAACACCACACCTCAACATTCTCAACGACCAGCCACATCGGCGATAAGACCACAAAACAGGCGATAAGGCGCTTTAGCAGCAGGAAATTAACACCTGCTCTGACCTGGTGTAAAGTCGGACGAACACCTGCACCATCAAAGGGAGCCCAGCCCAGAGCCACACATGAAGAACAACAGATGCCATGGAGCCACTCACCATGCATCCTGGAGCCCCAAGAGGGCAACAACACCCACCACCACCACCCCCAGGACCGCCACCCTTCCCCCGGACCCCCCCACCCCCCCGGACCACCACAGAGGCAGCGCAGACAAAGACAGTGGACCTTCAGGAAATGCACCAGCCTCACAGACCTAACACCAGACAATGTCAATGCCCACTACAGGCTCAAAAGGACAACCACCCTCCGTATCCTGAACATCATTGCCCACAGGCTGACGGTACCAACACAGCGGAAAACCAACATCCCTCCGCAGACAAAGCTGCTGGCTGTGCTGCACCTGTTGGCCTCTGGTACCTCCCAACCAACAACCGCCAGAGTTGGAGGAGTCTCACAGCCAGCCCCATCCAAGTTCCTCACACCTGTCCTGGATGCCATCATCATCTAGGTACCCCAGTACCTATACGTCCCCCACAATGCGCAGGAACAGCTGGAGACCAAGCAAGGACTATACACCATAGCTGGATTCCCGCACGTGTTGGGGCAATCGACTGCACACATGTCCTACTTGTGCCCCCTGCCGACACTGCACACAATTACCGCAACAGAAAGCACACGCATTCCATCTACGTGCAGGCAATAGTGGACCACAGGGGACTCTTCACCAATGTCGTAGCCAACTACCCAGGCAGTGTGCATGATCCCTTCATCTTCCGACAGTCCAACATCAACAAGCGCTTCCAGGATGGCACCTATGGGAATACACTGCTCGTTGGCAAGTACCAAATGAACACACCACACACCTCAACTCCACAATCATGCAACTCACAACTCTGGCACTGCACACGTCACAAAATCACATACAACATGCCAAACAACATGCCCACCCACCAGACACGACAGCACAACTTACTGTGGCAACCTTGGTTAGCCATGTATATGAGCCATCAACGGCATGGCACCTCAGCCACACAATAGTGGAATGTGGGGAGAAGTGGGAACCAGGCATGTGCGAAGGAGGCAAGTGACCCATGAATGAGAATGTACACAATGCCAAGTGTGGTGGAGATGTGCTGGACAGACTGCAGTATGCAGACCACAGACATATCCATGTCCACATGCACTGCTGGTGTTTGGAGTGTAGTGGACAGCGGACGCAACCATGTGACCCCAGCCAGTGGGGAAGATTGCAGAAATGTAGCTTGTGACGTCCCCCCCTGTAAGCGTGTGTGGAGTGGGCTGGCCCGGCGTACGCCAGGCCAGCGTAGGGGTGTGAATAAAAAGCACGTAGCTCTGGGCGTGGTTCTCTTCCGGAATGTCCAACGTGTCTGCCAGGGCGGCGCCTCCCACCCCGCCATGAGGCCGACGCCCTGCGGTGTGGGCTGCGATCCTGTGCGCCTGCTGCACCCCGGGCCGCAGGTCCCCGAACCTGTCATGCCCGCCCCTGCGCAGCCAGGCCTCACTGCTCACCTTCCGACACCGGCTTGTGTCAAAGAGGGCCCACCACGTGCCGGCGCAAGCTCCACCCTGCAACCTTAGCAGCCTCCTCAGACCATCACGGCCTCCGCGACACAGGCCCGCTTTACTCCGTTCTCGTTGATGTACTCAACCGCTGCCTCCAGCCTACACTACGGTCAAGTAGGTCACACATTTGGAACTGAGTCTTGATTATGCAATGTCAGAGTACACAGTTTATGGCTGTGTTTATATCACTGTACTCCCTTCGATGTGGTGCCACCAACTCTGTGCATAGCATTCGAACTACACCTGTCTGTGGTCCCTTGCTGACTACTGCCTTCGGCCTACACTGCGGTCGAGTAGGTCACACATGTGGACCTGAGTCTTGATTTCTGCATTGCGGAGTTCATATCATTGTATGCAAGGAGACGAGTAAGAGGAAGACGCAGTTCAGTCCGGAGGAGAAAAGGATCATCGTTACGGAGGTGATCGAACACTGCCGACAACTGCTCTGGTGTCACTAACTCTGTGCATCGCGGGCCAACAACACATGGCTGTGGGCCCCTGCTGACCGCTGCCTCGGGCCTACACTGCGGTCAAGTAGGTCACACATTTGGAACTGAGTCTTGATTACACAATGGCCGAGTACACATATCAATGCAGAGTTTAAATCACTATACTCCCTTCGATGTGGTGACACAAAGTATGTGCATGGCATCCCAACCACACATGTCTGTGGGCCCTTGATGACTATGCCTTCAGCCTACACTGCGGTCGAGTAGGTCACACATTGGGAATTTAGTCATGATTCATTTATGGCAGACTTGATATCATTGTACTGGCCTCATCGCAGACTGCATCCCCTTTCAGCTCCGGTGCCACTAAGTCTGTTCCCCGACATCCATGGACACTTTCTGGTTGAACTTTGGTGGCGACTGAGTCTATGGACTGGGGGTTGTCTTCATCATCATGTCGGTGATACTGACTTTGTGGCAAAAACGAGGCTGTAGCATTCCACTCCTCCATTTGCCGCTTCCGGCCGGCTTCTGCCCTCTGCATCATGCCCTGGAGGACACCTTCCACTGTCCCCCACAAACCTCCGCTACATTCACCTTCGACATCGATGAGGACCCGCTCACCTCGTGTGGCCCTATCTCACTGCACCGCAAGTCACCGTCCTGTGGCGGTGTGCCTGTGCCGGCCGCAATGCATCCAGGGCCACTAACTCTGTACAGGTCAAGTCATGGCCCCTGTCTGATAGCATATTGGATGGCCTCTGGGTCGATGGACTGGGGGTCATCAAGGCCATGTGTCTGTGGCCCTGCGCTGTCCGCTGCCTCCGGCCTCAACTGCGGTCCACCTGGGCTCACACATCAAATCGAGTCCTGACCTGCCCGGACGTCGCATCACCGCAGGATGCACACGCCACCACCGCCAGGACCAACTCCAAACAACAGGTGCCAGAGTCGGAAGTGTCTTACTGCCAGACTATCAGAGTTGCTCACACCTGTCGTGGGTGCCATCATCAGCTTGATACCCTGCTCAGCTCTTCAGGTGCCACTAACTCAGTGTACCACAAATCATGGACCATTCTGCTTGCATGTTGGGTGAACACTGTACTTTCTCTGGCTACCACCATGTTGCTTCACAGTTGTTTCTGTTATGCTGGTGTTTTCTGTTTCCGCTTTAATTGTGATCACTGTTCAAGTTGTTGCCAGCACCAATGACTCCATGAGGGCTGGCTTACACTCACCCCACACACATCCAGCACATGCGTCACCATACATGTGACCATGCCAATAAAGGTGTCGAGCGCACGTGCCCGTAGCCAGTTCAATGAACTATCTGAGTGTGTTCATGTGCTCATGATGTATGCATTAGGGCCCCGGGCCCTACAACATTACATTGTGCCGTGTACAGAGGACGCAGCCATGTCACCGCAGGCAGCGGGTGAGACATTGCACATGTAGCTTTGTCATCCCCCACTGAATACATAAGAGGAGTGAACTGGGCTGGCGTACGCCAGTCCAGCGTGGGGGTGTGGATGATTATCCCGTGGCTCTTGGTGTGGTTCAGTACTGGAAATGTGCAAAGGCATGTGTCTCTGTCGCAGTGTGGGTCTCCGTTGGGGAGTGTAGGTGGTCCCTGATGGGACTTAGACACCCACGTATGTGATCTAGTTCGGCTTCCATGAGGTAGTACCCCACTCACACATGTTCAGCCACCCCCTTCTGGCAGTCTGACACCTGGCCTTGGAATGCGATGTGTGCTTCGGTGGGCTGCTGGGAGCCAGCCGGGGTGGTGGGTGCGTCCCGCTGTGTTGTCTGTGCAGGGGGTGGGGTATCCTCGATGCAGCGGTGCTGCCCTGCTCCTGGAGGTCGATTGCCTCAGATGTCCATGGACTGTTGTAGGGCGTCGGTGTCGGAAGGGTGGAGGTCCTCTTCAGCATCACTGTAGAGTTGTCTGGTCTGCTCTGCTGGAGGTGTTGTTTGTCCCTCTGCAATGTGCAATGTGAAGGGGAGATTCTTGTTCACATTGTGTTGGCATGTATGTTGACGCATTGTTCAAGTTTACATACAGACTGCATGACAATGTACATTGTGACTGTTTGGGAGGGGCGGACTATTTGATGCGGGACAGTGGACATTTGGACTACATGACGTAGGTGAGGTTGTACACGTACATTTGCATCTCACAGTTTCCTGCTATGTCAGATGTGATTGGCCATTTTCTACGCACAGGCAGACCCAGTTGTGTCCTGTGTTCTGCAGTGTAAGTCTTGCACTGTGTACCACATTGTCGTCCATGTGGATGTGCTGTCATTGCTATGTGTGTGTGCTGCATTGTGTGAGAGTCGCACCTGCAGCTGTGATTTTGCTGCCCCTTATCCCTTGGAGGCGGTGTGCCTTTGGCTTTTGTGCTTTTAAGGTGCTGTGATGTTGGCGACTTGGGTCATTTGTGCTCTTGGATGGTTTTTGTACTCTTGTGCATTGTTTGTCTGCAGATGTATTGTAGACGTCAGTGGTTGTTTGTGCACGTGGATGTGTCAGAGTGTGACCTGCTCCTTTCCGGATGTGGTCCACACTCAGCCACCTCAGTCTCGTGGTGTGCACAATGTCATGGTGATTGTACTCCTGCCATGCTACTCGTCATGTGGTGTCACTTGCATTGTCAGTGTGGCTCTCACATACGCATCTTTGCTGTGTTTTGCACGGGTGCATGTGTGTGTTGTGGAATTGGTGATATGTGGGGTGGGACCCCTTTGGGCACATGGTGGACGGGGGCCTACTTGATGTTTGTATGTGTGCTGCAGTGTGCCACGGGGATCAGGGACATGACCCAGGGTCATTGTGGGTGTGCGGTGTGCTACACGTCGTTGTGCATGTGTGCCATTGTGCCCGTCCCCACAGTCCCTGTTCGTTACTCACCCTGTTGATGTTGTGTCAGGTCATGTTGAGCAGTGTCCGGACTCCCGACTCCTTGCACCGTCTCCACACTGATGACTGTGGCAACCATTTGCTCCAGCTCCTCCTGTGGCGCAGGACTCCCACCTCCATTCGCCGTTGCTGCCTTCCTGTTGGCAGCGGTTTTCTGCTTGGTTTGGCTTTTCACATCGGGCCAGCGCATCTTGGCCTCCTCGACACTCCGGCTGCATTCACGATGGAATGCCATTTTTCCATCTGTGTTGCCAATGACACTGTGGAGGTGACGGACAGTTGTTGTTAGTGCTCTGTCACCTCCGTGACGACGATCCGGTTGTCATGCGGACTGTACCCCTTCTTCCTCTTCCTCTTCTCCTTGACCTTCCCCGACCAGGAGGTTCCTTGCTGGTGGTCTGTGGGGCTTATGGGGTTCGCGTTGACCTGGGCACTCGTTCCGGGTGCATCCATGTTGCTACGCAGTTTATTTTGTTTATGTTTTTTTTTACTTGTTCAGCTTTTATAGTGCATTTTCCTGCATGACGCGTGGGAATTGCAGGACCGTCGCTGGTTATCGCAGATTTTTGTATCGCGGTTGGCCTCATCGCAACTTTATTCGCGCTTCGCATTTTTGCGGCGTCGTGTTAATTTTAACGCGTTCATTTGACGCGTTATTGTGGGACTATCGCATGGTGCCGCCAGGTTGGGAATACTACGTTAACACGGCTTTGTTTTCCCGCGAT